>OX453293.1:10345575-10911184 GCA_949710015.1 Crataerina pallida
GTTTTACCAAGACCACGCCAATATTGTTGCAAGTAAAAAATTTTCGACTTATTGTTGGTATCTAAATGGTATCAAAACCAACGTTTGGAAAAATTTATAAAATACGACTATTTTATTTAAATAATATATTTTGCCTATTTTGCCTTTGTACATTGTGTAAAGTGGATCAAGGATAACGATTACATTTACATATATCTATTTATGAAAGAAGTAAAAGCATTAAATTTGGCTTAGGCCAAAGCCCACCCACAAACTGATTACGCCCTCTATAGTTTTAGTAACAACATAGAACATAACAACTAAAACTCTACGTCAAAGAAGTACTCTTGTAAGGTGTTTTAATTAGCAAATTTCATATGTACCTAAGATGTGAAATTGTGGGCGTATCAGATATCCCTTAACGTGAATAGTCATTTACGAATAGATTCTACACATATTTCTACCGAACTTCACTTTAATATCTGAGAAATTTACTATCATGAGCGTTTCAACAACAGACACACGAATGGACATTCTAGACAGATTCAGATTTTGATACTTATCAGGAATATATGCACTTTACACCCTCTTTTGGGTGTTACGAAAAACCAAACGTAGTATGCCAAAAATACTTTTTTATTTCTCCTCAGCCTATAAAAAATTTATAATCATAATTGCACTTAACTTCTTTATGGCATTTTAATGTCCCGTTTTCTTTACAAAAGTTACACGGTCTTTCAATCGGACTCTTAGACAAATAATGTGAAAAACAATAGCAAATGCCATGGTCTAGCAAGCCCACCCCTTAGTTTAGTTATATCAGTATATGCGAGACAGTGCGATATAGGTCAATTTGGGATATATCAAAATATGGAAATAAGTTTTAAAAATGATACGATCGGGTCTACATTAAACTAATCAACTATTCTTTACCAAATTTTTTTGCCCTTCTATTATAATAGGACCTAATAAGGACCAATGCATGTGCTAGTACGGAGTTTCATTGAAGTGTCTCAAAAAATGCGACCTGTAGTTTCCGTATAAATTGACATGGACGGACAGACAGATATGGTTAAATCGATTCTAATTTTGACTCTGAATTGATCGGTATAATTGAAGGTGGTTGTGGCATTCTGCATCAACTTAGTAGTGGTGTAGGGTATAATTAGTATGTAGATGAAGCGTACAAGAAACAGGCATTGATAATATTATCACAACGAAAATATATAATTTCCTCTTCTTAATTTATTCTTACATTATTTGCTCTCTCAGTGAATTTCTATAGTAACATTAATGTACTCGTATGTGTGTCTGTATGTGTGCGTATGTACAAAGTTTGTAAATATCTTGTATTTACTTATATATGATAATGTTTAGTATCGCTTGGAAAGCAGCAAGCATTTTTCACTCGTTTGTCCGGTTGAGATAGTCGCACGAAAAAGTTCAAAAGTTGAGAAAGAATTAGATGTTAATAAATTTAGAAAATATGCAAAAAAAGGACTAATTGTTAATATATAGAATTACAACAAAAATAATGTGGTTATAAATTTAAAAAAAACCTAATTTGGAAAACTAAACTGAACGCTACTACAATAAAACCTACCGACGCGAAGAATTATCATGAGTCGCAATAGTAAAGAGCTTGATATGGCGATTGATGTAGTCATACCCTGCCTTCTAATTGCCGCTTTGTTTCTAATAAATGGCGTTATTTTATTTTTAATCTACCGTAAACGGAAATCTGTTACTTACGATTTATGTGAGGAACTTCCCATAACTGCTCAGGGCCCCGGTACCAGCGGCATAAGCTACGTGATATCTTCATGTCTACCACCACAACCTGCTGTTAATGCAGACAACGCCGTAGAAATGGAAAGACTATGAATTGAATTCATTTATATTTAATTTAAGTGAAAAAAGAGATTTCCTTTCAAAAAGACGTCAATTCAATTCATTGATAAAAAGTGATTTTCTTTAGGTTTTTATGTGAACTATTTTCCAACAGTATATATAAAATGCATGTAGTTTAATATACAATAAATATCATATCTTCATACATATATTGCACATACAAGGTTTTTTAAATAAAGTGCCATTTAAATCACAAGCACATTAAGTTGGCAAAAATCAGTAATTTGTTGTAATGACTTTGCCACCTATATACGGCTAAAGTATTAAAATTTTTCAGATTACATGCTTATGACGTGAACATAATTTTCAAAGAAAGATATTTAAATGTTCTTTTAAAGCGAGTTGGTATGATAAACAAATTACAGGCGAAAGGACTGCTTTATATAACTTCTTCTATTCATTATAGAAAAACTAGTAAAAGAATAAATTTGGCATACGCCAAATCTTAAATACCCTCCACATCCATAACGATGAGCGTGGCAAATAAATATATACATATTGCGCCCTCTAATAGTATATGTCTTACGTGATTTTCGATTATAACTACCAAACGCCAATGCGAATCTTCTCTCTAATATCACTAACTACATATTAAACGAGTTTTTGCTTGCTTTTATATCCAGATGTGCACGTCCGTATATATGATAAAGGGTAATGTATCTTTATTTCTACATATTCTTAAAATTATTTTGTGAACTGTCTTAAGGGGAGTAGTACTCATTTACTAAAAGAACATCTGGTTATGATCATATTTTTTATGGGTTCCAGGATTTATTCTTTTCAAGAAGAATCTCCAGAGTAACATTTCTCTTTCTCTCCCTTTCAATATAAGCTTCCTTGTCTCATTTAGGTTTTTTTAGCTTTACTACCCATAGCGGGGCAGATACACATTTAATATATTTGGTGTGTTTTTATGGTAGAGGTTGTTTTTTTTTAATTGTGTAAGGGAATGGATGATTTGGGCTTGTTCGTATGTATAGAATTCTTTATAAACGGGTATATTATTATATGTAAACCTTATACGCAAAGAGAGAGCTTAGAGTACATTAAATGTATGAGAATATTTGTAACTAGTATAATAATGCCATAATATGCTCACACATCGCAGTTTCGTTATAGTTTCGCTCCAAGAGTGAAAACACCGCCTAAAGTTGACGGAATATTTTTATACCCTCCACCTCAGTGATGAGGGTATACTAATTATGTTCTTCCGTTTGCAACACCCAGAAGGAGGCGTTAAAGACCCCACAAAGTATATATATTCTTGATCAGCGTAAAAAACTGAGTCGATTTAGACATGTATGTCCGTGTGTCCTTCTGTTGTTGGCACTCTCACGGGCGTTAATTTTGAGATATTGAGCTGAAATTTTGTACAGACACTTATAGTTTTTGCACGCAGATCGCTATTTAAAATGGGCAAAATCGCCCAGCACGCCCACAACCGATTAAAATCTATTTATCTGCCACAAAAATTGAGCTATAAATTTAAAATTTGGTATGTACATCTATAAATATAAGCTTCAGTAATGTGCAAAAAATGGGGCTAGTCGGATAACAGACACGCCCACAATTTACAAAAACAATATTGAACGGAAAAGTACACTTGCAAGCTGATGCTTAATACAAACACTACTAGAGTTTGCAATATATCTATATTTGCAAGGCTACCGTTTTGGAGGTGGAGGGTCATTTAAGATTTGGCCTAAGCCAAATTTAGTTTTCTTACTTGTTCATACATAAATATATACAGACGAAGTGTAATTGTTGAGAATTGTTCAATTTATATGTTGAAAATTCCAATTAAAGTAGGGGTACATTAAATTTGTTACTCCGTTTAAAACAGACATTAAAGACCCCAAAAATCTTAGACATGCCGTGCCCATCCGTGCATTCGGCAATAAGGCGCACTCTCATTCCTCTAAAGTTGAGATATTGAATTGAAATTTTAATTCGCAAGTACCACATCCATATCACATACACATGGATAAAAATCTTACATTTACAAAAATAAATATGCCTACAATTTTAAATTTAATATAATTCTTCGATGCGCCAACAATGGGCTTCAATTTACACAAACTGGACATTTAGTGCAGAATTGATAAGTAATACATGTCGGGGACGTTTGTTCTATAAAAGTATATACCCAGTGGCTGTGATGGGTTTTATAGATTTAACCTAACTCTAATTTTTTCTCCTTGTTTTTGTTTTCGATTATTTAAAGAGTATGCAAATTTCAAATTTCAAGTTTAATGAAAATTATTCAGAATTATTATTAAAAATTTTATGTTTGTAGCTGGAGCATCGTAAAAATTATGCTAGCCACGAAGAAGAACGTTTCCGTTTAAAGATCTACAATGACAATCGCCATAAAATAGCCAGACACAATCAGTTATATGCAACGGGTAAGAAAACCTATAAATTGGCCCTTAATAAATATGCGGATATGTTACACCATGAGTTTAAAGAAACAATGAATGGTTTTAATAATACTCACCGCAAAGTTTCCCGGTAAGTGTTAAACATTTTAAATAAATGAACGTTTGTGTGTACATGTTTCATGTTTTTTATCTTCAAGCGAACAAATGGGTTTGGTAGGAATAACCTATATAGAGCCAGCTCATGTTACTGTACCGAAATTTGTGGATTGGCGTGATAAGGGAGCTGTGACACCTGTAAAAGATCAAGGTCATTGCGGTTCTTGTTGGGCTTTTTCCACTACCGGAGCCTTGGAGGGCCAACACTTTCGCAAAAGTGGCGCCTTAGTGTCTTTAAGTGAACAAAATTTAGTAGATTGCTCTGGAAAATATGGTAACAATGGCTGTAACGGTGGTCTAATGGATAATGCATTCCGTTACATTAAGGATAATCAGGGCATTGATACGGAAAAATCATATCCTTATGAAGGTTTTAATGACACATGCCATTTCATTCGCTCCAGTGTCGGTGCAACCGATTCAGGTTATGTGGATATACCTGAAGGTGATGAACGAAAAATGATGAAAGCTGTGGCGACCGTTGGTCCCATTGCGGTAGCGATTGATGCATCGCATGAATCGTTTCAATTTTATTCGGAGGGTATTTATAATGAGCCAGAGTGCGATTCCGAGCAATTAGATCATGGTGTTTTAGTGGTGGGCTATGGCACAGACAAAGGTGACCACGATTATTGGTTGGTTAAAAATTCTTGGGGTACAACTTGGGGCGATAAAGGTTACATTAAAATGACCCGAAATCAGGATAATCAATGCGGTATTGCCTCCTCAGCCAGTTACCCAACAGTTTAGATTATTCTGAATTATAAATATTTTTTTTTTATTAAAATCAACTTTTTAAGAGAAGAAGGTAAAAAAAGGAATGATAGTATATTAACATTAATCACGTAATAAAATAATTTTTAAGTAACAATTTGATTTTTTTTTAATAATGTAGAACGAAACTAAAATGACCTTAATGAGACGTAGCGATAATAATAAGAGGTAAAAAGTTATTTTGAAATTCGGTACGTATGAAATTCACCCTTTCCAATTGAGTTGGAAAAATGATAGTTGAAAATTGTATTTTCAATTGAAGTTGAGGGATTCCCTTTGCAAACCATTAATTTTTTAAAAATAATAAGAAAACTAAATTTTGTCACAAGTTTTAACACTAAACGGCTAAACCTACCCCTACATTCAATTATATCAATCGATTCAGAATCAAAATCTGAATCTATTGAAGCATGTCCATCTGTCTCTCCATGTAAATTTGTGCGCAAACTACATATCGCATTTTTCTATATCTTAATATTTCGATGGAGTTTAGTGCAAGGACAATTTGGTCCAAACGGGAACCCTATTATATGGCAAAAAATCGCAATTCTTAATATTTTTTGACAAAATTTTGTGAATAGTTAATTGTTGTTTCAAATTTGGACCTGATTGGACCATTTTTAGAATAATGCATTCATATGCAACTAAATTAATTGTAGCATAATTTATGGAGCTAGGTGGTATGATTTATGGAGCAAGGGGGTAACGAAAATGGGAATGGTCTGTTTAATGTCAATAAATTATGTTAAAACACATGGCTGGAATAAGGTATAAAGAAATCGTTTAAAATTAGTACAATGAACTTGTCACGGCGTGATGTTTTATTTATAACTTCTTCGCAATTGTTAATTAATTACAATCCTTATTCTATATAGTGATATTTACGGTCTTCCATTTATTAAATTAGATATTTGTTTCAATATGCGTTGCATATTTTCAGGTTATTGTTGGAAAGGAATTAAACTAAAATTTGTCTAAGAACAGAACAAAACAACCTCAGAAATATTAGTTACAGTCTTAGAGGGATCCTTCTAATAGGAAATGTAGTAGTTGGATGTAAAATGTTAGTATCTAAGTCCATGGTAAATTGTTGCTAAAGAGTATGCAACCCACTATATAATAGGCAGTAAACCATGTTATAATTAAACTGCCTCTGGAACGTAAACGTAGCATATTAAAAGTTTTTGGTAAATAATCAGCTGCAAACCAATAGAGGCACGGCGTAGCGGAGCACAGTAGACGTGTAGAGATTTGTATATGCACGAAACATACACAAACTAAATTTAAAAATATAGCATGAATAACAAATGGGAACGTTTTATACTCCTTTAACACTTGGTGAAACGGATAACGAACTAGTAGGTGAAAAGCAAAATGCTTTATGTAAAGAAAACAATGCCACATCAGAAAACTCAGTACAGGCAAAGCTAAGAGAAAGTTGGGCAGCTGTTTGGATTGGTAGTACCTGAAAAAGCCCACGTTCCAATAATGAGATTGAATATAAGAATACGGAAACGGCAAGGCAGCATCACACCAAGGCGACTGGGAATGCAAGCGATGACCAGCCAACACGTAATTCTTTTGGTGAGCATAATTCACAATTGCTTTCGCATGATTTACACTCTTAAGGGGATCACAATAGTTCTGATAGGTGTAAAAGTTATATAAAGTCAAAGGTATCAAAGAACTAAAAACTATTAAAGCTAATTTAATGATATTGACAAAGCTGTGCTTCGCATGTAATATTGTGCGACGTATTAGAAAGTATATAGGAAATATAAAATTAATCAGACCGTTGGAACGGGCAATAAAGCTTAAAGACAACATCAAAGTAGAACGTGCAAAACGTATCTCTGTGACACTTTCCAGCATAACATAAAATGTTAGTAAAGCAAAGAGTGATTCCGAGTAGGCGGCGGTGAAAAATATAGATGCAGGATTGAAACAGAACAAAAGAGCTGCATGCCAACTTTTGCTGATATCATTGAAAATACGAAGCGTCAATTGGTATAATAGATTTGCAGCTTTTACATAAAATATTATATTAATTCCCACCGCAATCAGCAAACAACAACTGCGTAAATTTAAAAAGTCCTTGGTCATACGGTGAAGCATTTGCGCTGCTGAACCCACCAAAATAGGATAGAGGGGATAAAACGCCAACGTATTTTCGTAAGTGTAACCGTATTCAGCTATATGCAAATAATATTCACCATCCCAGTGCCTTAGGCCACCCAAACACGCGTGTATTGTTTTGTCCAACCATGTGGTCTTTAATGTTTTATCCACCACGGCTCGGAATACATCTGCACTGTGATCCTTTATCAAAAAATTGGACAGGCATTGAAACACTAATAAGATCACCCGACTAGTCAGAGCCAATTTGGTTACCTTCTCGGTCATTGTGTAAATATTTCCCAATCATATATTAATTAATAATTTTTGTAACTAAAAAGATTGAAAATACTTGATACATGCAAAAGGTTTTGTTGAATATTGTCACAAATATATAATTACTTTATCAATTGTATTGAGACTTAATTCATATAAATCTTAATTATTTAATTCAAATTTTACGACAAAAAAAAGTTAGTTGAAGTTGACACTTTGTTTTAAATGTAATATATACAAACAGCAGCGAAGTTATAAAGATTGCACATTGTTAAATTGAAAATGAAACATATTTCAAATTATGTATAAATAGTATAACAATGCATTTTTATGTATAACATATTAAAACGATTTCGTATAAAAGAAGTATTTTGTATTATGAATTATTTTATTAAATTTTTTTTCTAAATAACTTCTATTATATTAATAGTAAATGATTTTCTACACACCTATATCGTATATGGAACAAATTGATTTGAAATTTACATCTACAATTATGCCAATTTTGAAGTTATCAATTTAAACTTGATAACTTCATTCATTTGTAAACATTGTCACATGTTATTATATGTAGCATTTGCTACAGAATGTATTTTTAGCGACTGTTAAGTGATAATTACAATTATATTCGAAATAAGAAATTATATAAAAAAATTATATAATATAATGTTAAAAACTTTAAAAATAGTGTCCTTAAACCAGACTTTGAAACTATACTTTAATAACTATTCTAAAAAGTTAGCAAAAGCTCAAAACAATTTATCTAAACAACGTTCGCGTTCGTTATCAACGCGAACAGCTACAGCAAACCCTCAATTAGAAATTAACGGCTTGATCTACAATGCGGATAACTGGACAAACGTTACACCAAAAATTTTATCCTATGTGGGTTTAAATAAACACCTGCAAACACATCATCCCTTATCTCTAATGCGAAAACGCATCGAAAATTACTTTTATAAAGCTCATAAAAACTCTCGCGGCAATCCATTGTTTTCCGTTTATGACAAATTAAACCCGATAGTTACGATACAACAGAATTTTGATAATCTTTTAATACCTGTGGATCATGTGAGCCGACAGAAAACAGATTGCTTTTATATAAATCAAAGGTATCTTCTTAGAGGTCATACCACAGCTCATCAAGTGGATTTAATAACTAGTGGTTTGGATAATTTTCTTATAGTGGGTGACGTGTTTAGACGCGACGAAATTGATAGAACGCATTATCCAGTTTTTCATCAAGTGGACGGTGTACGCCTGGTTACCAAAACTAAACTATTTGAACGTAATCCTGGCTTAGAAATTTTTGAAAAAGAATGGCGACCCAATTTAAATCATAGTATTCAAAAAATAGACTCTTCTTCTAAATGTTTGGATCAATCGAAACAACCATGTCATACACTTGAAGCGGTAAAATTAATGGAATTTGAATTGAAACAAGTGTTGCTTGGTTTGGTTCAAGACTTATTTGGTAAGCAAGTAAAGTATCGATGGGTTAATACTTATTTTCCCTTCACCCAACCCTCTTGGGAGCTGGAAATCTTTCATGATCTGCAATGGTTAGAGATTTTGGGTTGTGGCATTATGCGTCATGAAATACTTCAACAATCTGGAGCTCATGATTCAATTGGTTATGCATTTGGTTTGGGCTTAGAACGTCTGGCCATGATATTATTCGATATACCAGATATTCGCTTATTTTGGTCCAACGACAGTGGATTTCTCAATCAATTTAGCGAAAGGGATTTGCAAAATGTTATCAAATACAAACCCCTCTCTATATATCCTCAGTGCACCAATGATTTGTCGTTTTGGCTGCCAAACGATGTAGATGTTAATTTGGGCTTTGCGCCCAATGATTTTTATGATTTAGTAAGAACAATGGCCGGTGATATTGTGGAGCAGGTAAAATATAATAATTTTTTTTTTTTCAATATGTAATTGATATTTGGATATTTTGTAGATCAGCTTAATTGATCGTTTTAAACACCCGAAAAAAGGTCGCACCAGTGTTTGTTTTCGTATTGTGTACCGCCATATGGAACGAACTTTAACACAAAACGAAGTCAATAAACTTCATAAATGTATTGCGGAGGCCTGTGTGAAAACATTTAAGGTGGAAATACGTTAAAATAAAAATTTTATGCACATTATGTATCATTATCTGTTAATAAATTTTATTATTAAGGTCTTAGATAAGTAGAATTTAATTTAAAACGTCCAATTTTGTTTAGCCTAGATTTAAGTGTTATATCTTGAACCAATACAGAAGGAAATGGAGAGGAATGAGTACTGTTCTTTTTTATGTAAAAGTGACTTAATGAAAAATAAGTGAAAATATATACGGTCAGGCCCGACCATCAAATACCCTACACCACTTATTAATTTTTTTTTTTTTAAATGAAGTTTTTTTCTACTTGTATTTTTAAAAATTTCAAAATGATAAATTTTTTTATACCCTGCACCACTCTGTGGTAAAGGGTATATTAAGTTTGTGCGAATGTTTGTAACTCCTAAACAACAAATTATACCGATCGATTCAGAATCAAAATCTGAATCGATTTAACCATGTCCGTCTGTCCTCCTGTCTGTGCATCTAAATTTATGTGGAAGCTACGGGTCGAATTTTTTTAGATACTTCGATGAAATTTGGTAGAAGGACATGTATTGGCTCAAAGAGGAACCCCATTGAAAATGGACTGGATCGGACCATTTTTAGAATCCCTCCCTATAAAATATTTTTTTTTTGAATTTCATAAACAATAAGAAAAAATTTTCTGATATATGTATCATTTTGAAATTTTTGAAAATACGTATATAACATTATAAAATGCGAATTATCGTCACTTGACAACTTTTTGTAGCCACCAAATTTGGGGAAGATAATTAAACACTCATGCTTCTCTTGATATCCACAACTGCGCATCATCAATTTGTTATGAAGTTTATTCGCATATCCAATCATATAAAAAATTCTTTCGTATGTGATATATAGAGTAAAATTTGTCCACATTTAAACAAAAGGGTATAAAATTAAACAATGATAACAATATAAGATGATCTAAGTAAAATGATAATATAACATAATATTTCGTACATTTTAATAATTACTTCTTTTAATCCGTTTAATTGTCCACGTTGTGAGCGGCACTATACAATAATTCCAAAATGGAAAAATATGTGAATATTACGAATTGATATTCGTATCTATCTCTCTCTACTGGAACTTCATTATTATTCAACAAAAGTAGTAAATGTGAGTTTTTTTTTCTTTTTTGGATAGGCGCAAAAGTATCACTAGCCTGAAAATGGGACTTTAACCCACTAAAAACCACCTATGCTCATACTCCTTCCCTGTGGCACGACCGTTCAGGTATACCTTCATAGTGGGATGGCTTAAATGGCAATTCCAGCGAGTCTACCTTGGCACTCCTCACGTCTTTGCTTCCTTAAAATATTGGCGGCAAACACACACACAGCTGACTAATTTTTTTTATTACGCAACATATGTGTCACCAGGTTGTTAGGGGCAGGCCACTCTCCAAGTTCTGTCCGAAGTTTCCATCGTTCCTGTCTGTATTTTAAACAGACAAAAAAGACATGTTCACCGTCTTTTAAGCAATTGCACACACTACATAATGGTCTAGATTCAATATTGAACCTGTAAAAGTATTCTCTAAAGCACCCATGACCACTGAGTAATTAATTGTGTAGTATAGAAATCTATGTCGCCATGCTTCCTATTGAGCCATTGCTCTATGGTCGGTATAAGGACACGGATCCATCTACCTTTGCTCGAACGGGACCATCGCGCCTGTCATTCAGCTACTGGAACTTCATTTGCTGCCTCGCCATTCTCTTTGCGTCTTGGTAGGAAGAACCATTGGCCATATATGTGGATTCCTTTGCCAAAAGGTCTATGCCACTAATTACAAGAGCTGCGAAAAACGTTAACAACTCTCAGAGCACATGTTCGATAGGTCGTATGGATACCTCTCATACAAAATACTTTAACAGCCTAATGCCAAATAGATGCTCCATATAATATGGTTGATTATACAACCCCCATGATGAGGTGCCTGCGGCATTGTCTAGGACTCCTTACGTTAGGCATAAGCCTCGAAAGCGCAGTGACGGCATTTGCAGCTTTTTCACCAGCTAATTTTAGGTGTGCTTTATAGCTGAGCCTAGCGTCTATCATTACGGTTAAGTAACTAATGGCATCTTGCGTTTGTATATCCACATTTCCCACCTTATTGAAATACGTTCTTGCTTTTTACGGGAGGTAATAAGCATCGCTTCAGTCTTCTGAGTCAGGCCAACCGATATAAGCCAATCGCTGCTTTGAGTTATTGTATCATTCGCTATCCGAGTCAAGTCCTCCAAATGTTTTGCAACAACTACAATGGCCAGGTCATCAGCATACCCAACAATTTTAATTGCCGAGGGAACGGGAAGTCGCAATACGTTGTCATACATAACGTTCCATAAAATTGGTCCTAGCACATTTTTTATGTCTAACGTTACCACGAGGCAATACTCTTTATTTCTGCCTCTCCAACGCTTACTAGCTGCGGCTGCTAAAGAGTTAATGACTCTGATGGCATTAAGAGTGAAGCGGTGTTTTCGGAATCCAAATTGGTAATCAGAAAGGCCGGAAGTGTTGGCTAGTGCATTTTCTATACTAGAAGCAACTATCTTCTCATATATATTTCCCAATGTATCCGTCAAGCAAATAGGATGATAGGCAGATGGATCGTTTGCTGGTTTATTAGGCTTAGTCAGCAAGATCAACAACTCTCGTTTCCCTCTAAGTGAGAAAATTTGTTCTCTAAGGCAAATGTTAAATAATTCCACAAACATATCCGTCCGGGCAAGATGAATCATTTTTATTATCTCATTTGGAATGCCATCTGGCCCTGGCGATTTCTTAACCTTAATTTGTGTTGCCATAGCCGCAATCTCTTCATGGGATACTAGCTTCACTTCATCACCTGCTTGTTGTTGCGCATAATACACAAAAGTGGCCTGTTGCGGGAACAGAATGTTCACAATGTTACTAATCAAATCGGAATTAGTCGGCTGTATTAAATATTTCATCCTCTTCATAACTATTCTATAAGCCATGCCTCAAGGCTCTGAGTTAATTTCCTCAAAAAGATCTTGAAACGCAGCTTTCATGGTAGCAATTATAGCTTTTTGGAGTTGCCTCCTTTTTACGTTATATAGTGCCTGCCTTAAGACAAAGTCACTAAATTGCATAGACCTTTGACATCTTATTCTTGCTGTGTTACACTCCGCCCTTGGGGCAGCTATCTCTTCAGTCCACCAATATACAGGGCGGTGATGTTTATTAAAAGATCGCTTTACCATTGACCCGTCACAGACTCTTTCAATCTGCTCCATTACCTGTGTGACCTTATTGGTAGCAGAATCCACCACCATCCAGTGTATTTGGCTTCCACGTAGTACCAGCGAGGGGACGAGAATAAGTGCAAGGCCTATTTGCCGATAATATGTCATAAATAATTGCTTGATGATCACTATATGTATAAACATCACTAATATGCCACGTTATACGAGGAACCAGAGCGTTATTAGCAAAAGTGACATCAATTATAGACCCGCGACCGTTCCTTTGGAAGGTATGTTGCGTCCCTGTATTGAGAATTGTAAGGTCAAAACGAGCTAATTCCTCTAAAAAAATTCTACAGGGTTTTTCCTCTTACGTCCTTGAATAGTACATGACACTGTACTTCAAAATCATCAAGGTAACAGCTGAATATATAGATTGCATCACACTTGGCGCACCCAAAACCGTCACCAGCTGAGATAAGTTGAGCTTTAGTTGATTACAGGCCACAGTGCCAAATTGCAGCCCCAACCGTATTATCTTTCATCCAGTCCGCCGTTGAATCCATTCTGTACGGTTCACTGATGAGCACCACATCAATGTTAAGATCTCTGATGTTTTGTCTTAGCAAATCCTGAGCGAGGCGACAGTGATTAATATTAATCTGCATTAGCTTCATTGAACTTTTTAACTAAGGACCGTTTTCAATATTTTTCAATATCTTGCAGAGAGATATGTAGAGAAAAAATCAACATCAATACACAAGGTCGACAGTATTCAAACATAAGCTAGGACTACTTTGTAACAAACCAACCAAAGTTTGGCAGGTAGTTAGATTTGATACGGACATAGCACAAAACGTAGCTTAATATACACTTAGATAAAGTGTAGATGTTAGGGTTGTGATGTTGGAAAGTGAACGATTGATATAGACCACTTGCGCATGCACCAGGTGGGTTTGGCTCAACTGGTAAGGCACCTGCTGATGAGAACTTGATGAGGACAAGTTCGAAACCCGTGCAGGTTCAATCTTCCCAGTCGCCGAATGTTAATTTTTCACAATCTAATACATCACATCCTCAGTACATATGGTCAAAGCTGAAATCTTTCAGCAAAACATAAAATCCACACATTTTCATGTACAAATATACACAAAAACCCCTCAAATTAGAAATAAGACCTATGAAATAGTCCTTCTCACATTTAGGAAGTTTTCTATGGCATAAAACATATGTTTTTCTTAGACAGATGTAATATAAATGTGTACTAACAAATATGTATGCGTGAAAACGAAAAAATTTATCTTCTTGTTACAGGAGGGTAATCACGTAAGCGATAGTGATGGTACGACAATAGTTATTTTTAAATTTTCATTTTCGTAAGCGATAGAAAGCATCATCGTCAAACTATTATCGTACTTTTGTATTTTCGTAACCTTATAAACCGTCAAGTAGCATCGCGCAAACAACCGTTATCGTGCGATTGCAAAATAGCTATCGTTTTATTATAATATAAATTAAAAGAAAAAAAAAGGAAAAGATAAAATTAAAAGAGGTAAGTAATACATTACTAAATTGTGAAATTAAATAAGAATTGAAATTTCTAGAAAAAATGGATAGAAATATTTTTTTAACATGTAATTAAAAATTTATTACTTTCGATCTACATATCTATAATATCTATATATTTTACTATTTTCTATTTAGATTTACAGAAAATTTTTTAGAAAGTCAGTGGTGTGGACCACAAAGTAATACTTGGCTTCTCGGTAAATTACAAAATATTTCAACATAAAATATTTTTTCTAAACAAAAATAATGTATAAATGAGAAAATTTATATTCTAATCTATATTGTTTTTGAGCAGGTGCTCACGGCACAACGCTCTGTCTTTGTATACATAACATGACGTTGAGAGTGATGGTCTTATATGAATGAAACTAAAATTATTATCGACTACCATCATCGCAACTACGACAATAGTTTCAAAAGTTACGTGATTACCCTCCAGGTCTTTGTTCATTTATCATTCGGTATGTTAACACAGATAATAAAAAAGTATGTTGAAAACGGCCCTAAGTTGCTTTTTGGTTAACAGGTCATCCTTTGCCCGTCAGGGGGTGATTAAAAGATTTTTCTTGCTACTTTGTAGATAATACAAATGTATTAAATGTGAGTGTGAATATACAAAAAAATGTTTTGTTACTTACCATATGGTTTGTTTGTGTTTTAGTTTCTTCTTTTTCTGACCACTTTAGGGCGATTTTATAAATATAATATATCCAGTTAACAGTAAAATATTAAAAGATATAATATATTTTATATACATCGATCTTCATTCCCAAAAGAAGTCTTTGCAACACTCAGAAAAAGGCGTCGGAGACCTTTCAAAATATACATATTCTTAATCAACTTAAAATACGTCCATGAGTCCGCCTGTTATTGGCACTCTCAAAGTAAATTTAAGATATTGAGATGAAACTTTGCACAAGCAATTCTAGTTTTTGCACCCAGATGGTTACTTAAAATGAGTTAGATCGGTTGAGATGCATAGAATTAAGAGCTTAACAAAAATAGCCCGAGTCGGATGACAGTATCTGCCATAATTCCTGTGTAGATGAGGAGGATATTTAAGATTTGACCAGCGCCAAATTTATTTTTTTACTCGTTTCTTCTAATGTTAAATAAGTTTCTGAGTGAACTAATTCTACAGCAAGCAATATAGAATTTTTTAGTCGTTTCTTTAATCACTTCCCGCTTTTTTCAATGTTTGGGCTGGTGAATTATTGATTGTCTTGGAAAAAAATAACTTTATGGGAAATTGCATTTAAATAAAAAAGAAATATGTCGGTATAGGCCGAAGGAACGGTATAAAGACCTTGTCTACTACCGAGGCAGAATATATGGCCTTTACAGCTGCCGCCCAAGAATCCCTATGATTAAGCACCCTGATGAACGAACTATGCTGCGAGCAAACTGTAGTAATCAAATGCGACAACAGAAGCGCTTTAAATCTAACGGAAAATGCCACTTAGCACGCTCGCTCAAGACATATCGACATACGTCATCACTTCGTAAGAGAATTGTTGGAGTCTAACAAAATTAAGGTCGAGTACTTAAAAACCGACGATATGGTTGCCGACATAATGACGAAAGCGTTACCATTGAAAAAATACTTGAGTTGTTGTAAATCTTTAGATTTACACGCTGATTCAATTTAGTGGGGGTGTTAAAGGGGAAATTGAATCCACTATACTATAGGCGGCAACGCCGGCTTTTTTTCTAAAAAGTTAGCAAAAGCTCAAAACAATTTATCTAAACAACGTTCGCGTTTGTTATCAACGAAAAAACGCGAAAACGCATCGAAAATTACTTTTATAAAGCTCATAAAAACTCTCGCGGCAATCCATTGTTTTCCGTTTATGACAAATTAAACCCGATAGTTACGATACAACAGAATTTTGATAATCTTTTAATACCTGTGGATCATGTGAGCCGACAGAAAACAGATTGCTTTTATATAAATCAAAGGTATCTTCTTAGAGGTCATACCACAGCTCATCAAGTGGATTTAATAACTAGTGGTTTGGATAATTTTCTTATAGTGGGTGACGTGTTTAGACGCGACGAAATTGATAGAACGCATTATCCAGTTTTTCATCAAGTGGACGGTGTACGCCTGGTTACCAAAACTAAACTATTTGAACGTAATCCTGGCTTAGAAATTTTTGAAAAAGAATGGCGACCCAATTTAAATCATAGTATTCAAAAAATAGACTCTTCTTCTAAATGTTTGGATCAATCGAAACAACCATGTCATACACTTGAAGCGGTAAAATTAATGGAATTTGAATTGAAACAAGTGTTGCTTGGTTTGGTTCAAGATTTATTTGGTAAGCAAGTAAAGTATCGATGGGTTAATACTTATTTTCCCTTCACCCAACCCTCTTGGGAGCTGGAAATCTTTCATGATCTGCAATGGTTAGAGATTTTGGGTTGTGGCATTATGCGTCATGAAATACTTCAACAATCTGGAGCTCATGATTCAATTGGTTATGCATTTGGTTTGGGCTTAGAACGTCTGGCCATGATATTATTCGATATACCAGATATTCGCTTATTTTGGTCCAACGACAGTGGATTTCTCAATCAATTTAGCGAAAGGGATTTGCAAAATGTTATCAAATACAAACTCCTCTCTATATATCCTTAGTGCACCAATGATTTGTCGTTTTGGCTGCCAAACGATGTAGATGTTGATTTGGGCTTTGCGCCCAATGATTTTTATGATTTAGTAAGAACAATGGCTGGTGATATTGTGGAGCAGGTAAAATATAATAATTTTTTTTTTTTCAATATGTAATTGATATTTGGATATTTTGTAGATCAGCTTAATTGATCGTTTTAAACACCCGAAAAAAGGTCGCACCAGTGTTTGTTTTCGTATTGTGTACCGCCATATGGAACGAACTTTAACACAAAACGAAGTCAATAAACTTCATAAATGTATTGCGGAGGCCTGTGTGAAAACACTTAAGGTGGAAATACGTTAAAATAAAAATTTTATGCACATTATGTATCATTATCTGTTAATAAATTTTATTATTAAGGTCTTAGATAAGTAGAATTTAATTTAAAACGTCCAATTTTGTTTAGCCTAGATTTAAGTGTTATATCTTGAACCAATACAGAAGGAAATGGAGAGGAATGAGTACTGTTCTTTTTTATGTAAAAGTGACTTAATGAAAAATAAGTGAAAATATATACGGTCAGGCCCGACCATCAAATACCCTACACCACTTATTAATTTTTTTTTTTTTAAATGAAGTTTTTTTCTACTTGTATTTTTAAAAATTTCAAAATGATAAATTTTTTTATACCCTGCACCACTCTGTGGTAAAGGGTATATTAAATTTGTGCGAATGTTTGTAACTCCTAAACAACAAATTATACCGATCGATTCAGAATCAAAATCTGAATCGATTTAACCATGTCCGTCTGTCCTCCTGTCTGTGCATCTAAATTTATGTGGAAGCTACGGGTCGAATTTTTTTAGATACTTCGATGAAATTTGGTAGAAGGACATGTATTGGCCCAAAGAGGAACCCCATTGAAAATGGACTGGATCGGACCATTTTTAGAATCCCTCCCTATAAAATATTTTTTTTTTGAATTTCATAAACAATAAGAAAAAATTTTCTGATATATGTATCATTTTGAAATTTTTGAAAATACGTATATAACATTATAAAATGCGAATTATCGTCACTTGACAACTTTTTGTAGCCACCAAATTTGGGGAAGATAATTAAACACTCATGCTTCTCTTGATATCCACAACTGCGCATCATCAATTTGTTATGAAGTTTATTCGCATATCCAATCATATAAAAAATTCTTTCGTATGTGATATATAGAGTAAAATTTGTCCACATTTAAACAAAAGGGTATAAAATTAAACAATGATAACAATATAAGATGATCTAAGTAAAATGATAATATAACATAATATTTCGTACATTTTAATAATTACTTCTTTTAATCCGTTTAATTGTCCACGTTGTGAGCGGCACTATACAATAATTCCAAAATGGAAAAATATGTGAATATTACGAATTGATATTCGTATCTATCTCTCTCTACTGGAACTTCATTATTATTCAACAAAAGTAGTAAATGTGAGTTTTTTTTTCTTTTTTGGATAGGCGCAAAAGCATCACTAGCCTGAAAATGGGACTTTAACCCACTAAAAACCACCTATGCTCATACTCCTTCCCTGTGGCACGACCGTTCAGGTATACCTTCATAGTGGGATGAAGTCAAGTGTTTAACGTGTGTTCCTGCCGTGGAGGCTTAATCACACGGCATCTCAAGCCGAAGCTCAGATGCAGGGGAAAGATATGCGCTTCCCAACGCCCCGTAAGGTACCGATCTAGGAGCCATATTGTAAGGATATGGACTCCACTCCTCGGTGGAGAGGATACAACCTACCCTCACCCCGTTAGGGGGAAATCACAGCCACCACGATGCTCCCACAAGGGGGCCTACCTCAATATGCTAGCAGGAACAAGTTCCTGGGGCTCTAGCATCCCGTGGTACCAGCAATAAGTTCCTGGGTCGAACCTCGTATCCCTCAAGGAGGAGTACTACCAGTGTAAGACCTTACATCTCCGGACTGGTCACGAAAAACCTTCATAGTGGGATGGCTTAAATGGCAATTCCAGCGAGTCTACCTTGGCACTCCTCACGTCTTTGCTTCCTTAAAATATTGGCGGCAAACACACACACAGCTGACTAATTTTTTTTATTACGCAACATATGTGTTACCAGGTTGTTAGGGGCAGGCCAATCTCCAAGTTCTGTCCGAAGTTTCCATCGTTCCTGTCTGTATTTTAAACAGACAAAAAAGACATGTTCACCGTCTTCTAAGCAATTGCACACACTACATAATGGTCTAGATTCAATATTGAACCTGTAAAAGTATTCTCTAAAGCACCCATGACCACTGAGTAATTAATTGTGTAGTATAGAAATCTATGTCGCCATGCTTCCTATTGAGCCATTGCTCTATGGTCGGTATAAGGACACGGATCCATCTACCTTTGCTCGAACGGGACCATCGCGCCTGTCATTCAGCTACTGGAACTTCATTTGCTGCCTCGCCATTCTCTTTGCGTCTTGGTAGGAAGAACCATTGGCCATATATGTGGATTCCTTTGCCAAAAGGTCTATGCCACTAATTACAAGAGCTGCGAAAAACGTTAACAACTCTCAGAGCACATGTTCGATAGGTCGTATGGATACCTCTCATGCAAAATACTTTAACAGCCTAATGCCAAATAGATGCTCCATATAATATGGTTGATTATACAACCCCCATGATGAGGTGCCTGCGGCATTGTCTAGGACTCCTTACGTTAGGCATAAGCCTCGAAAGCGCAGTGACGGCATTTGCAGCTTTTTCACCAGCTAATTTTAGGTGTGCTTTATAGCTGAGCCTAGCGTCTATCATTACGGTTAAGTAACTAATGGCATCTTGCGTTTGTATATCCACATTTCCCACCTTATTGAAATACGTTCTTGCTTTTTACGGGAGGTAATAAGCATCGCTTCAGTCTTCTGAGTCAGGCCAACCGATATAAGCCAATCGCTGCTTTGAGTTATTGTATCATTCGCTATCCGAGTCAAGTCCTCCAAATGTTTTGCAACAACTACAATGGCCAGGTCATCAGCATACCCAACAATTTTAATTGCCGAGGGAACGGGAAGTCGCAATACGTTGTCATACATAACGTTCCATAAAATTGGTCCTAGCACATTTTTTATGTCTAACGTTACCACGAGGCAATACTCTTTATTTCTGCCTCTCCAACGCTTACTAGCTGCGGCTGCTAAAGAGTTAATGACTCTGATGGCATTAAGAGTGAAGCGGTGTTTTCGGAATCCAAATTGGTAATCAGAAAGGCCGGAAGTGTTGGCTAGTGCATTTTCTATACTAGAAGCAACTATCTTCTCATATATATTTCCCAATGTATCCGTCAAGCAAAGAGGATGATAGGCAGATGGATCGTTTGCTGGTTTATTAGGCTTAGTCAGCAAGATCAACAACTGTCGTTTCCCTCTAAGTGAGAAAATTTGCTCTCTAAGGCAAATGTTAAATAATTCCACAAACATATCCGTCCGGGCAAGATGAATCATTTTTATTATCTCATTTGGAATGCCATCTGGCCCTGGCGATTTCTTAACTTTAATTTGTGTTGCCATAGCCGCAATCTCTTCATGGGATACTAGCTTCACTTCATCACCTGCTTGTTGTTGCGCATAATACAAAAAAGTGGCCTGTTGCGGGAACAGAATGTTCACAATGTTACTAATCAAATCGGAATTAGTCGGCTGTATTAAATATTTCATCCTCTTCATAACTATTCTATAAGCCATGCCTCAAGGCTCTGAGTTAATTTCCTCAAAAAGATCTTGAAACGCAGCTTTCATGGTAGCAATTATAGCTTTTTGGAGTTGCCTCCTTTTTACGTTATATAGTGCCTGCCTTAAGACAAAGTCACTAAATTGCATAGACCTTTGACATCTTATTCTTGCTGTGTTACACTCCGCCCTTGGGGCAGCTATCTCTTCAGTCCACCAATATACAGGGCGGTGATGTTTATTAAAAGATCGCTTTACCATTGACCCGTCACAGACTCTTTCAATCTGCTCCATTACCTGTGTGACCTTATTGGTAGCAGAATCCACCACCATCCAGTGTATTTGGCTTCCACGTAGTACCAGCGAGGGGACGAGAATAAGTGCAAGGCCTATTTGCCGATAATATGTCATAAATAATTGCTTGATGATCACTATATGTATAAACATCACTAATATGCCACGTTATACGAGGAGCCAGAGCGTTATTAGCAAAAGTGACATCAATTATAGACCCGCGACCGTTCCTTTGGAAGGTATGTTGCGTTCCTGTATTGAGAATTGTAAGGTCAAAACGAGCTAATTCCTCTAAAAAAATTCGACAGGGTTTTTCCTCTTACGTCCTTGAATAGTACATGACACTGTACTTCAAAATCATCAAGGTAACAGCTGAATATATAGATTGCATCACATTTGGCGCACCCAAAACCGTCACCAGCTGAGATAAGTTGAGCTTTAGTTGATTACAGGCCACAGTGCCAAATTGGAGCCCCAACCGTATTATCTTTCATCCAGTCCGCCGTTGAATCCACTCTGTACACACTGATGAGCACCACATCAATGTTAAGATCATTAATTAATTATTCGCTGAGCTGTCGAGTCGTTAAGTTGTGTAAAGTTGTAAACTTTTAAAAGTGATTCTTAATAATTATCTAACTTGATTTTTGTGTTCTGAAAAATAATCGAGTGTTATCGAAGCTAAGTATTCTTTGTTTATTTTCAAAAAATAATTTAACAATTTTAAGTGCTTTTGATTTACTTTTTATACAACAACACCATTGTGTGGTCTGTGTGTTTGTTGTTTAATAAACCAGTTACATTCCGTTTACTTATTGTGTATCTCTCTTTTTTTGTTCAAAATATAAACTCACATCTCTTCTCTTTTAAATATTTACTCTTAACTTTGTAACAAAGAAATAAACGGTACTTGAACTGTATTATTCCTGTCTACTTATATATATACTATATTTACATTTATTTGGTGGTTCAATTAGTTACTCATCATGGTTTGTGCTTTTGTCAATTGTAAAGTTACCGATGATTATGATGTTCGGTCTATTATTTGCTGGATATGCAATGAAGTATTTCATGCTTCTTGTATAGGTATTCCCGCACGCGCCGCTGACTTTGTTAACGACATTCGAAACCTCCGATGGTGCTGTGATGGCTGTGTTGGCTATAATTTAGAGTTTTATAATACCGTGTCATCGTTAAGAAGTGAATTTAGCTTATTTAAGGGCGATTTTAATAATCTTGCAGAGCGCCTAATTCGTTTTGAATCAGTCATGTATAATAATAGTTCAATTCCATCCGATAAGTCGCCGTCACCGAAAAAATCCTCGCCTGCTAATAAGACACCGTCTCCGAAAAAATCACCCAGAGCTCTTCGCAAGAGAAATGCTAAAATACTTAACACTAAAAAGCAATCGTCCGCAAAGCCATCCACGCCAATCACGGGCAGCGACAACACTGTGCAAAAGACTGGTAAACAATCTAGTGACAATGTTCCTGTCAACTTAATTGATGAATCTATCATAAACGCTATAAAGCCTTCCACATCGTCAACTACTATCGTTCCTTCTGTCACAATCAAACCGAAGGATCTTGTCATTGTTCCCCCTAAAAAATCAATATTCGTTTCACGGTTTGCTCCGGACACGACGGTCGAGGACATTAATTTTTATATCAAATCGAAATTCAATGCTGACATCGATATCAATTCCTATAAATTTAACTTTTCATATAATCGTTCGAAATCATCATTTAAGATAGTTGTACCTGATGATCATTTTGACACAATAGTCAACAGTAACTTTTGGCCTGCCAAAACACTTGTACGGGAATATACATATAAAGAAAAGCGTAAACTATCTGATGTTGTACGTTTGCCTTCTGCTAACCAACAAAATTCAAAAAACTAAGTTGGGTATCTCTGTCTATATCATATCAAAACGTTCGGGGATTAAATTCCAAACTATCGACATTATTCTTAAATAGCTACTCATTTAATAATGACATTATAATCTTTACTGAAACTTGGCTATCATCGTCTGTATTGAATTCAGAAATTTTTTGTCCGAATTACAATGTTTTCAGATGTGACCGGATGAATAGGCGTGGTGGAGGTGTTCTGATTGCTGTGTCTTCATCACTCTGTTCCAGTTTGGTTGACACAAGTTTAACCAATGATATCGAATTTATATGTGTTGCTGTTAAATTATTCAATATCACTGTATATGTTTCTTGCTCCTACATTCCACCTAATGTATCCGTTCTTCATTATTCTAATCATGTATGCGCAATAAAAAGTATCACCTCTTTATTAAAACGTGATGATGTCGTCTTTATCTTCGGCGATTTCAATTTACCTTCAATCTCATGGATTAGAGCTGAAGATGATATATATATGCTTCCTCTAACTAATGTTACATGGACTAATGAATTACTAAATGAACTATTTGAATTAAATTTGTTTCAACTAAATAATATTAAGAACTTTTTGAACAGAACACTTGATTTGATTTTTTCTAACGTTACTTCTAATTAAAAAGGATAAATTTCATCCAACAGTATCATTGTCATTGGATTTACATACCTGCTCTAAAAAAAAAAACTCAACGAAATGTTGTCGCTATAATTTTAAATTAACAAATTATACTAAACTAAATAAGTTACTTTCTAACGTAAATTGGTCATTTATACCTGATGGATCATCAGCAGTTTCGAATACAGATCTTGAATCGATGGTTGTTATGTTCTATGATAAATTGTTCGATCTTTTTTCTCAAACCGTGCCTTATACCGCTATCTCAAATATGTGTGGACCACCCTGGTCAAACAAAAGACTTAAATATTTAAAAAATAATAAAAACAGACTCTACAAACGCTATGTAAAGTCAAATTCGTCTGCTGACTATATGAATTTTATGAAGGCCCGCACAAAGTATAACTCTTTTAACAAACTTAGTTATACGAACTATATGCAACAAGTGAAAAATGATATAATAATTAATCCTAAATCCTTTTATGATATTGTAAATTTAAAAAAGAAATCTAGCTCTTACCCACCGTCAATGAAGTATAATAATAATGAGTCCAGTAACGATAATACAATCTCAAATATGTTTGCCGACTTTTTTTCAGTCTGTGTATGTGTCAAACAATGTGCATAACATTAATTATTATAACTCAGTGTATTCTAATAATATCTATTTTAATCTCCTTAACCGTGACAATGTTCTTAAAAGTATGCTAGCATTAGACGATAAACACAATCCTGGCCCTAATGGTGTGCCGAATTGTATATTAAAAAATTGTGCATCACGTTTATATAATCCATTAACTAAACTATTCAATGCCTCCATCAAACAATCCTACTTCCCCAACTTGTGGAAAAAATCCTTTATTATTCCATTATTCAAAGCCGGCTATAAATCCGATATCTCTAACTATCGTGGCATTGCGAAATTAAGTGCAATTCCAAAGCTTTTTGAAAAACTGCTGTCTGATACTCTATCATCTCAATTATCACCTATAGTTTCTGATTATCAGCATGGGTTCCTGAAAAAAAGATCTACCACAACCAACCTGTTGGAATTTGCTACATTCGTTAATGACGCATTCATTAACGGTGAACAAACCGATGTAATTTACACAGACTTAAGCAAGGCGTTCGATACTGTGAACCACGTAATTCTGTTTAATAAACTAAAACATATTGGCTTTTACGAAGGCAATCTTAAATGGATTTACTCGTATCTTACTGGACGTACCCAACGTGTCTTATTCAATAATGTACTCTCCAAAGAAATTGAAGTTCACTCTGGTGTGCCGCAGGGTAGCCATCTTGGTCCCCTTCTATTTTTACTGTTTATAAACTATCTGCCTAGTGTTATTCTACATTGTCGTGTACTAATGTATGCTGACGATGTTAAACTTATCTATAGTTACAAGTCTGTGCGGGGTCAAGTTTTTATGCAGGATGACATTAACCGGTTCGTTGAGTGGTGTTCCAACAACTTAATGTCCTTGAATGTCAAAAAGTGTAAGCATATGACCTTCTGTCGTAGGGAGGTGGTAAATACAAACTACATAATTAATAATGTCCCAATTGAAAGGGTATCATCCATTAATGATCTCGGCGTGCTACTGGACAGTAAACTAACTTTAAATGCGCATATTAATACAACATGTAATAAGGCCAACAGAACTTTAGGCTTTATTAAGAGATGGTCGAAGGAGTTTCAGGACCCCTATACAACCAAACTTCTTTTTGCCTCTTTAGTAAGGCCTATTTTAGAATACTGCTCTGTAATTTGGGATCCGCAATATGAAGTGTATACCAACCAGATTGAATCTATACAAAAACAGTTTTTACTTTTTTGTCTTCGTGGTCTGCCACGGAGTCCTAACCTGAGGCTGCCCTCATATACAAGTCGTCTTGCTTTGATAAAACTTCCTACCCTCGAAAGCAGAAGGACAATGTTGAACGTGTGTTTTATGCACAATATGCTTAATAACTGTATTGATTCGGCGTTTTTATTGTCTAGCATTAATATCAATGTACCTCGACGTCCTTCTAGATATTTTCGGTTTCTTTGCATAAATTATTACAAAAATAACTATAGCAATAATAACCCGTTACGACGGTTATGCAAGACCTATAATGACAACTATCATTTAATCGATCTGTGTGAAAATGCTGATATAATTAAAATTAAATTAATAAAATATTTAAACTCTGTCTAACTTGTACTTTCATCAGCTGAACCATGATTGCGTAGCTGATTAATCATTTCGGTTGCGGTGTCGGTGTCGCGATCTGCAATCTATCGCAGATCTATCCAATCCCGTTTATAGGATTGGATAGTCGTTCGTTCGATCCGGAATGGCGATGATAATACTGACACAAAAAAAAAAAAAAAATTATTAATTACACAATTTACTTAACCGATCTGAGCCATATTATTATATCTCTGATGTTTTGTCTTAGCAAATCCTGAGCGAGGCGACAGTGATTAATATTAATCTGCATTAGCTTCATTGAACTTTTTAACTAAGGACCGTTTTCAATATTTTTCAATATCTTGCAGAGAGATATGTAGAGAAAAAATCAACATCAATACACAAAGTCGACAGTATTCAAATATAAGCTAGGACTACTTTGTAACAAACCAACCAAAGTTTGGCAGGTAGTTAGATTTTATACGGACATAGCACAAAATGTAGCTTAATATACACTTAGATAAAGTGTAGATGTTAGGGTTGTGATGTTGGAAAGTGGACGATTGATATAGATCACTTGCGCATGCACCAGGTGGGTTTGGCTCAACTGGTAAAGCACCTGCTGATGAGAACTTGATGAGGACAAGTTCGAAACCCGTGCAGGTTCAATCTTCCCAGTCGCCGAATGTTAATTTTTCACAATCTAATACATCACATCCTCAGTACATATGGTCAAAGCTGAAATCTTTCAGCAAAACATAAAATCCACACATTTTCATGTACAAATATACACAAAAACCCCTCAAATTAGAAATAAGACCTATGAAATAGTCCTTCTCACATTTAGGAAGTTTTGTATGGCATAAAACATATGTTTTTCTTAGACAGATGTAATATAAATGTGTACTAACAAATATGTATGCGTGAAAACGAAAAAATTTATCTTCTTGTTACAGGAGGGTAATCACGTAAGCGATAGTGATGGTACGACAATAGTTATTTTTAAATTTTCATTTTCGTAAGCGATAGAAAGCATCATCGTCAAACTATTATCGTACTTTTGTATTTTCGTAACCTTATAAACCGTCAAGTAGCATCGCGCAAACAACCGTTATCGTACGATTGCAAAATAGCTATCGTTTTATTATAATATAAATTAAAAGAAAAAAAAAGGAAAAGATAAAATTAAAAGAGGTAAGTAATACATTACTAAATTGTGAAATTAAATAAGAATTGAAATTTCTAGAAAAAATGGATAGAAATATTTTTTTAACATGTAATTAAAAATTTATTACTTTCGATCTACATATCTATAATATCTATATATTTTACTATTTTCTATTTAGATTTACAGAAAATTTTTTAGAAAGTCAGTGGTGTGGACCACAAAGTAATACTTGGCTTCTCGGTAAATTACAAAATATTTCAACATAAAATATTTTTTCTAAACAAAAATAATGTATAAATGAGAAAATTTATATTCTAATCTATATTGTTTTTGAGCAGGTGCTCACGGCACAACGCTCTGTCTTTGTATACATAACATGACGTTGAGAGTGATGGTCTTATATGAATGAAACTAAAATTATTATCGACTACCATCATCGCAACTACGACAATAGTTTCAAAAGTTACGTGATTACCCTCCAGGTCTTTGTTCATTTATCATTCGGTATGTTAACACAGATAATAAAAAAGTATGTTGAAAACGGCCCTAAGTTGCTTTTTGGTTAACAGGTCATCCTTTGCCCGTCAGGGGGTGATTAAAAGATTTTTCTTGCTACTTTGTAGATAATACAAATGTATTAAATGTGAGTGTGAATATACAAAAAAATGTTTTGTTACTTACCATATGGTTTGTTTGTGTTTTAGTTTCTTCTTTTTTTGTAAACATATTCTGACCACTTTAGGGCGATTTTATAAATATAATATATCCAGTTAACAGTAAAATATTAAAAGATATAATATATTTTATATACATCGATCTTCATTCCCAAAAGAAGTCTTTGCAACACTCAGAAAAAGGCGTCGGAGACCTTTCAAAATATACATATTCTTAATCAACTTAAAATACGTCCATGAGTCCGCCTGTTATTGGCACTCTCAAAGTAAATTTAAGATATTGAGATGAAACTTTGCACAAGCAATTCTAGTTTTTGCACCCAGATGGTTACTTAAAATGAGTTAGATCGGTTGAGATGCATAGAATTAAGAGCTTAACAAAAATAGCCCGAGTCGGATGACAGTATCTGCCATAATTCCTGTGTAGATGAGGAGGATATTTAAGATTTGACCAGCGCCAAATTTATTTTTTTACTCGTTTCTTCTAATGTTAAATAAGTTTCTGAGTGAACTAATTCTACAGCAAGCAATATAGAATTTTTTAGTCGTTTCTTTAATCACTTCCCGCTTTTTTCAATGTTTGGGCTGGTGAATTATTGATTGTCTTGGAAAAAAATAACTTTATGGGAAATTGCATTTAAATAAAAAAGAAATATGTCGGTATAGGCCGAAGGAACGGTATAAAGACCTTGTCTACTACCGAGGCAGAATATATGGCCTTTACAGCTGCCGCCCAAGAATCCCTATGATTAAGCACCCTGATGAACGAACTATGCTGCGAGCAAACTGTAGTAATCAAATGCGACAACAGAAGCGCTTTAAATCTAACGGAAAATGCCACTTAGCACGCTCGCTCAAGACATATCGACATACGTCATCACTTCGTAAGAGAATTGTTGGAGTCTAACAAAATTAAGGTCGAGTACTTAAAAACCGACGATATGGTTGCCGACATAATGACGAAAGCGTTACCATTGAAAAAATACTTGAGTTGTTGTAAATCTTTAGATTTACACGCTGATTCAATTTAGTGGGGGTGTTAAAGGGGAAATTGAATCCACTATACTATAGGCGGCAACGCCGGCTTTTGCCACAACTTGGAAAAAGAGAGAAATCTAGAGAGCGAGAGAGTAGTGATGAAAGTGGTCGGACAGACAAATATTGTTGTTAAAACTGCATATATATATTAACAAATCAGAGAAAAAGAAGTGTAATTCCAGTTGCAACGGTCCGGGTTTTGGAAGGATACCGTTGAAAAAAGTATATGAAGGTAGCTTAGAAGAAAAAGAATTCAGTTTTTGTCGAGGAGTGAACGTTCAGCTCTAGAAGCGAAGTTAAGCAGGAGTAATTTATAAAAGTGAAAGTATTTTGTGAAAAAATACCTATGTACGCAAAAAAGCGCCAAATAAGGAGAAAATTTGTCTTTAACAAAATGGGCAAAAAGTGATTTTTACCAATAACAACATATATATAAAATCAAGTGTGTATTTGAAATAAATGAAACAAACATATTGAGATGTTAAAAACACGCATACTCAAACAAGAAAATGTTACTGTAGCTGATGATATACGTATAAATGGAATATCTTATACAGAAAATGAAAACCTAAACCAAGTTTTATGGAACATATGCGAATTGGTCAAAATTCAGGTGCCGAAATTTATGAATGATTGCAACAAAGCCATGCCTATAACTGAACTAGAAGAATTGAACACTTTTTTAAATATATTTCTGCTGTATAAATGCATACATGTACAACACAAGGTTATGCTTGTTATTTCAATATTTATAATCATAAATAAGGTCATGAATAAGGAACAGCCAACTTGGTTCAAAATTGCATTACACTTACAATATACAGGAAAACTATTGTCGTACACACTCAACAAATTTGATCTTAAGCCAATGAAAAACAGTTATACAACCACAGATAAATTGTTATACCTGACTTTTGATGATGGTAGATAATGCACATGTTATGTATTTTTTCAAAATGTAAGCAAGGATTAAACATTGTACATATTAATGCCCAAAGTTTAAAAATAAACTGGATGAATTTCGCTCTTTATTTGAATGTTCGGGTGTCGATATAATTTGCATTTCAGAAACTTGGTTTCTCCCTGATTATAATGATAGTTTTGTTAATCTTAATAGGTATAAAGTGTATCGGCGTGATCGAGTATCGCATAGTGGAGGAGTTGCTATTTATACAAGAATCGGTTTAAAATGCAAACTTATCTGTAAATCACAACCTTATGCTGATATTGAATATATATTTATGGAAGTCTACAACAACTCGACAAGAATGCTCATCTCCAACATATACAGTCCGCGACGAACTATAGATTTTGGCCCTTTGCTAGCCTTACTGGAAACTTTAACACCATACTATAACGATTTTGTACTCACTGATGATTTTAATTGTAACATGCTAAATCGTCATGATTTTGCAAACGATATTAGTGCACTTGGTCTTCATATAGTAAATACAACAAATCCAACGCACTTTACAAATACAAACTGCTCTCTTCTAGAACTTTTTATTATATGTGAACCTGTTAAAGTTTTAATGTATGAACACCTGGACGCCTCCATATTTTCCAAGCATGATTTAACTTGGGTCACGTATAAATTTGAAACCGCTTCAATTTATTACCGGGATTATAATTGTATTAATAAAACCAGGCTCACCTCAGCGGTAAATAATTATTTACCATATGTTAACGATCAGATGGAGTTTTTTGATGATAAAATACAATATCTCCATAATCGGTACGTTCCTTTGAAGAGCTTTAAGCCGATACAAAGAAGTACTCATTGGTTTAACCAAGATATAAATGAAGCGATAGCCAAACGAAATTATGCCTTTAAACGATGCAAAAGATATCGTTATACTACGTATTACAATCAATTTAAATTATTAAGAAGAACTGTGAATGCTAAAATAAAAGCCGCCAAAAATCAGTACTTTGCGCGTAAATTCAGCAATACTAAATCTGGGAAAGATTTATGGAATGTACTCAAAAACCTGGGCATAAATAGCAAGAAAAATGTTAGCAATACTGATATTGATAAGAAGTTTACAAGTTCATACTAATATTGCTACTGATACATATCTTGATAACTCAAAATCCTATCCGAATGAAGCTGATCAAAATGTATATATAAACAACTTTAGTATGAATAATGTAAATCAAGAAGACGTTTTAGAAGCATGTCTTATCATTAAATCTAATGCCTGCGGACTTGATAAAGTATCTCCTAAATTTATTAAAATATTGCTGCCAATAATTTTGTCATATATAACACATATTGTAAATTCTATTTTGACGTCGGCTACTTTTCCACAACTCTGGAAACAGGCAAAAATTATTCCTATTCCTAAAAAAGCTAATGATTACCGTCCTATTGCTATACTGCCTTTCCTTTCTAAGGTATTTGAAAAAATATTGTATAGACAAATGCATCACCATATCTTACAAAATAATTTAATCAACGATCATCAGTCTGGCTTTCGCACTAAATATAGCTGCACAACGGCAATGCTCAAAGTTGTTGAAGATATCTTCATCTTACTAAAGCATTTGACAGCGTAGGTCATAATCTATTATGTATGAAACTACGGAGAGATTTTCAATTCTCAGATGAAGCCGTGAAGTTGATTCACTCATATTTAAGTGGCAGGTCACAAGTTGTCGTCCATGAAGGTGCTATGTCGCGTAGCCTAAATTCTTATAGGGGTGTGCCACAAGGATCGGTGCTAGGGCCTCTTCTCTTTACACTGTACATAAATAATTTACCAGATGTCGTAACTCACAGCCAAATTCATTTGAACGCGGATGATGTACATTTATACTATAGTATTAATCCTGCACAAATAACGGAAGATATAAAGACATGGTAGCCGTTCAAGAATGGGCCTCTAGTAACGCATTATCTATTAATAACAGCAAATTCAAATTAGTGCGCATAAATAGCGAAATCCTTCAGTGGCACAAACAAAACATATCTATTGCCAACACTTCTGTATGGATGCGAAGCGTTTTGCTTCTGTAGTGCGGTTATCATATGTCGTCTAAAAGTTGCTATTAACAACATTGTTAGATATGTATATGGTTTGAGGAGATGGTTTCATATCTCTGTGTACGTTAAAGAGTTCCTTGGTACTAGTGTGGAAAACTTCTTACGTCAAAAAGCGCTAACTTTACTACATAAAATTATACACACATCACATCCACCTTATCTTTACAATCTATTACAATTTGCTGCAAGTAACAGGGGAAAGAAAATTATACATCTGCGATACACGTCTTCCTGGTCGGAGCGACAATTTCTTATAAATGCTATCAAATTATGGAACGCTCTTCCAAATCAACTGCAAATTATAAGCAACACTAATACATTTAAAATTAAATTGGCTGAACATTACCACACCAACTAGCAACATATAGCAATTAGACTGTGATATAGTATATATACATATAGATATTTATTCACATACTTATACGCTCTTATTTTCATTTTTATTTTTATATATTTTTCTTATTTGTTTGTGTTCTTTTTTTAACATTTTTTCGTTTGTGTACACACATGTACATGTGATTCATTTGCATAAACACAACTCGCTTTGAAGTTTCGTATTGTACGTATACACACATCCATACTCTAACGAAAAGGCTAAAGCCTTGTTGTATGGGTGTTACCAATTAAAATAAAAATAAATAAATAAATAAATAAAATCTGCGTCTCAAACGGCCAACGATTTGAAGTAGAGACATAAGAACACGAGTTCAGTACTTGCAATTGCCAATAGTAACAAGACGGTGCAAAGTGATCTACTCTTAGACAGTTGCAACTGGAGCCCCGGATAGGTCAATGTTTATTATTAGTATTTTTACTTTGTATGTCAATGTGAGCGCTCCGCGTTATCAAATTTGTGATTTTATGTGTACGAAAATTTATTTGAGGGCCCCTCTTGAAAGCTCAAAACGTAATTTTAAGTTCTTATATACCGTTGTCATTTAAATAGAATAAAAAGTGTAATAATGATCGAATAAAGAGTGTTTGATGGGGAGGGCGCATTATCTCGGGGTTCGCGCAGGTACGTAAGGTGCACTCATGGTTATCGTTTAGGTGGATTAACAAAAAAAAAAAAGTGATATGAATTGGTCCCGGGGAAGGGAGGGTAGAGACATGGGGAAAGAACGCCTACTCCCCAGGTTGCTCATACATGGCTGGAGAGATTTTTGTTGTAGTGCGCGGCCACGAACGGGTTGAGATCCTCACCCCTGAGGTTATGGAGCTAGCAAGAATCGGTGTAGCCGACGATATCTTTGGCAGTGGCCATCAATTACGCAACTGTAACAACTTTTACTTTTCTGTCTTTTACGATAAGTCATGAATAAAATTTTACTTTTTTCTCTGCGCTCATGAACAATGCACTCATCATTTTTTAGCACGCTCACAAAACCAGTCCATACTCTTCTTTTATGTTTTCAATGTGGTGATAAATTTTAAAGCTTCTTGGATTTTTGAAAAGGTGGTCCAAGGAGTTTGATGATGATACGTAACTAAACGTTCGTATATAGGTCGTAGGTTAAAGGGCCGACATCGTTATTGTATTATATAAATTTGAATTGAATCAGTAATCTGAATAACGAAATTTTCTACTTTTCTCGTTTCGTGGTTTGGGGTGGGATTCATGTTGGAGCCTACCTCCTTATTGACTTGCATAGGCTAGAGAAAAGGCGTGTAATGTTTTTGGTCAAATTAATCAGGGGTAGTTAGGGGGATTAACAAAGGGGTAGTTTGTGCATCTGCTTTGCTTGAAAGAATTTCATTTAGCGTTCGCAATAGATTTTCTAGCCATTATAAGGCAATAAAATTATCGCAGTGTCGCACAAATTACTAACTTTATAAGCCTCTTCAGGTTCTTTGCAAGATATATACATATATATGTAACTACAAAATTAAAATTAAACCCTTGATAAAATTGAAGACATTATATTGCGCTTGCGTGTCTTTACCGATTGTGCCCATTTTAAATAGCGATCTACGTGCAAAAACTAAAAGTGCCTGTGTACAAAATTTCAGCTTAATATCTCATGGGTCTCTGACGCCTCTTTCTAAGTGTTGCAAACGGAAGAACAAATTTGTTATACACTCATCACTAAGGTGGAGGATATAATTATGTGATTCATATTTATAAAGAGGAAATATGTTTTTGTACTAGAGAAAATTTATTAAAGCCAAAATTATTCACTATTAACTTACCATCTACATAATATTATTAAATGAAAACAGCTCCACAATTTGTATGTATTTATCAATTAATTTATTGTTTTGATAACGTTAACGTTAATTTTGTATTCACACCCATTTTATATATATTTCAAGAATTTTTTCTTAGAACGTTGGTAGATAATAGTTTTATGTTGGTTTTATCAGATTTAAACAATATTTTATTTGATAACTATAGGTTATATTTTCATACCCACCACCACAATGATGCGAGGGTATATTGCTTTTATTCGAACTTTTTTAAATTTCAGAAGGGGGCGAGCCAAACTCCCGAAGATACATATATTCCTATCATCCTATTATATCAGCATCAATGCCCGAGTCCACGGACCCTTTGCTTGGGTAGTTATTTAAAACAACGCTTTTCATACAATTACTAAAGTATTAAAATTTAAACCAAACTTAATAATAACGTATAATAAACTAAAAAACAAGTGAATATATTATAGTCGGTCAAGCCCGACCATTAAACACCCTACACCACTTGATATATTATTCAATTTCATTTTTTTCTTTGATATATGAAAATTTTTTCCACTTTTTTTCCACTTCTAATTTTTTTCTTTGAAAAATAAAAATTTTTATTATACCCTGCTTTTTCTATACCTACTTTTATTTTTAAAATTTACATATGTCAAAAAAAATATTTTATTTATTGTTTGTTTATGAAACCAAAAAACAAATTGTATATTGGAAGGGGTTCTAAAAATGGTCCGATCCTATCCATTTTCAAAAGGGTTTATTTTTGGACCGATACATATTCTTATACCAAATTTCGAAAATAAAAAATCGAAATATCTCAAAAAATAATAGGACCTTATATGGGCAAAGGTTCTAAAAATGGTCCAATCCGGTCCATTTTCAATAAGGCCAATATATGTCCTTGTACCAAATTTCATCAAAATATTTCAAAAAAAGTGACCTACAAGTGACCTACAGGTCACTTTTTTTGCTTGCGCACAAATTTAGATGGACAGACAGACAGACGGACATGGTTAAATCGATTCAGATTTTGATTCTGAATCGATCGGTATAACTGAACGTCGGTGTGTCATTTGCCGTTTGGGAATTACAAACATCCACACAAACTTAAAATACCCTTTTCCACAGGGTGGTGCAGGGTATAATAATTTTTGGAAAAATTTAACAGTATTCGATATATTTGGGTATTGTTTTTCTCAATTATACACATATGTGTTTTATTTTTGTTTTTGTGTATTAATAATAAAGTCACCGATTTTTATTTTTTTATTATTAACAGCAAATATTTGTAAAATATGTTCTAAATTCAAAATGATGGAATTGTCCTTAGCCACACGTAGCATACATTGTTAAATTACATTGTTGATGTTTAATTTTAAATATATATTTCATTTCATTCTTTTGTGGTAAAGGTAGGTAATACGTGTTATTTAATGTGTAATTATATATACCTGCAATTCAATTTAATGATCTTCAGTTAGAACAAAAGTATAAGCTTTTGAGTACAATATTATATATTCATTTACGTTATTACGAATTATACATAATATGTAAACTTTCATTTCATAGCCCAATTGTGACTATACCTCTTTTCCTATCCATCTAGATGTATAGACAGGAAAATCCATACTTTGTAATTCTTAAATGGGTTCATTCATTAAAGGTTTGTTATTGTTGTTTCTAATTCAATGAGTTATCAATAGATAGTCCGTGTTTACACAGAAGCATTAATTTTAATTTTTTTTTCAAATATTTTTATGCAGACGTTATGTACTTATACTCTTCACCACGTTTATTAATATATTTAGTAAGTGCGACTTGAGCTAAAACCTTCTTTTGTTACGGCTGTCTAATTATGATCACTTTCTGAAATGGGGTTCATGTTTCATTAAAGTTGGTACAAAGCCAAGCCTTTAATATTGAAAATGTGTTAAATAAGGACACTTTTAGGAGCACTCCCACTATAACTCTGATTAAAAAAAAAGCGTTTGTATGAAGACAAATGCCAATTCTTAAAATATAAAAAATGCAACGTATGCGTACGTTATAAAAATTATATTTATTGAATTTGGACCACATTCCTTTGCAAGTTTAAAAAAATGAAGGAAAAAACAGAGTTTTTAAAAATTTTTTGTTAAAAAATCCTTTTCTAAAACAGGATGTAAAAAGCTCAACTCAATTTATACTGCGAACCAATACAAGTGCGAACCTCATGAAAAGTTGCTTAATTGAAAACTGTACAACTTGAATTTGAAATTTCCCGATTACTCCAAGTTGTTTTGTGGTGATGGTGGTTTTGATTACCAAAAGCGCGGATCCACATAAATAAGGTCTTGGACATTGCGGTGCTACTTTAAAATTTAAAAAATTTTCATTAATTAATATTTATAAGATGTTCACAAGTAGGGTATTATAAATAAAAAAGGATTTGATTAATTCTAACATTAATATATCATCGTTATGGAAACTAGCTTAATCGACTCGAATTTTAATGCTGATGAAATACTTAACGACGCCTCCTTCTGAGAGTTGCAAAGCGGAGCATATGTTATAAAGAAGATTTATATAAATATTCATTTTAAACGTTTACACGCAATCATATAAAATTTACATTCATTGAAACTTATGCAAAAATTTCATTCAAAGTATTTTTTATTTTCATAACTACAATATAACTATAAAACATTATTATTTTATAGTGTAAAAGTATAACTATTAATATATAAATAATCATACAGTATATTTTTATTTATTTATTTAAAGTTGGTATGAGGAGGCAAAGCAAACCTCATTTGAATTGAGAAATTGTTTATTTGCTTACTTTCTTTTTTTATCTATCATTTGCTTTACAATGAAAATCACATCCAATTTTACTGTTCATCTTCTGGTGGCATTTTAGCTAATGTCAATAAAATCATGGTCAATTCTTTGCGTGAAATTTTACCATCTTTATCATAGCACACGCCACGTAATATGGTCTCTTCAAACTCTTTCAAATCTTGAGCATCGTAATCATCCTTAAAGAACATTTTTATATAAATTAAACATCCGCACGAACTTAATATACCCTTTACCACAGGATGGTGCAGGATATAAAAAGAAAATGTTGTAATATTGGAATAAAAGTATACGGGGTACATATACATTCTGAGTTTTTAATTTACGTACTACATTTAAAATTCTAAAAGTAATATTTTTCATTTCAAACTCAATGAATAAAATTGTTCAAGAGATGCACGATTGATGCTTAAAAATGGAAAAATTGTGTTATTATTGAAATTTTTGAATATCTTTTGAGAATTACACCAATTTTTAAGAAGTAGGAGAGCAGGACCTTTAACTTTTCATTTGAAATACATTAAGCAAGTATCCGAAAAGGTTTTGCTCAATTTGTTTTTTAGTCAGTTACTTTTCTGCTCTAATTGGCACATGTACTCAGTTAGTAGTAAATTTAAAGTAATTTAAACTTCTAGCGAACTAGGATATCGTGGCAAGAGAGTACAAATTTTCTATATTGTTGAAATAGTGAATTTCAATTGATTTCAAAAATTTGCTTAATGCTTTCTCAACTTTTTTGGCAAATATTTTTTTTAAGTGTTCAAAAATAAATTCTCCAAAAATAATATATTTTAAGAATATTTTAAGAATGTTCAAATTTTTCAAATGGAAAAGCAGCGGAGGCATTTGATTAATGTATTAATCGTCATTCTTGGTTTTAAAGAGAAAATATTTTAAATTCCTTTCTTACCTTTTTGACTAATTCCAATAAATCCTTGAGGAAACCTTTTAATTCTTCATTTTCAATGGTACCACTATTATCCTAAAGAAATGTTTTAAAAAAAAAAAGTTTATCATAAAATTCGGTAAAAATAGTGTAAGCACTAGTATTATAATAATGAAGGGCGTAGTATTAAAGAATTTTTTATCTGAAATAATGGACACACGTTATCCTCCTTTTATAATAAATAAGTGAAAATATTACAATCGGTCAAGCCCGACTATTAAATACTCCACACCACTTGCTATATTATTCAAGCACCTTAAAAAAGAAAACTAAGTTTTATATAAAATATATATTTTTAAACTTACTTGTATTGTATTATAAAAATTTGAAAATGATTAAAATGTCACAATAAATTATTTTATTATACCTTCCACCTTAGTGATGATATGAATATGTTCTTCTGTTTGTAACACCCGAAGAAGGCCTCAAAGATTCTACAAAGTATATATATTCTTGATCATTATCAAAAACTGAGTCGATATAGGCATGTATGTCCGTCTGCTGTTTGAATTCTCACGGGCGTAAATTTTGAGATATTAAGCTGAAATTTTGTACAGGAACTTTCAGTTTTTGCACGCAGATCGCTATTTAAAATGGACCAAAAGGCACGCCCACAATCAAAAAAAATTTATATATCTTCCACAAAAATGGGCCAATAAACTTGAAATTCGATGTACATATTCAATGTGAAAAAAGGCATGGTCGGATAAAAACAAAAATTTAAAGAGTTACGAATTTTTGTTATAGACAGTTTTCTTTTATAATAAAACGTTATATGAGGAGGAGTTCTGAAAATGGTCCGATTGGGACCAAATTGGGCACAGCCAATTATTAAGCTGATAAACTATTCTTCACCAAATTGTTTATAAATATTAGGAATTATGACTAGGATATGGGGAGGGGTTTTAAAAAGGGTCCAATACGGTATATTTTGAATAGAGTTCCTTTTTGGGCTCATACCCATCTTTGTACCATATTTTATCGATATATCCTAAAAAATAATAGGACCTCATATGGGCAAAGGTTCTAAAAATCGAATCCAATCCGGTTCATTTTCAATAGGGTTTCCATTTGGGCTAATACAATACAATTGTACCAAATTTCATCAAAATATTTCAAAAAATAATAGGACCTCATATGGGAAGGGGTTCTAAAAATGGTTTCCATTTGGGATAGTACCAAATTTTATCGAAGTATCTAAAAAAATTCGACGCTTAGCTTCCGCATAAATTTAGATGCACAGACAGGAGGACAGACGGACATGGTTAAATCGATTCAGATTTTGATTCTGAATCGATCGGTATAATTGAAGGTGAGTGTGGCATTTGCCATTTAGGTTAGTTACAAACATTCGCACAAACTTAATATAAAAATGAAAAATCTTGTGGGTTTCGGGAAATATTTTTTGATGGGCGTTGCCATGTTTTCCATTTTTGTTTTCCATTTTCATATTGTTTTCAAATTATTAACTTTTAATTTTTTCATTTTTTGACTGGTAGAAAGGTACATTTACCCTTATTTGGTATCTTTATGGTGTGAGAGTTTTTATTTAATATAATTGTGAACGTTTCTGCAAAGCGATTTCGACTGAGCGAAGTTGAATATTATTATTAAATTTTTCAAGCAGGGTGCCCATTATCAGCACACACACAAGCACAGACATATTTTTACTTGTTAATAATATTATTCAAATGGATTTAGTATACAACTTCATACTCCATGACAATTACATACGACTTACGCCATTTACAAAATTACCCATTCATAGTTGTATACAATTGCATACGGAATGACAAACTTAATATTCCTGTACTTACTCTATCATAAAGTAAGAAGACTTTTTCAATATCATCCTTTGTCAATTTGGCAGCTCCCTGAAATTGAAAACAAAACACGGAATTTTACATAGTTCTTGTAATACTAGCAAAAGCTTTGAAAAGTATCACAAAAACACGAAATAAGAACCAAAAATACACATTTAATATAAATAATAATGATGGATTTATTAAATAAAATGAAACTTTAGATTTAAGTAATTAAAAGCTTTTATTTAGCTTTCTTTGTTGTGTTTGCCAGTTTGGAATTGTACAATCCTATTATACTAAAATTATGCGTACACTTTAAGTTCTGAATGATGTGAATATAACATTACAATGAATCTGATAGAAGCGGCGGATTTCTGTAATCTATTCAAATGAAAGGCCTGACGCCACTATCAAATAACAGCCGTATAAGTCACTTCGTGAAATATCGGTATATGGGAAGGGGTTAAAAAAATGGTCTGATCGGGTCCAAATTTGGCACAGGCAATTGTTGAGTTAATTGACATTTCTTCACGAAATGTTATCAAAAAATATTGATAATTGCGATTTTTTGCCATATAAAAACTTCTAATATATTTGGAGCCTATATGGGGAGGAGTTCTAAAAATGGTCCAATTCGATCCACGAAGAGTTATGCATTTTATATCGTATAAATTTATACGAGCAAAGTTATCGTTATTGTATTTGGTACTCTGACTTGTGTAATCAAATGTGGCTTGTTTTTAGTGGTTTTATTTATTTTTTAAAGGATTGTTTAATACTTTTCCACCCAATAATACAATAAAGGAAATTTAATAAAAAACAACTTTACAAAACATCAAGAAAACATGTATAAATGGTCGAATAGTGGAAAAGTTGAACGAAGAAAAATAGAAGAAAGCCTTATTTTCATTTATTAATTATTTATTTATTCACTCAATCATTAATTCAACCACTTCATTCCCTTCAAATATGGAAAATAAAACGTGTTTTTACTTTTATATATTTTGTATTTGTAAGTGGTTTTAAACATCTAAAGTCTTCCCTCTTTGTTTTCATGCAGATAAAAGCATTTTCGTGTTTAGGTATTCGATGTTCATTTTCTTCTTACCATTGCATCTTTTATTACGCTCTTACATAGTTTTTGATTATCGTTGTATATCCGAAGAAACTAAAAACATCTTTCAGATAAGATATTCAGAATTAATAGGCTTAATAGTTAACTGTATCAAGTTTGGACCTGAACCCTTTATCATAAAACGACATTTTATGACAACGACTGGCATTTACGGATACAAACCAAGCAATTATAGCATAGATTGTGGAATTTAGCGGTGTAGGGTTTTAATGATGACGAGTATGGACATTTTCACTTGTTATTTACATAGATTAAAAGGGAATGCACGTCTTTAGAAACTACACCACCCTACAAAATGTCCAATATCACTTTGATATTTGTTGTATAATTTTTATAGAACTCCATAATTGGGCGAAAGTAACGCTCAAATGACTTATACTAATTGCGCATTTGAATTAAAGTTTTTTTAAAATTACCAGAGAAAATAATAGTTTATTACCACATCATTTCCAAATGTACTTAACAAATGCCAACCTAATTTCGAGAATCATCATTTGCATTTGTATATACATATTTCATATATTCTATTTCAATTTCAAAAATTACCCGTTGAACTTCAAATAAATGTTGTCCTATGTTATACAAAATTGATTATATATATTTCGGGCAAGGATAAACTTCTAAGCTTTTGTGCATTTGTTTGTGTGTGGCTTCGTCCAAAAAAATATTATTCATTCGTTAAATTAAAACCACTTAATGAAATTGATTTATTTATGTTTATATTTCTCATTTTCCAGTAAAACATAATTCATTAAAAAATTAATTTTATGTTTTATGTCAAACATCATTAAATAAAAGACTTGGGTTGAGTAGACACTCAATGCTATTAACTCTCCAATTTACATTTTCAAACTACATATTGTGTAGGGTGTACTAAAGAGAAGAGATAATAGCAACAAGAAATCACTTGCACATGCAATATTTCGATATACACATGCTAACAGAAAAAAGAAACCGAACATAAAAACATTAACTTTTTCGAGAAGGATTTTTTTTCCTCAATGTTTTTAACATTTAAACTAAATTGTTAAAACAAAAGTGGTGAAAGGGATGTACTCAAAGAACCCCAAAACTCGTCTTATATATTCCTGATCATCATTAAAAACAAAGACATATCAGTCCATGATTGTAAATTTTGAGATATTAAACTCAAGACATTTCTATTTAATTTGGGCGAATCCAGAATCTAAATCTAATCCTTTTTATTCAAGTTTTCTTAAGATCTATATTTTTATTAGTTCGCTGCATTTGAAGCCCCTAAGGTTAAATAATTTTATTATATAAAACATATAATTATGAATAAGCAATGAAAACATCAAAACATTAATAATGTTCTACAATAACAGGTGAACAGACGAATAGGTTTACGACGACCTAGGTATAAAAATTCATTGTTTCGGTCCGACAAGTGAAAGACATTCATTTTTGTGAAAAAATAGAGTACAAAAAAGAGCAAAACCAAAAATAAAACCATTAAGTAGGTAACATTAATAGCACAAAAACGCAATTATTGTTTTTATATTGTATGTATTTTTATTAATTGTAATTGATAACCATTTATGCATTAATCCATTTAACCCATTTATAACGAAAAGTACTGTAATATACTTACTTCAATACCTTCCTAACGTGAATAATTTTTGTTGTTATTATTATTTGTATATTATACATATGTTATAGAGAGAGCGTTACACATTTGGTGTTGTTAATTATGTTGTTTTTAGATTGTGAGTTGTGATTTATGTAATACGTGCAATCAGATATCATTAATTTCAAATCAAACATTTTAATTTTTTATAAGTTAGTGTTGTAAATATTTAGTTATTTAAATGAAAGCATAAGCGGCAGCGGGAGAGTAAGAAGGAGAAAAGAGAAATTATTAAGTATTATAAAGAGAAGTGACGCAGAGGATGTTTTTGAAAGAGAAGAAGAAAAATAAAACATTTATAGGTTAAGTATTAAAATATTTTTTATTTAAATTATTAATAGACCAACAACGCTCACTATTGAAAATACAATGTTACGGGTATAAATGGGAAAATTATTAATTATATAATTTTTATACCCTCCAAGTAAGATGGGGGATATACTAAGTTTATTATTTCTATTTCAACACTTGAAACAATACCACATACTACAAAATATATATATTCTTCTTCAGTATCAAAAGCCACGACATGCGCATCAAGTTTTTTCACCCATGTTGCTTCGAAAAAATGAGTGAAGGATCACAGCAGAAATGGGAAGAAATCTATTTGTCAGTCACAAAAATTTAACTATAAATTTGAAATTTGCTTGGCGTGGTCACATAATAGATGCGTCCGTGTTTTACAAAAATACATACTTAAAAACTGATGTGTAAAGCATACATTATTAAAACGCGAAATAAGGTATTTGCCACACCAACCCTTTTCATATGTTAGATGAAGGTTGTTTAAGATTTGGTCTAAGCCAAGTTTAGTTTTTATTTCTTTATATTTCTTCTATAAAACAAATGATGTGGATCATTCGAATTGTATGCAATACAAATATGCGGTTTAAATATTACCCGTTTAGAAATATTGATAAGCACAATATAGTTTGTTTTATAACATTTTTCTTTCAATTCATTATGGGGAAAAAGGCTCTAAGAAGGAAGTTATATTTGACTTAAGCCAAGTGTTGGATATCCTCCACATTTATTCATCCTGTATGTTATGCAACCCCCAGACACACTTCAAAGTATATCTATTGATATATATTTTTTTTGTGTCGACCTTGACATGTCCGTCCATGTGTCAATCCGTTGTTGGTACTCTCACCGTTTTGGAATATTAAGCTGAAGCGTGCAGAACCTAGAAGTGTATCTACATAATCTAAATTCTGCAAGCAGAACGCTATTTAAATTGAGAAAGATTGGTCGAAGGTCACGCCTATAAAGTTGAACATTGGTATACATATTTATAATTACCACATCCATCGATGTAGGCGTGGTAAGGTAACAGATACGCCACAATTTTAAAAATCTGCTCCATGTAAAATTTGATTTGCAAGATGATTCGTAATTCATACACTAAACATATATATATATATATTTGCCACGCCCACCGTTGGAGGGATGTGGAGGCTATTTAAGATTTGGACTAAGCCAAATTTAGTTTTGTTACTTGTTTTTTAAAGAACTTTTATACCCTTACGCCTCGCTTTCATTATGTCAAACTCAATGTTATTTTGGGTCAATCAAATGGGAACACCTATACGTTTGCCATCATATATGATTCGTTTTTTTCGTTTAGTTTGACAGATGCGTGAAGTTAAAGTTTTAAAAAGTTATTATTCTCTGAGAGAGAAAAGAAGGAGAGAGAGAAAAAAAAAGAGAATCTGAGCCTTCCTCTATACTATAGATGCTGCAACCAGGCCACGCTTCTAACTTTTTAACTTCACGCGCTATGTTTTTACTACCTTTTTAAAGTTAGAATTACACTCTCCAGAGAAAAGTAAACAAACCAAAAATCACATAAACAAAGAACTGAAAATTTTTGATCATTTTTATTTTAAAATTTTACATATTAATTAATAATGAATGAAATAGACAAGTGCTAATAACTCTGATCCAAAACAAATTGGGGATATACCTTATACTAGGAAACCTTCAGCATTGTACCTAGTCCAATAATAATTAGTCCAGATGATCGACAATCTGCTCGTTAAAAAAAAGTTAGTTATTTCCTGATAAAAATGAATTTTTCACATATACCGTCATAGATAAGAGCCAATAACTCTGATCCAAAATAAATTGGGGATACACCTTATACTAAGAGACCTTCAGCATTGTACCTAGTCCAATAATAATTAGTTCAGATGCTCGACAATCTGCTCGTTAAAAAAAAAAGTTAATGATTCATATAAATTTATTTATATTATTAGTAAAAATAAGGGTACAAACCATCCTCTATTTGGTTATGTTAATATATCCTAATTTTTAATTACTTTATAAAAATAGGTTCTACATGTTTCATACTTTAAATTAAAAAAAAAATGTTTACAACATTATTATTTAATATGTAAAATTTTAAAATAAAAATGATCAAAAATTTTCAGTTCTTTGTTTATGTGATTTTTGGTTTGTTTACTTTTCTCTGGAGAGAGTAATTCTAACTTTAAAAAGGTAGTAAAAACATAAAGCGTGAAGTTAAAAAGTTAGAAGCTTGGCCTGGTTGCACCATCTATAGTATAGAGGAAGGCTCAGATTCTCTTTTTTTTTTCTCTCTTTCCTTCTTTTCTCTCTCAGAGAATAATAACTTTTTAAAACTTTTTAACTTCACATACGTTTGCCAGCATGTTAGCAAATTTTCGTTTGTATCATTATATGCTTGCCATCTAAGGCACCACAACAATTCGGAAAATTCCACTTCTTTTCAAATTGGTCAGCCACTTTGTTCCATTACTCAAGAGACGAGTTTTATGGGGGCCGTATGGGTTTTTCAAGTAAGTAATATTTTTCATAGAACGGACTCCGGTACAATTTTGCAATATGCGGAGATGATTACCTTCATGTTCTATATGCGAACAAAACAGAGTTTTTTGAAATTTTATTCCTACGCTAGCTAGAGTGATGACTTTCTGATTTGGATGAAGTATTCTTACACGCGAAACGTTGCTGATAATAAATAAATCCATCTAGATAGTTTCCTATTTAATGTGGACTAATTCGGTTAACAACCGCAGTCATAATTGACAAAAACTTCTTACAGTACAAATATAGTTACGAACTTGAAAATTAATATATGGTAACACATTTTTATCTACCTTTTATTTACGTCTTTAACACGTAAGAGCAAGGGTGATAAAAACATACATACACACGGTCATACACGTTTAGAATATATCTACTTTGTAGGGCTCGTTGCAAATTTTAAATTTAGCATACACCCATCATTAAAATGGAGGTCTTAATAAAAACACATTTACCTTGAATACTTGACGGCAAAGGAAATTCTCCTTCACAGGTAGCAATCTGCAAGTAAATAAAAAAATAATAGCAATCAAATAATTATTAAGTTTTGTATATATGAAGTGCTACATAAGATTGGAGAGCTTATATAATTGAACACTAATACAATATGTTCGGATAATACTTACTTGGCCATTTCGGATAACTGCAGGCGACCATCTTTATTAGCATCAAATACTTGTAGCTTGGAATGCAAATGAAAAAATGTACCAGTAATGTAATTTTTGTGTCATTCAACTTATAATTCTTCCAATAATCCTTCTACCAACTTCACTTTAACTACACCATTTTCAATTGAAATTGGTAGAAAGGCAATTGAAATTGAGAAAACGCATTTGAAATTGGGAAGCGCATTTGAAATTTCAAATTCCTTCCTATTCATAAGAGGAAAACGTAGACACATAGAGAAAATAATATAAACACTACTCCTTGGGAAAGGTTTATACCGTACATCCTCAAGAAATTATCGCTTGCTACGTTTTTGAAAACGGTTAATTGCCTACTTTTGAAGTTGTCGGCTGCAAAGTGTGCAGAAGTCCTAACAAATTGAGGAAGCTATTCACTGTAATGATAGTTTTTTGTCAAATGTCATTGGGTGAAATATGAGAGTAGCTTTACCGAGCGTTTATAAAAGCAAATACAAATCAATTATCAACCAACATGCAAATGCACAAACGTGCCTTATTATACATTATATGTAATTGAAAACAATAGTATGAAGTGTCGAGTGTTTAGAACAGAACATCAACCTTCTGTATGCAATAAAGTAGTACAAAGTATATTTGAGAATGCTGGAAATTTGTTTTTTAAGTGCTTTTAATAGTATAGGAAAAACATCTATCTTTAATTTACTTTTTTAAGTTTTGGTCGAATAGCAATTGACGTTGCATCTTCTGGCATTGCTGCTACATTAATTTAAGGAGGAATGGCTGCACACTTCGATTTAAATTACCCCTAAACCCCTTATGCATAACCAAAGTACTTCGTGCAATACCCATCTATCTATCTGTCTATTTATAAAACCGTAAGTTCGGTTCTGGACATTGATGATTCATTATTCCGTGGAGTTTTTGAACATTTTGAACCCACCACTGCCTTCGAGCCATCAACTGCATCTAAAATTTGGAGCATCTATTATGCTAATAAGAAATTTAAAGCCCTCTAATTCTCATAGAAAATTCTATGTTGCATGCTGTAGAATTAGATCACCATTAAAAAACTAAATTTGGTTTAAAGGCTAAATATTAAATTTATTCACAAATTGTGAGCGTGTTCCTTTAACATTGTATGTAATACGTATCAATGTTTTCAGACTCTGCGCCTAAAAAGGTTTTTTGAACATTGTGGGCTAACTGGGCCAACTAAATTGTGTTACGCAACTGCACCCATATTTGGTACGACGATGAAAATTTAATTGTAATTTGTGTACAAGATGTCAACTTCGTAGCTCAATTTTTGTGGTTGATAGATAAACTTTTGTAAATTGTGGCTTTCATTTTTAATAGCCTTCTGAGAGCAGAAACTTAAGTGTCTGTACAAAATTTCAGCTCAGTATTGAAACGTTTATAACCGAGATAGCTTCAGGGATTCCCCCAGGATTCCTTTCCAAGAAAATTATTGTAGAGATCGGGTTATTTTGAAAGACAAATTTTTTATATTTATTTTATTTTTCTTAGTTGTTCTTTACCGTGCGAGGATTCTAGTACGACTGAAAAATATTTAATTTTCTAGCATAGAGAAAACACATGGTTCATATGCAAAGAAACAAAAGCAAAGGCTACTATTTTGAACGATACAAAGTTAATAAAATTAGGCCTACTTAGAATAGACTTTTTTTAGAATATTACATAATTAATCATTATTAATAGATATTTTCATAAGACACGGATTTGCATTCTTACAGTATCTAAAAATTTATAACCGTGAGAGAGCCAACAATGGACAGACGCAGACCTTCCTCTGGGTCTTGAAAATGGAATGACAAATTTAGAGAGACGTCTCTATATTTGTTTATGCTATTATATTTCAGTTTTAAAGGGTTTATTTTTATACCCTGCACTACCCTGTGAAAAAGGGTATATTAATATATACCACCTTCAGTTATACCGATCGAATCGATTTAACCATGTCCGTCTGTCCTCTTCTCTGTCCATGTAAATTAGTGGTCTATCTACATGTCGCATTTTTTGAAATATATCGATAAAATTTGGTACAAGGACATGGGCCCAAAGGGAAACCGCATTGAAAATGGACCAGATTGGACCATTTGTAGAACCTCTCCCTTTATGAAGGCTTATTATTTTTTAAGATATTTTGAAATTTGGTACAAGGAAATGCATTGACCCAAAAATAAACTCTTTTAAAAATGGATAGGATCGAAACTAAGCTAAATATACAGCCAATTTATTATAAAAATAAAATGAAATTTTTTTTTAATTCTTAAAACTAAAAGGATTGAATATTTTTTAGAACCTCTACCCATATAATTTTTTTTTGATTTCATAAACAAACAATAATTAAAAAAAAAATTCTGACTTAAATCATTTTGAAATTTTTGAAAGTTCAACTAGGTAGACAAATAAAATTTTTCATTTTTCAAAGAAAAAAATTAAAAGTAGTTCAAAAAATAAAAACTTTTCATTTATCAAAGAAAAAATTAAATTGAATAATATATCAAGTTTTGTAGGGTATTTGATGGTCGGGCTTGACCGACTATAAAATTTTCACTTGTTTTCTCTTACCATTGTGTCGGTATATTCAATTAATTTATCTTCGGACACATCATTTATTTTTTTGGCTTCTTTTAATAAATCGCGCAGAAAATTCTTTAGCTCATCTGCTTCTACGTAACCGGAGTTATCGATGTCGTATTCACGCCAAATCTAAATTTAATTTAAAAATGGAACAAAAGTGTAAAATTTACCAAAAGCAAGTAAAAGAATTACGTTTGGATTATGCCAAATCTTATATTTATACTTAATTATAATAAATAGAACCTCACAAATGCATTTTTTTCGTATATATCGTAGGGCAGTAAAAATTAGTTTATGTACAACTTATATGCTTACACACCTTCATAAATTCCACACTGGACTCTAAAGGATTATCAAAACGGAACAATAATAAAAAGTTTTCCTCCATGGGTAACAATTGTGCCAACTGCTCAAATTATACCAAAAGTAAAACAATAAAAATTGATATGAATGAAAAACATACAATATTATTTAATATTTTATGTTAGTAACTTACTTCTCTGATATCAATTTTACCATCTTGATTATCATCGTAAGCTTCCATAAAACACGATTTTAATTCTTGTAACATGGTATCGGTGACCGCCTGGGCATAGGAGGAAATAAAGTTACACAAAATAAAAGACAACCAATTAATTTAGAATTATGTAGTACATGATAAAAGCAAAGTAAAACAAGTGAAAATATTATAATCGGTCAAGCCCGACCATCAAATACCCTACACCACTTGATAAATTATTCAATTTAATTTTTTTCTTTGATAAATCAGGGTATAATGAAAATTTTATTTTTCTATACCTACTTATATTTTCAAAAATTTCAAAATGATACATATGTTAGAATTTTTTTTTAATTCTATCCTGCACCTGTGGAAAAGGTATATTAAGTTTGTACGGATGTTGGTAACTTGTAAACGCCAAATGTCACACCCACCTTCTATTTATACCGATCGATTCAGAATTAAAATCTGAATCGATTTAAACATGTCCGTCTGTCCGTTTATCCATCTAAATGTGTGCGCAAGCTACAGGTCGTATTTTTTGAGATATTTTAATGAACCAAAATTCAAAGACATATATTGGTCCAAAGGGGAACCCTATTGAAAATGGACCATTTTTAGAACCCCCTCCCATATAAGGTTCTATTATTTTTTGAGTTATTTCGATGAAATTTGGTGGATATGTATTGGACCAAAAATAAATCTTTTTGAAAATGAATAAGATCGGATCATTTTTAAATTTTTTTCTTTTATTTAAAAAACAAAGAAAAAATAAAAAAAATTTCTGACATTTTTATCATTTTGAAAATACGAGTAGGTATAGAATAATAAAGTTTTTCAATATACCCAGTTTTTTTTTTTTAATCCGACCACGTCAATTTTTGGCACATCGAGCATCGGTATAATTATAGATATGTGTAACAAATATTAAGTTTATGGGTAAATTTTTGTGGTAGATATATAGATTTTAGTCGTTTGAGGACGTGGATTTTGACTGATTTTGACCGGAATGATAAACTTAGTAAACCCTCATCTTATGTGTAGGGTATAAAAAGAATGTAGAGGTTCATTTTCGTTTGTTTACGTTTTTGATTTTCTTTTATCTTATTTAATTTTTTATTAGATACAATACACAGGGTGTCTTAACGTACTCTCCCCCGTTGAAAGAGCTTGTCGACAACAAGCAAAACAAATAAATATTGCTATGTAAACTTTGGTTGGCGATCTTTCACGAACTTCACTGGTGACTAAAAATGGACCGCAATAGTCAACACCACATATTTGAAATGGATGTGTTTGTGTGATTCTTTCAATAGGTAGCGAACCCATAATTTGTTGCGCAGTGATTGGTCGAATTTTTAGCATTAATGATCTAAAATTGATCCCTAATTATATTATGAAGTGTCAGTATACCTGCATGCATGTGCTTACGATGAAGATTATCAATTAAGGTTTTGACAAATGAATGAGAACCTGGCAAAACGATTGGATGATGCATGTGAAAGTCTACCACCAACTCTGATTAAACCTTCATGAATAAATGGAGACAGTTGCCATAGTTTTGAAGCAAGATGTACTTGTTTGTTTGATTGTAAACGTTTTAATTCCAACGAAAATGATTATGTTTGCACAATTTTACAAATGGTTAAAAGTGCATTGTTGAGCTCAAATACATTGATTTGGCCAGTGTGCTTATGACGTTGACGAGTATTATTAATGAATCGATTTATATATGCGAACATATATAAAAGTTTGTTTTAGCTTTTTATGAACTTATGTTCCAATAACATGTCTGTTTCAACAGTTTGAACTGCAACTAATAATTTTGATTTACGCGTTTCCGGAATGTCTTCTAAATCGTGTAAAAAAATATTTGGTGACCAATTTTCCTTTAATTGTATAATAAACGGCGGATCATGAAACCATAATGTGTTTTTAACTAAGGAATTGTAAGTCGTACCACGAGAAAGTATATCGGCTGCATTAAGTTCAGAAGGTATGTGTAACCATATCGCCCCATTTGTAAGATTGTTTATTCTTGTAACTCTGTTAGCTACAAAGGATTTACAACGTGAAGCATCACCTTTGATTCAACACAGTGCAACCATTGAATCTAACCAACAGTAAATTTGATTAGGCGAAATTGAAATGCTTTTTAAAATTGATTTAAAAGTTCTGCTTAGAGTAAAGCCGCACATAATTCTAGTCTTGGCAGATTGAGCCTTTTTAAAGGAGCTACTTTGGTTTTTGCACACATTATTGATGATACAAATCTTTGACCGTTGTAAGTAACGACATAAAGGCAAGCACCATATGCTTTGCCACTGGCGTCTGCAAAAGCTTGGATATTAGTAGTTGAATTTAACGGTACGTACCTTGGCAATTTCATATGTGCACGTCTTAATTGCTTCCATTTTTCTAAAATGGACAGAGGTAAACTTTCATCCTAATGAAGTTTAAGATACGAAACCGATTGGATAATGTGCAATTTCATCTTCAGCTAATTGCATTAAACATTTTACAGGCAAATAAGGCGCACAATTTGTTCCATATGTTACTGTTCTAAGAGAATACGTAACTAATTCGTCATTGAGACATTTTCTCCACAATGCATTAATACAAATTTATGTGTTCTAACCCGAACCAATATGTTAAAAATATCTTGTTGTAATGTAGGACCTACTTTTAAAATATTGTTAAGAGATTTTCCACTTGCAGTGGGACACGAAGCATAAAATAACGACACGGAGTTTTGTGCTTGAACTATCTGGCCGCAATACACATTGCTACGGGATGTATTTAACATTTTCTGCATTTTTTATTGGAAGCGTGTGTTTCATATTTGCATATTCTTGCATGAATTTCATATATTCAGTTTTCATTGTTTTGTTGTTGTTCATTTTTTTTTCTAAATTGAAGTATCTCTTTTTTGCTGTTTGCTTTGATGCACCTAATTCACCCGGATGGTTTTTGAAAAACAATCTTACCACGAATTTGTTCGTTTTAGGGCATCTTTTTGTGGTTTCGTTGAAATATCTTTCACATTCAGTCTCCTCTAATGTGAATTCTCGACGATTATTTTTGGGCAAATCGTCGATTTGCAAAATTTGTTTACAATTTGATTTAACGATATTTCAGCGTTGTAAAGCGATTCATTTTCTAATTTATGAGGAGATGCAAGTGTTGCTACACGATTGTAACTTGATTTAATGACGCTGTGAACGGCTGAGCCGGACACAATCCAGCCGAGTGTTGTTTTTTGTAAAATACGTAATGAGCTTGTTTTGATGATGGTAATTGTTGAAATGATTGTTTTGTTGATTGATTGTCATTGATAATATGCTATGTTTTACAACGTTTCTCTAGGAATTCTGCTAATTCGATCCAAAATGGTAGCGGGAAATTTTGGGCAACGCCGCTTTCTTCAGTTAAAGATAAATTTTCTTCCCATTTAGTATCTAACTTGGAGCAAACCAAATGTAATATAATTCCATTTGCCATTTCTACATCCGATGTGAAAGATTTCAGCGCTCCTATATTCGAATTTACAGTATCAATCAATTCTCCCAAAGTCGTTTCATTTGGTTTGTTGATTTTTGTGATAAATGTATGATGTGTGACTTATATATGAACCTTTTGTTATCATATCTCTTTTTAACACATCTAATGCTTGACTGTAATTTGCTGCAGTGGTTTCGAATAATTGTATAACTTTAGCTCGCTGTCAGTACGACAAGAGCGAAGGTATTGAAATTTTTCTACTGGTGGTAATTGATCATTTTCATGAACTAAACCTGTGAACATATTTATAAATTCTAGCCAGTCCTTAAAATGTCCGCTGAATTTTGGGAGTTGTAAGTTTGGCAATTTTACTCGTTGTGTTGTATTGTTCATTACCCAGGTACTGCTACTGCTACTGCTAGTTGCTAGCTTCTGCTGCTTCTGATCGTAAAGTTGCAATGCGTTCGCATGCGTTCGTTTGTACTTCTAAATCAGTGCTCCATAATGTAAATTGACTTGATTCCGCATTTGAATCATTGAATTGATGAATTCGGTTAAGTCCATGCCACCATAGATAATTTTTAATAAGTTCCGTTGGCCACATAGCGCTTGTTGCAAGGTCAGCCGGGTTTTGCCCTGAAGCAATGTGATGCCACTTATGCCTTGGAATGACGTCTAAGATTTGAGATGTTCTATTAGCAATGAATAACTTCCATTTACGCGGATGATCAGAAAGCCACGCTGAAACCACTGTCTCATTTTTAATGGTTTACATTACATCTAAGCCTTTACTCGCCCATGTTGAACCCTAGAGAAGGTGTGTGGTCCAAGATAAAGCAGTGCGCCAAAGTGAAAATGGGACTCCCAACGCCAGTAGTGTTAGCGAACAAATGTTGGTCCACCTGGAATATATTATAGACCAAGATATAGAGGTGGTGACAGCTGGGGATTGTGCCAGATTTGTGCAGCACACCACCACCTTCTAGGAAAAGGCGATCAATATGGAGGATATGCCTGTTGGGATCTAGCTGTACCGCCCAATTATGATATAAAAAATGTTATTAAGACCATTAAAAATGAGATATACTTATAGCTTTGTAGTTAATAAAAATTGTTTCCAATTTTAATTACAAATGCGATTTTCCCAATTCCAAATGCGATTTGTTAATTTCAATTGCCTTTCTACCAATTTCAATTGAAAATGGTGTTGTGCTGTTTGTCATCAATTTTGATATAAGATGCGCTGTACATAATTCTAAACGTAGTAATGTTATTTGTTTGACTGGTGCTACAAGAGTTTTGCTGTAACAAGGTTGGAATATGCACCGGTTGGCTTCTGTATTCTAACATATATAGCTGCTGCGTATGTCAGCTCTGAAGAGCCTGCGAATCCGTGTAGTTCTACATTTTGTTCATCAAAAAAGACAACCATCTCGGAATATGAATTTAAATATCGACGATATTCAAGCCATTTATTATGCATATATTGGTTCATCCCAAGTGATGCCCTTCATCCAAAACCGCGGTAAGAGTATTTTTAACTGAATTAATATAGGTGACAAGCATCCGCAGTGGATCGAAAATTCTAGCTATGTCTGACAAAACCGTTCGCTTAGTAATTTTTCCTTGATGTTCTTTTAAATGGATGGAATATCTAAATGCATCATTAACTGTGTCCCATTGCATGCCAAGAGTGTTAACCACCCATCCATCTTCAATGTTTGTTATTGGTATCGCTTGCCTGTCATCATCTTTTATTGTATTTAAAAACGCATCTGAATTAGACGATCATTTTCGTAAATTAAACCCAGCCCTTCTTAATATTTCACTAAGATGTTTTTTTCAATTACATTGCTTTACTTATGTCAATCGAATAACACATAAAATCATCAATATAGAAATGATTAATGATCATATTCGCTATTTCAGGGTGTTCTTCTGCATTATCTAATGCGACTTGTGTGTGTTCTTGCTGGGGCAGCTGCCGTGCCATAAGTAACTCTTTTTAATTGACACACTTGAACCTGGTCTGTTGCTGATGATCTCCATAAAATTCGCTGCAATACACGGTCTTTTAGATTTACTAAAATCTGCCTATAAATTTTTTTCTACATCTGCTGACTGACTTCGTACTTTGGAAAGTTGATCATTATATCAAAAAGATCCTTTTGAACCTTCTGACCTACCATCAGGTTATAGTTTAAAGACAATCCATTGGACGTTTTACTTGAAGCATCAAATAGTACTTTTAGCTTGGTTGTAGTACTTGGTTTAAGATCAGCATGATGTGGTAAATAGCATATCTTCTGTGTCTCCATTTCAATCACTAGTTCCATTTTTCTAAATTCATATCCTTGAATTTGCTGCAGTTATATAACTTGTGTTCTTCAGAACAAATTCGATAATTCTGGAACGTGACAATATAAGTACGTATATTATTACGCCTTTGATTTGAATTGTACAAATGTTGGAGGTTCATATTGTTTTTGTGCCTGTGTCACAAAATGTTTGTCTCATTGTCAAGTTTCTTCTCTAATTCGAATATCAAAATAGAGACCACGACTCCACAGGTTCGTTTAGAACTTTAAGTGCATTGTAGCTTTCGTTAACCTTGTTGTAAAATTGTTTCAATTCATTTGGTGATGCTGATTTTAAACCTGGCTGTTTCAATAAAAGTTTAAGGTATTTCTTCACTATATCTGATTTATCGTATTTACTGTATGCTTGCATAGTTTGTTTCGTGTGAACCATTACTTCAAAGAAATCTTTAAATCGTATCCATTCTATGTGCGTTCCATCAAATTCTGGAATGTTGATTCTTGGCAGACGAATCTCATTGTCACTTTGTATAGCGGTTGGTTTTAAGGAGTTATTTAAGTGGCTCTCTGAAAGCCTTTCTACAACCGTTCTCATTGTATTTTGGTGAGACAATAGAACTTGTATTGCTGCCATGATATCATTTGGAGATTGATGATCTACCACAGTTTGATTTCTGTCCTCTTCTGCGTTACGCATACCAATTGCCTTAATCGCGAACTACTTCTCTTCAATTTCACTGCGATAGATCTCTTTGGCTTGTAATTGTTTGGATCTAATCAATGTGTCAATTAGTTGCTGAATTGATTCAAATTTTTTGAAGATTTCTTTTGCCCTTTGCACTTTTACAATTATTCCTTCTCTTTCATATTCCGGATCATTGCAATAAATCAGAATTCTTGTTAGAGATGCCTTCTGTTGTTGTCTTTGCTTTTTTAAATTGTTCAATTCCATGTTGTTGTTGATAATCAATTTTCTCTCGTAGATATCAAAATATTACGTATGTTTATTATAAATTTGCTGCTGGATGTTGCTTGAAATCCTTGCATGTGCTTTTATGATCGTTGCAACTTTCCTCCCAATAATATGGGGAGTTGTCTTATTATCCAATTTTTAACTGCCGAATTTTTAATACTTATTATAATAAATTTGCTGCTGGATGTTGCTTGAAATAATTGCATGTGCTTTTATGATCGTTGCAACTTTCCTCCCAATAATATGGGGAGTTATCTTATTATCCAATTTTTAACTGCCGAATTTTTAATACTTATTATAATAAATCTGCTGCTGGGTGTTGCCTGAAATTCTTGCATGTCCTTTAATGATTGTTGCATCTTGCCTCCCAATAATATGAGGAGTTGTCTTATTATCCACTTTTTAACTGTCGAATTTTTAATACTGATGCCCCTTTACAATCACAAAACGGTCTAAAGAATTCGGCGACGCAATTTTTATTTTCTGCTTGGTGAACCGTATTTCAATCTAAACGATCCGACTCGAAGGACCAATAATTTGTTTAGTAACTTAATTGGTATATACCAAACTGAATTTATTGCAAATTTATTTTATTTTTTAGTGCCAAGAAATTGAACATTACCAAAATTATAATTGAATATAAAAACCAAACTGTGTGTAGAAAAGAACAAGGAATGAATTAAATATGGCGGCTTAAAGATGTCTATGTGTAGATTTTTAAGTTATCGATATACACCTATTCCTCGTTTTAGACGGTAGATACGTTCCTGGCAAAACCGTGCATTTCGAAAAAATTATTTTTCTATAAAAATGCCGTGTAAAACGAAAACGACTATAAATAAGCTTCTGCATTCTCTCAATTTCAATTTGTATTTTCTCAATTTCAAATGTTAAATTACCAATTTAAATTTTTATTTTCCCAATTTCAATTTGGAAGTTCCCAATTTCAATTTTGATTTTCTCAATATCAATTTTGATTTTCCCAATTTCAATTGAGATCAATTTAAAAATTTTAATTTTTTAATTCCCAATTTCAATTTTATTTTTTTCAATTACAATTTGGATCCGTTTTCTCAATTTCAATTTTGATTTTCTCAATTTCAATTTGGTTTTCTCAATTTCAAACTTTACTTTCCCAATTTCAATTTGGATAAAACTTAAATTTCTCAATTTCAATTTGATTTTCTCAATTTGAACTTGGAAGTTCCCAATTTGAACTTGGTTTTCTCAATTTCAATTTGGTTTTCTCAATTGCAATTTAGTTTTCTCAATTTGAGTTTGGTTTTCTCAATTTAAAACTTCAGTTTCCCAATTTCAACTTGCAAGTTCTTAATTATAATTTGGAAGTTCTCAATTTAACCTTAAAATGGTGTAGTTAAAGATGCTCAACGAATAAATATTTTTGTGGGTGGCAATGTATATACTTTGAGCTCGTTTAGGGAAATAGAATATGTTATTGAAATAACAAGGCAGTTAACGCAAAACAACGAGGAGGTTCTGAAGTATATACACCATATACATATATAATATTGAACAAAATACAAGGTCCAGCTCTACATGCTATGAGGACATTGGGTCTAGATCCCAAGTGGGATGACGTAAAAAAATCCTATAAATTAAGCATTTTCATATGTAAACACCGATATTGTAAGTTATTTTAAACATTTAAGAAATATTTTGTGCAAAGTAAACGAAAAAAAAAATATGAATTTGATAGTGAGAAACCGGTAGAATTTAGCTCTGTTCATGCAGAAAAAGTTATGCTAAGAACATTTATGAATAACATTAATATGAATTTATATATACCGATACCAATCTACACAATATAATCAGAATTATATGCAACCTATGCGTAACAATCAACGTTCCAATCGAACATACATATATTCATAATAGAAATAAAAATTATAATAATGAGCCTATGGAAGTAGATCACATAGCAATGCAAAGTTTTTCTAATGAAATTTAACACGAATAATGACGAACAAGTAACTTTTTATACAACAGCCTCAAGAAAGCATTACGAATAATAGAGTTGACGATCAAACATGATAAAATTAAAACTCTCATAGATACTGGCTCGATGACTTCATTACTTAATTAAGATAAATTACCTCAATATGAACGTTTTCCACTTAACAATAAAATCTATTTTTATTCTTTGAATAATACAATTAATTTTACTGACGAAATTATTACTGAATTACCATTAGAATTTAATGAAGATGCCACTATGTCCTGGAAATTGACTGACTTTAGGAATAAACAATTTGATGCTATTTTGGAATATTTTGAAACCTCTAAAAGCTGTAATTGATATGAACAACGAAACAATTACCATAAGTTGTAATGTAATAAAGTTTCAGTCTTCCTGCCCGTATATTTTTGATGGAATACATAAATTAGAAGTTTGTGATATTTATAACGCAGTTGAAGAGAATCTTTATAAAAATTTAGAAAAAGAAAAAAAACTCGCTCTTAACAAAATTCTAAATACTTTTCAAGACCTTATAAATACAGAAAATATGAAACTGTCACATACAAATTTAATATAACACGAAATTAATACCACCGCGGATAAATCAAAATATACTAAAACTTATCGTTACCTCCAAATATATGAAAAAGAAATTTGTAAACAAATTAATGAATTGCTAAAAGATGGAATTATAGTAGAAAGTAACTCTCCTTATAACAGTCCTTTATGGATAATCCCTAAAAAGATTGACAATTCAAAAGAACAAAAGTATAGAATAGTAATCCATTACCGTAGTCTAAATAAAGTAACTATAGATGATAAGTTCCCGATTCCGAATATTGATGATATTCTAGATAAATTAGGTAGGGCTCAATATTTTACAACCTTACATCTAGTAAAGAGTTTTCACCAAATTCTTGTTCGACAAGAAGACCGATTAAAAACTGCTTTTTCTACTCCCTACGGACATTAAGAATACGTGAGGATGACTTTTGGGTTAAAAAACGCTCCCGCCACATTTTAAAGGTTAATAAATTCGCTGTTGAAAGATTTAATAAATAAAATTCGTGTTGTATATTTAGACAATGTATGTACATTTTCTAGTAGCTTTCAAGAACATGTTAATAGTATAAATCAAGTTTTACAAAAATTAAAATGTGCTAATAATTTAAAGGTACAAATAAATAAATGTAAATTATTTGCTAAATAATAATATTTAGGTCATATTTTAACACAATCTGGCGTAAAACAAAATCCTGCAAAAGTTAAAGAAATTTTGAATCTAAAATTACCAAAAGCAATAAAACAAATTAAATCATTTTTAGATATAACTGGATACTACGGAAATTTTATAAAGAACTATTCTAAGGTAGCTTATCCATTGATACCAATACCCCAAAAGGGACGTTAAATTAAATATTAATGATCCTAACTATATAAATGATTTTGATAAATTAAAAATAATAATAATTGAATCACCGATACTGAAGTATCCAAACTTTAGCAGACCATTCCAAATAGCCACAGATGCTAGTTCTAATGCTACTGGAGCTGTTTTACAATAGGATAAACATCCTCTATGTTATACCAGCCGTACACTTAATGACCATGAAAAAACTATTCTCTAACTAAAAAAGAACTTTTAGCAATAGTATAGGCAACGGCATATTTTAGGCCATTTTTATTTGGCAACAAATTTGAAATATTATCAGACCATCAACCCCTTAAATGGCTATTTACAAAGTCACAAAATAAAAATATGAACTCTAGATTAAATTAAGTGAATTTAATATAACAATAAATTATGTCAAAGGTAAAGAAAATCAAGTGGCAGACTTTCTTAGCAGAATTGATAATCTTAAAGGAGAAATCAATGTTTTTACTAATGTATATAGAGACACATCACCTTTGTATAATGATGTTACAATTGTAAATAAATTTAAAATCCAAAAAATTCTTACGGATAAAAATCTTATTTAAAAATAATACATAATAATACAAAAATATTTATTGACTCATACGACTTAGAAAATAGTGTAGAAGATATATTAAAACAATATATGCCTAAATGGAAGATCAGAGTATTTTCAGAAATGGACAATTCAAAAAACAATGTCTTACAGCAAAAACTAATCGATTTTTATGGCGATAGTAATATTATAAAATTCGTACGTTGTTCTTATCATGCAAAAGATTTGGAATCTGAAAGTGAAACATATAATTACATACATAACTACCATACTGGTATTAATGAAAATTACAATGAACTGAAAAAACTAATATATTTTCCAAATTTAAAAACTTTAATAAATAAATATATAAACAACTGTAGTACATGCAGTAAAGCTATATTTAATCGAAATCCTATTAAAGAAAAATTTTAACTAACCGAAACACCTGAAGATATAAAAGAGGTTGTACATATGGATATTTATTCGAATTCAAAATCGAATTTCTTAACATTCAAGGACCAGTTTTCCAAATTTTCGACAGCTTTTTTTAGAAGATAGAAATAACAAATAGAAAAATTAAGACACTACAAATCACAATGAGGACATTTTAAAAAATTAATTACAGATAACGAATTCAGAAGCATATATATAAGAGATTATTTAAATAATGAAAAAATTGAGTTACACTTAGATAAACCAAATAGTCATACTGGTAATTCAGACACAGAAAGATTACACAACAGTTCAGGTGAAAAAATTAGAATGCTACTAATTGAACATAAGAATTTAAACATTAAAGAAAAAATTTGCAAATCGAATATTATAATAAAACTGTTATTATTCTGTAATAAAAGAAAAACCCATTAACGTTGAATTTGGAAATTGTACTAAAGAAATTATCTTTTCCAATATGCTCAAGTATAAAAAAATTTATTTGAATAAAATAAGTTTAAGTTTAAGTTTATTGTGAAACTTTTTCTAACTTTTACATTTCAATTTACATTCATAAAATTATGAAACAATAAGTAAGGTAAAACTTAAAATAATAAGGTATTGTTGAAATAACAGTAAAATGAATTAAAACACCGAGCTAGAGATGATAAGAATTTTTTATAATGATTTAAACCTTTAGTGCTTCGGCAGAACATATACTACTGAATAAAATAAATAACATCTCATAGATATGTAAAAAATTATAAATCTGCTAGACATAAGGAACAACCAAAATATACAATACTTTAAATAACGTAATAAGTAAACAGTATTAAGCCAAAATTAAAATATGAAGGTCTCATAGATCTAAACCAATTCAATAAAACATGAATTGTTTATCTTAAGTATATAAAGATATTTATAATTTAAAAATATCTTTTAATTTAGCGGAAGGGAAGTTACAATATGGTAACCCTTTTTACATATTTACGTTAATTTTGTTTTTATTAAAGAAGAAAAGTTGTGTTTCTTATAACTAACTAAAGAATTAAGTAAAAGATAACAAATGGTTTCATTACAATAGAAACGTAACTTGAGTAAAAATCCACTACCCAAATGTCTCTAAGTCGCGTATCATAATCATGAACATTTGTTTGTCTTGTATGCGCAATCTATGGTATTCCCTTTTGCTTTGCGTGTAAGCACAGAAAAAACAACAACCGTAATACATGCGTAAAAAAACCAAGAACAAACAAAGAACCAATTCTTTACTGTTTTCGTTCGTTTACCAATACACTTACGACATCTCGCAACATCGCCGTGAAGTGGTTGAAAAATCTAAATTTTATCAAATCTTCAACTCAACTTTGCTATGTGTGCTATCGTAACAAAAACATATTAAATTCCTCCTAGCATGTTTTTAGACGAGCGTGAAGTTAGTCCAGAAAAATAGCCCACAGTTTGATTGTCTCTGATACGGTATGTGTCTTGGATATTGTGGGCTAACTTCACAAATTGTGGGCTATCTTCACACTTTTTGGGCTAACTTCACAGGATGAAAAAAGGACAAAAAATAAAAATTTTGGCAAAAAAGAATGATTAGAATCGAAAGAAAAACCATTTTTTTACTTCTTTAAAAAAAAAAAAAGCTATTTTTATTTATTCTATGTGTTAATTTTTTACAAATATTGTTATAAAAAATCTTTGGAAAATTTTCACCTCTTGAATTTTTCATATATGATACCTAATACATCTAAGAATATTTTTAAGTTATTCCCATGTCCCTAAGTATGGGCCTTCATATGACAATCAGCCCTGGAAGGACATCTTCCATATACCGAAAACTTTAAAAATTCATAAAAAATCTTTGGAAAATTTTCACCTCTTGAATTTTTTTTTTTATGTTTCCCAATACATCTAAGAATATTTTAAAATTATTATGTAAAATTATTATGTATTAAGAACAATTTATGGAACACATTTAAACTTTCGATTTCCGATTTATTATTTAATATTTACATATAAAAAAAATAAAAAAATGAAAATTTTTTTAACATAAAATTGTCATTAAGCAAAAACAAATTTCAGACATTAAAATCAAAACAGTAGAATATAATACATATCTTGTAATATAAGATACACTTACACATAATAATATAAAGTTAACATATTATATTTATTTATCATATTTTACATTGTAAGGATGCAAATCCGTATTACATGAAAATATTTTTAAAAAAGTCGATTTTAAGTAGATTTTGCTTTTGTTTTCTTCATATGGGCCATGTGTTTTTATACCCTCCACCTCGATTTAGACATGTATGTCCGTGTGTCCGTCTGTTGTTGGCACTCTCACGAGCGTAAATTTTGAGATATTGAGCTGAAATTTTATACAGTCACTTTTAGTTTATGCACGCAGATCGCTATTTAAAATGGGAAAATTCGGTAACGCCTACAATCAACAAAAATCTATCTATCTGCCACAAAAATTAAGCTATAAACTTGAAATTTAGTATGTACATCTATAAATATTAGTTTCATCGATGTGCCGAAAATGGGCGTGGTCCGATAACATACACGCCCACAATCAATATAAATCTTTATATTTGCCACAAAAGTTGATCTACGAAGTTGAAATTTAGTATACATATAAGTGGTACCGTTATCCAACACTGTGCCAAAAATGGGCGTGATTGAATAACTCAAACGCCTATAATTTAAAAAAAACACTATTTGCGTAAGTACATGAAATAGTCATATGTATACATAAATATGGCAATAGGAACTTGTTTTTAGAGGATTATAAAAGGTGGAGGGTATTTAAGATTCGGTCTTAACCGAACTTCTCTATCTTATTTTTTTTATTTTTATTTTTATTTTTTTTTGTTCACAGCAAATGAATAACATATTGGTATGTGTGGTGGCTTGTTTTATATGAGCTACGTGTTTACTTGGTGTGAAAAATAAAATAGTTTAAGGGAGTCTTGCTAGAATCGCCAAACGAGAAACAATATCTGAGGAAAATAAAAATAAATTTTATCTTAACCCGAACCCTACAAATTTAAATTTTTCTTGGAAAAGGATCCTGGAAAATCCCTGAGCTATCTTGGCTACAAACTGGGATAACCCGGAGAACGTTTCAAGTGGCGCCCAAGCAGGGACTCGGGATTTGAAAGGCAATTAGCAACACCATCACAATTGGTATAAACGCATTTGGCATCAACACACGCCAAATATCGAATTGAACCAAATCAGTTTTAAATACACATCGCCCAAACAAGCAAAAAGGAACTAACAGGATATGTAACGAGTTTTCAATTGCTCCTCTGAGTACAGTGGAAGAAATAAGGAAACAATTAGTCAGCTTTGCCAATCACGACGATCTGGAACCAGCTATTGAGGTGCGATTAGCAGAGTTAAGTGCACTCTTCTCCCCACGCATACCGTAAACACTTCCAACACCTGGAACTAGAGCTCTTTCACGTTTACCAATCCTCCAGCGAGATGTAAAAACAACCATGAGCTGCGCTGATGCTATAGACAAGGTGGAAAAGTGGACCATACGCTTTTATGGTGAGGAGGACCCTTTGGCATTTATAGAGGGGCTGGAAGAATTGGCTGAAATTTATGAGATTTCAACATCTTTGGTACCAAGGATATTGTCAGAAATACTAACGGGTAAAGCTCAGATGTGGCAAGGTAATAACAAAAAAACATGGGCAAGTGCCGAAGAATTTAAAGACAACTTCCTGAAGTTTTTCTTGCACGGAAGATTCTACGAACGCCTGAGTTACCAACAACCAAACGAAACATTTAAAGATTATGTCCTACTAATAAGACACACCAATTACACAAGAACGCAGAAAATTGGGCGGGTGTATCGCAACAGCCGCCGTAAATACCAACTCTCACTGGCATTGATCAACTGATCGAACTGGCCGAAAAGTACGAGGATATCTGTGACAACTCTGCACCATCTCACCCACGTAATACCCGGATGAATCAAGCACAGACAATAACCACTACTAGAACAACAACGCAACACGATCAGGATAACAGCCCAGTACTAAATGTCCGTACTGCTTGTAGAAGATGTGGACACTTTTGGATGTCGGAATCAGAGGCTTTTATTCTGTTGGACCTGTGGTCGCCACGGGATACGAAGCATTGAGTATTGCCGAAAGCAGTCGGGAAACGCTTAAGCGACCACTCATCGACGGGAGACGACTCCCGGCCATGGTTAAGCATGGTAGCGAAGAAGAAAGAAGAATTAAGGGTCCGCCAACAATTTCCTGACCAAGTACTTCACAGGAGAACCCCACAGAAAGAGTGAATGAACACTCAAAACTATGATCGCTCAATTCACATCGACGGGTCATAGAACCTGCGATGAATACTTGCCCGAATTGACTATGGCAATTAATACCAGCACTTCAGACGTCACCAAGTATACACCAGCCTATCTGTGCCAAGGACGTGAACTAAGTTTGCCAAAAGTTCTCTATGATGAGGTCATCCTCGGTACTGGTCACACAGAAGAATCACCCGATGAAGTGGCTAAACCTTTAAAAGAAATTTTCACACTGGTGAAACGCAATATGCAACATGCAAATCAAGAACAAAACTGTCATTATGACCTACGTAGACAAGAATGGTTCCCAAAGGTAGGACAATACGTTTTAGTAAAGAGTCATCAACTCTCAAGCGCCGCCGATGGTTTTGCTGCCAAATTAGCACCTAAATACGAAGGGCTATATATCGTTAAGGGAGTCTTGCTAAAATCGTCAAACGAGAAACAAGAGTTATTTGCTTCTTAGCTAATTCTAAGAGTTATTTTTCATATTTCCTGCTTCTTTCAATATGAGTTTTCAATATTGTGGCATACATTACTCCAAACACTGCATGCAATGGAGATCCAACAAACGATAAAGGAGCTCTAACGACACGTTTTTAGCTACTACCTCTAATAATAAAGTCATAATTTTTTATGGATTCGAAATTTCTCTCTAAAAGCTTTGCTGTCTGTTCCATTTCTGATTTTTGGGATACCTTTATTAGATCCTGTAATTTACAGGATTTGAGGTATTTTCTCTATATTTTTCATATAAGGTTCCATGTGAATTACAATATGGTAAAAATGAAATAAAAGTAAAAATTAAATAAAAGTATTAGCTGTTTACGTACGAGTTAGGGGGTACTTACTGTTAGATAAAAAACTTAATGTACATTATATATATAAACAGATATATAACATAAAAAGCAGATAATTTTTCTTTGTTGATGCTACATGTCTTATCTCTAATATTTTTCTCACTATTCTATTTCCAGAATTTCTAACGGAATTTTTCTAGAATGTATATCTTTTCATCCATCGACATATATATATAACATAACTTATACATATATTTGTAATATTGTATGTCGCGTAATGTGTAATTATATTACCTACTTCCTGAGTCAGATATTTTAATATAAAATTTCGAGTGTATATATTGAGCTTGACTTGCGCAAAGCGTGCTAAAGAGAAATCCACCGATCACCTTTTGAAACGATTTAAGCATGTCCGTTCTTCACCTATCTGTTGTCTGTCTTTTTATTGTCCGTAAGCTTTTGGACAAGGTTTTTTAAACATTTAAAATGAAATGAAAGGATGTGTATTGGCTTAAGGTGTTCACTATTTACATAAATTGGAAATTTTTAGTACCCTCCTTATCTAAATGACGCAATTAGCAATACATAATGCCTTTGGACAAAATAGTTCATCAGCTCAATTTACTGTGCCGAATTAGAAACTAATTAAACCTATTACAGTTTAGTTTGTGGAACTAGATGGTGTAGAGTTCTAAATATTGCATTTTAGCATTTTCATTTATTGTATTTCATGTTTGTTTTATATATTTAGTCTAGATAAAGGGGCTAAATATATAATTAGACTAAAGAAGTCTTATTCCTTTCTAAGTAAAAGAAGAAGAAAAGATAAGAATATGATTATGTAATTATTATAAATATACATTAAAATAACAAGTGAACAATTTATAAACTTAAATTTAGAGGGTACTTTTGAGCCTTTAAAATATCGATATAAATTAGCTGAATTGATTATAAAAGATTCTGAAAATTAATAAATTTTATATTGATACATGAATATAGTGTGAAAAGGATATAAAAATAAAATTAAGACATAACATGTATTTACATATACATAATTGAATATAGAATATATATAGAACCGCGAAGAGTATAATTGGATTTTATGTAGAACTTATGCGGAATCTAGAGTTTAAGAAGTATATGTTGCTTTTTTAAACTATGTGGTTCGTTCCCGAGTTCCGCGTTCATTTAATACATACATATTTCTTCTGGGTCAAATAAATTTATCTTCTCTCCAAATTTCATCCTAGATTAACCACGCAATGTAATTGTGGATAATATATATATAACATATAGTTGGTCGAAAAAGGTGAGAGGAGTACTGAACACGACATTGTGTAACACCAAATTATCATGTTATATTATTTATTTGATCCTTTTCACAATTATTCTCTAGATATTGAAAATTTCATTATTATATTAAAATGAAAAAATAAATCAATACGATGCGTAAAAAATATTAAAAATAAATAGCCTTAAACCCTGAAAGTTGAAATTACAGAATCATCATTTATAATCCACATGCAATTGATATATCGTAGATTACAATCCACAATACAATGAATAAAAGTACACCACAACGAGAAGTTAACACACCCTGAATATAATAATAATATTGCTAAGTTTAATGTAATCTGTGATGAACAATGTATGTAAAATACGATAAATAAATACAATATGTTAACTTTATATTATTATGTGTAAGTGTAAACGGAGAAATTTCTTATATTACAAGATATATATTTTAATCTACTGTTTTGATTTTAATGTCTGATATTTGTTTTTGCTTATTGACAATTTTATGTTAAAAATTTTTTCATTAGTTTAGTTTGATTAAATTTTTTATTTTTTTTATATGTAAATATTCAATAATAAATCGGAAATCGAAAGTTTAAATGTGTTCTATAAATTGTTCTTAATATTTAGTAAATTTTAGTGCTCTTTGATACATACAAAATAAATTTTAAAATATTCTTAGATGTATTGGGAAACATAAAAAAAAATTCAAGAGGTGAAAATTTTTCAAAGATTTTTTATGAATTTTTAAAGTTTTCGATATATGGGGAATTTACTTCCAGCGCTGATTGTCATATGAAGGCCCCTACTTAGGGACTTGGAAATAATTTTAAACTATTCTTAGATGCTTTGGGAAACATAAAAAAAAAAAGAGGTGAAAATTTTCCAAAGAGTTTTTATGAATTTTTTTAGTTTTCGGTATATGGAAGATGTCCTTCCAGGGCTGATTGTCATATGAAGGCCCATTCTTAGGGACATGGGAATAACTTAAAAATATTCTTAGATGTATTAGGTATCATATATGAAAAATTCAAGAGGTGAAAATTTTCCAAAGATTTTTTATAACAATATTTGTAAAAAATTAACACATAGAATAAATAAAAATAGCTTCTTTTTTTTTTTAAAGAAGTAAAAAAATGGTTTTTCTTTCGATTCTAATCATTCTTTTTTGCCAAAATTTTTATTTTTTGTCCTTTTTTCATCCTGTGAAGTTAGCCCAAAAAGTGTGAAGATAGCCCACAATTTGTGAAGTTAGCCCACAATATCCAAGACACATACCGTATTAGAGACAATCAAACTGTGGGCTATTTTTCTGGACTAACTTCACGCTAGCTTAAAAACCGTTCAAGTGCTTTTCCTTTACTCAGCCTCCTCACTTTTGCGTGAGTGATAAGATCTTCAAATTCTGAACCATCTTCTTGTAAGGGTAATTTATATATGTAATATAAGCATCTGCTCTTATTGAATTTACAACTTCCTCTATTGTTGTTATAATATGCTGAAATGAATTTTGCATTAATACTTCTTCATAAATTATGCAGGGATAAGGTAGATATTTTGGATATATTGCATCTATTTTAAATAATCAAATATTACAGAAATAGTAGATTTTTTAGTATTTGTTATACTTTTCTTATGTGGTTGCACGTCTGATATACTGTGTGTTTGTTCCCTCAAATATTCAGGTGCTTGTTGTTATAAACAGAAGTGTGTTTAATATAAATCTTTGTTATAAGATTAACCATTGTTATGTAAGTAACATTGTTTGTATTATGTGTATTAATTGCATTTTAGTACGATTCTCATCGCTCTGTTCTGAAGCTTTTGAAGCCTTTGTATTTGTAATATTTTTGTAATTGTTTAACTCGATATTGTTAAATGTAACTGTTTTTATTTCCATTCGGTTTTCTTAGCACTAATTTCTTTAATTCTCTCCACATTAGTCTTTGGGCTCTTTAAATGTTGATTGTGTTACATATGTATTTGTTTTTTTAATTTGTTCCACCTTGCTGATGTGTTTACTTGTTTGGCAGTTCGGTATTTAAGAATTTTATCACATTTTCATTTTTGCTTTTATTTCCATCATATGAGAATCTATCTTGCAGTTGGCGACTAAATGCATCTATTTTTTTATTTAGAGGTATTGACTTTTTTGTATTTTGAAATACTTTCTTCAACTTTTTCATCAACTCTTTTTAGGATAGTGGTCTCAATTTGTCTCTTGGGTTGCTATTTTTTTTCTATTGATTTTTGCTGTTACATAATTTGTGTTAGGTTTGACATAGACTATTAAGGTTTTCGACGTACTAGTTACTTGTGTGAACTCCATTATTTGTTTTAAATAGTTATCATTTAATATATTATTAGTTCTGCATATGTAAATTGAACTTTTTAACGCGTTTATGTTAAAAGCACCAACGATTAGTATATTCGACGCCACAACTTTTGATCACTTATAATCTCTGCGATTTTTTTACATTCCATATATTGTTTATGTAGATTATTATAACACCCGTCGTAAAGGAACTTGAGTAACTAAAAACATGATTATAATTGTGTGGGTTTTCATATTCAACTATCTGTTACTTATTAAGATATTTATTAAGCCTTGTGTATGAACACGTACCACACACTTCTTGTAATTGCTAGCATTCAAGAACAATCATTTACCTTTTAATTTTTAGTGTGTTCTTATACGCTTTTTACTTGTAGTTAAGTGCTTTTCATCCAAACCCATATATATTTTTCTATTTATGGTAAGACAATTTATATTTTTATTTACCCGTTCACTGTTACATTCTTTCGTTTATGATTACTATAACATTTTAAGCATATTTCTTGATTTTTAGAAATTATAAACTTTTAAGTTAACATTGTATATTTGCTTGTCAAATATATTTTAATCATTTGAATCTCCTCTCCTTGTAAATCAGGGTTTTTTTCTAGTTTCTCGATAAGTTCTTTACATTCAAATTTAAATGACATATGCGTTATGGTCGCTGTTGTATCTATTTTTTTAGGAGTCCTTATACCATAATTCTCAAACATTTTGTTATGTAGTACATTTTTAATTTTCTCTTTCTTTTCCAGTTTTACTTTGAATTACAATAGTTCCGTTCTTTCTTGTTTCTACTTTGCTAATTTTGAGATCACTGAGAACTACTTTCTCATTCAAATCATTTTTACTTTTTTCCGCCTTTTCCTTCTCTTTTGGTTTTTTTACTAACGGTACCTACTAGAAAATATTATAGACCAAGCCATAGAGGTGGTGACAGCTGGGGATTGTGCCAGATTTGTGCAGCACACTACCACCTTCTATGAAAAGGCGATCAATATGGAGGATATGCCCTGTAGGGTCTAGCTGTACCGTCCAAATTATTTATTTATTTTTTTTTTACCATTGTCATAATAAAAATGTTGTAATATTATAATGTTAAAAATGTTATAAAAAAATGGTATAAAGAGCATGAAAAATGTGACATACTTGTAGCTATGTAGCTAATAAAAAATTTTTCCAATTTCAAATGCGTTTATCATAATTTCAAATGAGTTTCTCTCAATTACAATTGCGATATTCTTAATTTCATTTAAGGATGTTTTCTTAATATCAAATGTGCTTTTCCGAATTAGAAATGCGGTTTTACCAATTTCATTGGAGGACTGTTTTCTCAATTTCAAATGCGTTTTTCCCAGTTTCAAATGCGATTTCTCAATTTCAAAATTCAGTTTCCCAATTACAAATGCGATTTGTTAATTTCAAATGCGTTTTTCCCAATTCCAAAAATTCAGTTTCTTAATTACAAATGCGTTTTCCCAATTTCAAATACGATATCTCAATTTCAATTGGCTTTCCACCAATTTCAATTGAAAATGTTGTAGACATGACCCTCCATGTGCTGCCTTTTGTTATCACTCTCACAGTCGTTTGTTTTGAGATATTAAGCGGAAATTGTGTTCCTGTATTTATGTACGCAGAAAGGAATTTAAATTTAAATGTCCATTCATTTCAATTCATTTATGCATCCTCTTCGATCTTTGCCTTTCTACCATCATGTCTACACCATTTTCAATTGAAAAACTTTTCAGCACACAACTCAAGAACTACTATAATATTTGAAAAATTTTTTAAATATGGATCTCCGTATTACAAGAAAAATAAATAATTCGTATTGTTGCATTTAAAAGAGCATATAAATTATTTAGAAATAAACAGCGTTACCAATATAGTATTTTATAACGAGAACCTCACTTAAGCAAATTTGTGCGGTTGGCGTCTTGGATAATAAATGATGGGTTTAGGACGCACACCTCGTTCTGTCGATAATGGGCGTAATGCAGCGCAAGTTGTTACAAATAATAATGAGAACAATGAAAAAGGTGATGAAGTTTTAAATATTAAAATTACATTTTGCCAATTGGGCGAAAAAATTAAATTGTTGATGGAAATGATAGAAGATGGCAACGGAGAACTATAAATCAGCCAATGAGGGATACCATAGAAGGTATTAAAGCTCTCTATGAATTAGCAGCGATTGATCTACAAGATGAAGAGGCTAAGCAAGTCATCAGAAGTAACAAGCACTCGCAGACCTCGCCTTGGATGAAACAAAAAAATGAAAGTAAAAGAAAATGTGATATAGAGGCAATTATAACACCTAACGCCAAACGTAGACCACAAAATAACACTAATAAGGTCATAGATGTTGAAAATGTTACGCCAAATGCAGAAAATAGTAAAGAACCAGTAAATAAGCAGCCTAAAAACGATGAATGGATCACGGTGAAGGCAAAGCGTAAAACCGATAGAAACTTAAGCTTGAAAAATGTTGTTCAAAAGGTAGAAGCTATCGTTCTGGAAAAAACCGGTAGTCTCTCATACAGTGACATATTTAAAAAAGTGAAGGAAAGTCCGGATTTGAAAACTTTGGGCGAAAATGTTAATAAAACACGCAAAACAAACAATGGCGAGATATTATTTCAACTAAAGAAATCACAAGACGGTAATTCCCTACAATACAAAAAAATAAGTGAGCAGATTCTCAGTGAGCAGGCGAAAGTTAGACTTTTTGGAAACAATGTAACAATTGTCATCAAAGATATAGATGAAATAACTACAAAAGCAGATATTGTTATAATATCATACAATAATCAATTTGTGGATGCGAAGATCGAAGAGGATGCAATTAAAGCATTAAAAAGCTCTTATGCTGGTACGCAATTAGCTGTGCTCAGTGTACCATCTAAAATTGGGGTAGTGCTATTACAAAGCGAAAAAATTAAAATAGGATGGGCAGTGTGCAGAGTACGCCCCCATGATACTCTCACCAGGTGCTTTAAATGTCTAGAATTTGGACATATAGCGAAAGAGTGTAAAAACAAAAATGACAGGAGCAAATGTTGCCTTAATTGTGGGCAAGACGGCCACTTAGCAAAAGAATGTATTAATGAAAGTAAATGCATGATATATGATGATAAAGGTATGGATTCAAGACATAGCACGTCAAGTAGGTCTTGTCCAGCCACTTAGCCGTACTGAAGCATAATACTTAAATCAAAATGAAAATATTGCAATTAAATCTTTATCATTGCGAGGCAGCACAAGAATTGCTCAAAAAAACCATTATTGAGCAAAATATTGACGTAGCGCTTCTGTCCGAGGCGTATAAGAATAACGCCTACCAGAGACATTTGATTAATGATAGCAGCAAAAAAGCAGCCATATGGGCATTATTTCCGATACAAGAATGTATTTACACAACGTATTATACAGCAGTTAAAATAAATGATATATATATCTTCAGTTGTTACTTTCCTCCTAGCTTAAATTTGTTGCAGTTTGAAGCTGGGATGGATACCTTATGCAGCGACGCATCAACATATAACCCCTTGATTATTGCTGGAGACTTTAATGCATGGTCAAAAGAGTGAGGAAGCAGATACACAAATAAAAGAGGTGAAATCATAGTGAGGGCATTCAGCAATTTAAACGTGGTACTGTTAAATGATGGAATTAAAAATACTGTTGAAAAAAATGGATATGGATTCAAACTTGATATCACCTTCGCCAGTAATTCATTAGTGCGGAAATGTCAATGGGAGGTCAGCGATGTATACACAAATAGTGATCATTTTGCGTTAATTATCACAATATCGACTATGCAGCCACAAAACCCGTTTAATATAAGTATTTCACAAAACCAAAACAATGGATTGCGATATGCTTAAACTTATGGTCAGCGAAAGCCTAGAACTAACAGCGAATGCAGAGGAGCATGCTAGAAATCTTGTCGCGTACATGAATGCAACTTGTGATGCATCCATGATTAGAAGAACGAGATGCCCAAACCATAAACCTGAACACTGGTGGTATTTAGAAATAGCCAACCTCAGGCAACAATGTTTGGCCGCAAGAAGAAAGTGCCAAAGATATACGGCGCAACACGAAACTTTCAGAAGAAAATATGCAGAAGCACGTAAATGATTAAAAAAAGCAATAAAGTCGAGTAAGGGAAAATGTTTTAAAAAATTGTGTGATATTGCCGACTCTAATATATGGGGTGGTGCATATAAAGTAAAGTAATTATGGCAAAAATAAAGCGTTGTCAGCGAAGCATTTCAACGGGTGCAACATTTATGCAGAAAGTAGTTGAAACACTTTTCCCTCGATACACGCAGGTGGATATACAACCTCATTAACAATGGAAGGATATAAAGAGTTAGAGTTTTGTGAAATCAAGGATGCTGTCAATAAGTTTGCTAATAATAAAGCACCAGGTCCTGATGGAATACCCATAGAAGCAGGGTGGATCCACAGTAGATGCGATAATGCATGTAAATTCTATTGCTGCAAAAGCTATTGAAGGTAAGCGCTGAAAATATGAGGATAAAGAATAATGTGCATTAATTACCTTGGACATCAAAAATGCGTTTAATTCGGCACATAATTGATGCTATGACTAGAAAAGAAGTTCCTGCATATCTTATTCGCATTATTAAGGATTATTTATCATGCCGTACGCTAATATATAACACGGATGAAAAAGCCCGAATATACAACGTTACAGCGGGAGTTCCTCAAGGTTCTATATTGGGTCCTTTACTATGGAATATAGTTTACGACGAAGTTCTTAACTTGCCAGTACCATCAGGTGTTTCCACGATAGAATATGCAGATGATATTGTGGTTACCATTATGGGCAAAGTATTAACGGATATCCAAGGTATGTGTATTAATACTGTTGCTAAAATAAAGGAATGTCTCACAGAACAGAGGTTAGAGTTAGCACCACAAAAAACTGAACCAGTTCTAATAACAAGCAGAAAAAAAAGGAAGTAGTGACCCTTAATATTGACGGACACCAGCTTGAAACAGTAGATAAAATTAAATATCTGGGAGTATATATCGATGCGAGGTTAAACTTTCTGCAGCATATAATAGCAGTGTGCAATAAAGCAGACAAAACGTACGCGGCCCTGGCACGTATGATGGCAAATGTTGGAGGACCTCGGCAATCAATACGGCTATTACTTGCCAAAGTTATAATATCCATCACAATGTATGTTGAACCGGTATGAAGTGATACGCTGGGAAAATACCCTAGTTATTGCAAGCATTTTAATAATGTATCGTGTAACTGCTCTAAGAATCTGATATGGATTTAAAACCATATCTTTGGATGCTGCTTTGATTATATCGGGCATTTTGCCACCAGACATTTTAGCCCGGTAATCCGCGAAGATATACATTATCCAAAAACGATGTAACAGAAAGCTTGTTAAGGGAGAAAAGCAGGATACATTAAGAGAGAGCTATCGTGAATGGCAAAATAGATGGCAACGGTCGCTACAAGGGCGGTGGACACATGCAATTATCCCAGATGTTGAAATATGGATGAATAGACCGCATGGAGATACGGATTACTACTTAACGCAGATTATTAGCGGTCATGGCTGCTTTCGCGAATATTTACACCGTTTTGTACATGATAATGAGGCGTGGTGTCCAGTGTGTTCCCTTGAAGAAGAGACAGCAGAACACGTTTTACTACAATGTGTTAGATTCGAGGCGGATCACTCAAAGTTAAGAGAAGCAATTCAGAACTTCTTAGTAGTAACGCAATTGGCAAATACATGATGGCAGATAGCAGCGTATGGACGTGCATGAAAGATGTTTCAGCCAATATAATGAGGCGCCTTAGGACTCTGGAGCAGCAAAGGTTCAGACAGAATGACTGACATAATACGTACAATTTGAGCTAAGGCTCAGACGGTTCTCCTGATGTAATACTTAACGGTAGTTCCAGTAGGTCTGGCGTCGGACGTTGAAGGGGTTTTAGTGGGTGAGGGTCCCATACTGACTAGGCTTTCAACGCTTTCCCCTTCGTTAAAAAGGAAAAAAAAAAAAAACTACTATAATATAGATAATAATATACGAAAATAATAAAAAAAATTGAAATAAAATTTTGACGACCAACTCTAATGACATTATCGAAACATACTCGGAATTACAGTCTACACAGTTGCCTTTAAGGTAGGCATGGATTTCGTTGGCAAATCATTCAAGGGAGGGATTATACAAAAAAGTCTCATACATATTTCAGTATACGGCCACACAATACTGTTAAGAATGTCAAATCTATAACTAATTTAAGTTTGTAATTTGGATCTTTGTATATGTCTAATCGTACACTATGCACTATTCATTTACTCCAAACGAAATAATATCATGTTTATCCCTAAGGGTTTTTTAGACATAATATATGATATATATAATTTCGCATTTAATCAAGAATGGCGATAAAAATCAAGGGTAAGCCTTGAATAATATCACAAATATTTTCACATAAAAAACAACTATTTTGCAAAATTTGTTTACTTCTTAAAAAATTTCGCACTAATCCTGAATGTTATGATATTTGCCAGGTCTCTTAATATTAGTACGCTTTATATAATATATAATATTTTACACAATTTTTGCCCCTTAACAAAACTGATTTTCTCTTTATATGCAGAGCACTTTTTCAGGTATAAAATAAATTTATGAAAACGTATAAAATTGGATGATATGAGCGCATCTGTCCACAATGTATTTAATTCTGATTATTTGTTAAGATTTCTCTATTTAATTATATTGCAACATATTTATTCGAATACATTTGATATATTTTTCCTTTGTTTGGAGAAATAATATAGTGGTGGTATCAGTACAAACATAAAGATTTATTCAAATATAAAAATGAAATTCGAATATATTTACTTAATTTACAAAGATACAAAATATCAACATATTTCTGAATCAATTTAACCATATCCGTCTGTCCTCCTATCTGTCCATCTAAATTTGTGCGCAAACTACAGGTCGCATTTTTTGAGGTATTGTATTGGCCCAAAAATAAACGCTTTTGAAAATGAATAGGATCGGAATATTTTTAGAACCCCTCCCCCCTTTTTTTATTTCATAAACAACTAAAAAAGAAGTGAAAATATTATGATCGGTCAAGCCCGACCATTAAATACCCTACACCTCTTGATATATTATTTAATTTAATTTTTTTCTTTGAAAAATTAAAAATTTTTTCATACCCTGCTTTCTCAATATGATACATCAGAAAAAAAAAAAAATTTATATGGGGATTGGTTCTAAAAATGGTCCGATCCGGTCCGGATAGACGGACATGGTTATATCGATTCAGATTTTTATTCTGAATCGATCAATATAATTTAAGGTAGGTGTGACATTTGCCGTTTACAAGTTCAAACATCCACACAATCTTAATATACCCTTTTCCACAGGGTGGTGCAGGGTATAAACATATCAAATCTAATTTCTTAAAGAAAAGATATCCATAATATATTTTTTTTTATTATTATACGTCTAACCTCAAAAAAATAAAAATAAGGAATAGATAAGAAATATTCAATTGTGCATTTGGAATAATATATAGAATAAGAATTAGTATAAGTTTACCTCGGGACTAATGTCGGTAGCGTTAGCACTGGATACAAATTCTCGAAGAAACCCATCTAACTCAGTGCCTTCTATATAACCGTTACCTATAAATGAAGGAGTATACATTAAACTTCTGAGGTATATTTTCTAAATATTGTCTTCAATCTCTATCCACTCTTAACTACGTATATATACCGTTATTTTTAAAAACATTAAAACTAAAGAAAATAACAAACAATTCCTTTTTAAACAAAGATAAACAGAACATACACATACGGACGTATTCGATGCTGATTCAGAATATATATACTTTGTGGGGTCTGCGACTCCACATTTAGGGCATTGACAAATACTTGTGATGGTGGGTACAACAAGTTAAAAAACTAAAACTTGGCCAAATTTAAATGCACCACTTGCAGCAAAAGGTATATTAAGTTTGTGCGGATGTTTGTAACTATTAAATGGTACATACCTAACATAACTCAATTAGATCGATGGATTGAGAATCGAATTTAACTATGTCCCTCTGTCTGTCCATGTAAATTTAATATTTTCTGAGAAAAATTTGGTGGAGAATTGTTAATTATCTTAATAAATGCCTGTGCCAAATTTAACCCCGAACGGACCATTTTTAAAACCCCTTTCCAAATAATGATGTTTCACGAAGAAACTTATATGACAATGCCTTGCGTTTACTCATATAACGAAAGTATTTGTAGCATAAATTGTAGAGCTAAGGGGTGAAGGGTACCATTTAGATCGAGCTTGACCGACTATAACGCTTCCATTTTTTTGAAAGTGTGTCTGTTATCAGTTCGCACCGGCACTTATTTGGGAAGGTTAAATATTAATACCTGTACCGAAATTAAATTCGTAGTAATAGGTAGATTTTTATCGATTTGGTCATGACTCTCAATCTATTTTTCTAAATTAAATAAAATATGTGTGCACAAAGTAGAAGTGTCTGTACAAAATTTCAACTTAATATCCCTAAATTTACAACTAATGCCAACAATAGACGTACGGACATGACTATATCGATACTTTGTAGTCTCTCTGATGCCTCTTTCTAGATGTTGCAAAGTAAATAGCAAATTTAATACAATCCCACATTAAAGCGGAGGGTATAAAAGTAGGCAAAGTCTTTTATGAATTATCCCCAAACCTAAACAAAGGATATAAAATTAATTTAAAATCAAATAAAGGACTAAATTTGGCTTAGGCCAAATCTTAAATACCCTCCACCTACACAACGGTGGACATGACAAATATATATATATCTAATAGTGTACGTATTACATATCAGCTTGCAAGTCTAGTTTTATGGTGAATATGGTTTTTTGTAAATTGTGGGCGTGGCTGTTATCCGACCAACCATTTTCGGTGAAGAGGTGGATGGAATAATTATGAATAAGTGTATTAAAATTTCTAGCTCAATTTTTATGGCAGATATATAGGTTTTTGTCCATTTTTGTGGCATCTATGGAGATTATTCGATTGTGGTGTGTTTTCCTACCACGCCCATTTTGGAAACATCGATGGAAGGATCCTTATAAATATACGTACCGAATTCAAAGTTCATAGTTTAATTTTTACGGCAGATATATAGATTTTTTTGATTGTGGGCGTAGTATTTGACCGATTTTTCCCATTTTAAATAACGATCCGGGGGCAAAAATTAAAAGTGTCTGTAAAAAATTTCAGCTCAATATCTCAAAATGTACGCCCTTGAGAATGTCAACAACAGACAAACACACGGACATACATATCTAAATCAACTCAGTTTTTGATGCTGATATATATACTTTGTAGGCTCTCTGACGTCTCGTTCTCCTCTAAAAATGGTCCGATCCTATTCATTTTCAAAAGGGTTTCTCTTTGGGCCAATACATGTTTTTATACTAAATTTTATCGAATATGCGACCTGTTGCCTGCGCACAAATTTACATGTTCAAACAGACAGACAGACGGACATGGTTAAATCGATTCAGACTTTGATTCTGAATCGATCGGTATAATTGCAGGTAGGTGTGGCATTTTCCGTTTAGTAGTTACATACATCTGCATAAACTTAATGTACCTTTGCCACAAGTGGTGTAGGGTATAATTATTTTAAAATTATATTAAAACTCACCATCTTTATCATAGTGTGACCACACATCCATGAATTGATTTGCTGAGAGTTTCCTTAATTCTCTAGATTCAGGATCACGATATTGTCTCATAAAGTTATGTGCCTTTTCAATTTGTACCCGCTTGGCAGCAGCGGCTGTAGTAGATGCACTATTACTGGCAGCCATTTCTATTTGGTATTACCTTCAAGTTGAACATAAATATGGTACAATACTATTTTGAGTTCCTGAGTTGCTACTATTAATTGCTTCGCTTTATGGTAAAGATGTTGATAAAAAAATTTTCTAATTGCTTTATTATCAACAAGTCACGTTTTGAAATTATGCGTAAATACTAGTAAATTTTTCTGGCAACTGCTTCTAAAATGAACTATGGAAAAGGAGAACAAGAAACATTCAATACAATATACACGTATAATATATTTGGTTGATAAATTTATATTACAAGATATATTTTAAGTATAAATGCACTTTAGCATTACCATTACTATAGAATATTAAAAATACAATTATAATTTGTTAAACTATAAAAATTCATTACTTTCCATTTTCATTCAAAGTATGGAAGGTTTTATATGTTACAATTTTTGTATTACATATAATAAGGCTTTATATATGACATAATAAAGCTTTATAGATTGCGTACTACAAGCATATAGAATTCTATGAATTGCATAATTTTTCTTACAGTACAAAGGGAGATTGCCTCGAAGCGATAGTCTCAGTAACAAGGCCAATTTCGGAGTGCGTGTGTCAAATCAAAGTTGAAACTTAGAAGTGAAGTGAAATAAATCAAGTGAAAATATTATAGTTGGTCAAGCCGGACCATCAAATACCCTACACTATTGATATATTATTCAATTTAATTGTTTTCTTTGAAAAATGAAAAAATTTATTTTTTTTTACCTACTTGTATTTTTAAAATTTTATTTATTTTTTTACCTACTTATATTTTCAAAAATTTCAAAGTGATACGTGTCAGAAATTTTTTTAATTTTTGGTTTATTTATGAAATCAAAAAAATAATTTTTATATGGGGGGAGTTCTTAAAATGGTCCGATCCTATCCATTTTAAAAGTGTTTATTTTTTCAAATTTCATCGAAATATCTCAAAAAATGCGACCTGTAGCTTGCGCACAAATTTAGATGGACAGACAAACGGACAGGCGTACATGGTTAAATCGATTCAGATTTTAATTCTTAATCGATTGATATAATTGAGAGGTGGGTGTGGCATTTGCCGTTTAGGAGTTACAAAGATCCGCACAAATATAATATACCCTTTTCCACAGTATTAAACAGAAGATAAAAGAAGCGTTGAGGGCGATATAAGTCTATATATCTATCCGCATAGTATCCACTTATACAGACACGACAATATATTTGTGGTGACCAATATTTATACTGTTGTAGTATGAACCATTGTTGTTGATATATGTAGACTATAAACACAAGGAGCTAGAACTCACATACAAATGTGAACAACAGCCTCTAAATAACCTATTATTTAAAATATTAGTAAATAAGGTTTCTTGAATAAAACAATGTCATATTCGGGCAAGCCCGATCATTTAATACCTACACCTCTTACCACCACAATTTATGCTACAAATAGTTTCGTTGTATGAGTTAACGTAAGGCATTGTCATATAAGTCTCTTCGTGAAATATCATTATAGGCGAAGGGGTTCTAAAAAAAGTCCGTTCGGGTTTAAATTTGGCTCAGTCAATTATTAAGCTAAACTTTTCTTCACCAAATGTTGTCAACAAATTTCAAAAAATATGATTTTTTTATTTTTATAAAGACTTCCATTATAATATAAAATAATAATATAATATAATATATTATTATTTGGGGAGGGGTTGTAAAAATAGTCAGATTCGTTACATTTTCAATAGAGTTCCTTTCTGAGCCAAGACGTGTATTTGAACCAAATTTAAGTTTAATATCTCTAAATTTACAAACGCGATAATACTAACAACTGAGGGTTACACGGTCGACTCATTTTAATCAGGATTGTATATATTTTTTGGGGTTTCTATCGACTCGTTCTGGGTGTTGTTCTAGTATCTGTACGCAGATCGCTATTTTAAATGCAAAAAATCAGTCAAGAGATAGGCCCACAATCGACAAAACTAAATTTAGCTATGAAATTAAAATTTGGTTTGCATATTTGTAGTTATCCCATCCATCGATGTTCCAAAATTGGCCATGGTCGGATAACAGACACCCTCACAATTTACAAAAAACCATATTCACCATAAAACTAGACTTGCAAGCTGATATGTAAAACATACACTATAATAATTGGTGAATTACTCGGTTTAACAAAGCTAAGTACAACGTTTTTATACCCTCCACCTTAGGGAAGAAGGGTATATTCATTTTGATCATCCGTTTACAACACATCGAAGGAAGCCTCGGAGACCCCACAAACCATATATATTCTTAATTAGCATGAAAAGAGAAATCGTTTGAAACATGTCCGTCCGTGTGTCCATGTGTCCGTCTGTTGTTGGCAATCTCACGGTCGTAATTTTTGAGATATCAAATTGAAACTTGGCAGACCTATTCTTAGTTTAATTTCGCTATTCCATATTAAAGTTGGGAAAAATCTGTTAAGAGACACGTCCACAATAAACGAAAATCTTAACATACCTCGAAAAAATTTTATCTTTAAAAAATAATATATCGCACAATACTATGCCTATCAAGTTGAAATTTGGTATATATATAAGTGGTACCATTATCCAACACTGTGCCAAAAATGGGCGTGATTGAATAACGCAAACGCCTATAATTAAAAAAAAAAACACTATATGCGTGAGTACATGAAATGGTCATATACATAAATATGGCAATAGGAACTTATTTTTTAGAGGACTCTAAAAGATGGAGGGTATTTAAGCTTCGGTGTTAACCGAACTTCTCTATCTTGTTAGTGTTATTGTGTTTGCCGCCTTAGTGTGATTTAATTTAATATAAATCACAATTATTCTTCACAAATCGCTACTTTATTTTATGTGAGAATGCTTCCAATAATATATGTATTAGTCTAATACTTTCCCTAAAATAATCACTGTTTCAGCCAAGTTAAGCCAAAAGATTTGGTTATTATTTCACCTAAAAAATCAATATTTGTATCATGATTTGCTTGAGTCAAATAGTGATTTAGACATTAATACTAACAATTCTGGTCGTGATCGTAACTTTAAGAGCGCTTATTACAATCAAAATCATCTTCAGCGATAAAGCTCATTTTTGGCTTAATGGTTTAGTCAATAAGCAAAATATTGTATTGCAACAAAACCACATGTGCTTCAAGAAACTCCATTACAACTACAAAAAATAACCATAGTGCGGTTTTCATGCCGGTTTTTTTTTGTTCATAGAAGAAAAGACTGCGATGTTACGGTCAATGTTCGCATCGCGCCATGTTAAAACACACCAAAAGTAGCCTTCTGGCCCAAAATCAAATTCTCAAACAACCCCAGCGAGCAATCAAAAGCTGATGGAGGAGAATTTATTTCACCACCCCAAATTTGTATATAATTTTTTAAATAAACAAGACAACCAATCGTCATATATGATGAATAAAAACATATTAAATTGTATATATATAAAAAATTCAGGACAATGAGTTGAGGGGGTCTAGGAAGAAAAGTTCATCAGAAAAAAAGATAGAAAAGCCTAATTTTTAAAAAACATAAGTTTTTTTTACTACTACCAAACTTCAAATTTGAGTTGAAGGTAATTTATTTGAAACTTCAATTAATAATTAGAAGTACTATACATAAACAGGTGGTTAAACATTCAGTGGTAAGTAGGTAACAAGAAGTTATTTATTAAATAGTTTTATCGAATTACTATTAATAAATAAAAGATATATTGACATATTTCTCTTTAAGGAGCTTTGGTGCCTAGTTGATAAGTATTCAAGTTTTGGTCTCAGCCAAATGTACCTTTTAAACTTATTGTAGGTGTGACAAAATTGAAAGTTGTGGGGGTTGCCCTTGACAGCTTTTTTCCAATTTAAATAATAATAGTGCAACCGACAAAAACTTTGTAATGTGTTTATGAGAGTCATGTGAGAGAGCCAACAACAGATAAATAGGCAGATATGCTTCTGATCAAGAATTTTAAATATTGCAAATGGTGTGGAGGGTGTGAAAACTTTAGAATTGTAACTCGGAAACACTTTTAAAGTAATCATAAGGATTCCTAAAAAAATTGTATTTTTACTAATAACGAGATAAAAAAATATTGTACGAAGGATTCCACGATCCCTACTTTCGACAAACCAATCGAGGTGAGACCATAATAAAGAGCGTGAACAAAAATGGGCGTTTATTACAACTTCAAAGCCATACCATGCCTGAACCACAGGAGAACGAAGCAAAATAACATGATACTTATGGTTCTCACATCGGTAAAATACGTTTCGTCAAAATATATTTAAGTCAAAAGTCAAAGTTATATTTTGTGCATATATTTAAAGCTAACCGCACTCATCATCCTCATGCAATGTAATAATTTATTGTAATTGGAATTTCTCGAAAACATACTTTCACTTTATTTACAATAATTTGTTTAATATTAAGAATTTCATCAAAATTTAATAACGGCGTAATAACAAACTCAAGGAGAATTCTGAATAATTTTTTCATTCAAATTAAACAAAACACATCATTATTATTTCTAACTAAATAAGCACATCATACACAGTACACGCGAATATAAATAAAGGAAGCGTTTATAACAGATGCCTTCTCTGCCTTGGCTGTAAGTAGGTTTCACAGTCTTATCCGCACATAATAATTCGGTTAAATTATGAATTCAGCTGTTTCTTTTATTGTAATTCTTTTGTGTATGTGTTCAACAATTTAAGCATTTATTTAGATATCTTCTCTACACATAATACTGTATTTTGTTTTTGCCTCATTTAATATTTGCATCACTTTTACACTCACCCAAAAAGAGGTGCTTTGTAATTAATGTCTAGAATCATATTTCTAAGGTATTGAACTTAATCAAAACAATAAAAACTGTTACAGCAATTAAAACCAATTACAATTATTCACAGCAATCTGTGCGTTCATTCTGTATACACCTATATGTGTATGTGTATGTGTATTATATGGGTGTTTTTTATACCCTACGTTATGTATGTTATGTTATTTCGCTGGTAACACCCACAAAGGGGCGTTAGAAATCAAGACCCCATTTTCTTCGTAAAATAATAATTAATTAATAACTTATAACCATTTATAATTATTTATGAAGGAATATTTCCTTATAATTTATAATTTATAAAAGCTATTTCTGAATTATTATTAGAAAACTCGAACGATATTCACAACTGGCCCCAGGTATTCAATTCAAAACACAATAACAATCTATTTAAAAATATTTATTGGGCACTTGCAAGGATATATACCGTAAAGACACTCGGTTATGCGGTATAAAGCACTATATGTGTAGATATTACAAATCGTTAATAACAATGACTAGGAAATTAGAATTTATGTTTGAACTGCTTTATTCTTCAGAATGTACTAGCTGTCTCGTTCCCTGCTCCGCGCGCGACCACGAAGGAAAGGAAAGTGCCAATTCCATTTGTACCAAATAGAAAATTAGTCATAATAGTGACTCGAAGGTGGCCCCGTTATTTTCTCATACAATTGACAAATTTTTAAATAGATTGGTCAAGACTTCTGTGGGAGCTCCGTATATTATAAATACTGCTGCCTCCAATTATCTGATACATTTTTCTTTTAATCCACAATATTCCCCAAGGTATCCAATATCTCTTAAATCTCTTACACCCAATTTTTTTCACTTTACATATATATGTATATACATAAGTACCTTGTATAGGTATATATAAATTATTTCGAAATATGTATTAAAAATTTAATTTCACACATGATTAATATCGTTGAAAATTCGCTTTTAAACTAATGTAATAATAAGCATGGAAACTGAGATGGGTAAACATTCATCACAACCTCCCCACATATATTTTAGTTTTATAAATATGTGGAATTTAGAGAATCTTCATATAAATTCATTCACCTTCATGTCAGTAACTTGAACACATGATCTAAATATCTAACTTCACAATGATAATACCAAAGACCTTCTATTCAAATTTTATGTCCGATACATTGTCTGCTTGAGTAGTATTGCATAAAAATTTATTAAATTGTTATAAATAAGTTTGGAACCATGTAATGGCTACAAATTGATTTTTGGAAAGGTGACCTCAAGAACTTCAACTGTTATAATATTATATAAATATTAAAAATTTCTGTTTGTCTATGTAAAGTTTCACAGTCTGCTTTGTGATACTCCCACTGTTGTAATTTTGTACAGAAACTTTTAGTTTCTGCACAGATCACTATTTAAAATAGGCACGCCTTTGTTATTTACTGAAAGCTTTAAATTCTATTTAAAAGTGAATTTGGTATAATTGATTCAAATGAATGATAATTTGGTATAAACAATTCATTTATACTATATATATTTTCATTTTAGGTACCCCGGTATTGAAAATGGATTTTTATTTTTTTTATTTTATCTCTGCAGAACACATGCCATGGAAATACCTGTACATAAGCGTATCGGCACCAACTACGGGTGATAAGGCATCAACTGGTAGTAACTTATAACACCTAAGTTACGACCTTCCATCGGAGAGGTTTAACATTCCGTACTATGGGTGTCGGGAGCCCCCAGGGTGTTTCACTCTGGCCCGACAATTTGAGGTAGGCCCCCTAGCGGGTGCATCATAGTGGCTGGCTGTTACACACAGTATGGTGCCGTGAGCTTTAGCCTTAACGGCAGGTTCTCACGTAAAACCACACAACTCTGTACATAAGCGTAGCACAGCTCACTTGGCTGCTTCTTTCGACATTTCGAACGAGTATCCTTACGCTATCAAAGAAAGAAGGGTGTACGAACCCACTTCTATCAACAGAAACAACACTGACTTTTGTTAGCATTGAAACTAACCCTATTTACCCAACCCCACTCTACACCTTTACATTTTCATTAGGTCGCGATTAAATGAATCAATCATTGTGCAATGTTTATTTTGTATCTGAATGCTGCACGGTCTCTTGTTAAAAGAGAATGACATAGGGTGCTGTCATCAGCAAAAGAAGAAAAGTTCAAGAAGCTTAAGACATCATATTTACTTATTAATTGTTGGGACATATTATGTGCCACTGACCTAGATATTTAATTTAACCTTTCAACAGGTGTTTTACTCGAGGTATGGAAAAGTAATTTTATAATTATTGATTCTAGACATACCACAGAAAATGAAGGAGCGATAGCTAAAAAATTTATTTTACCTGCCACCAAAATTGAGTTAAGTTTAAATTTGGTACACATATATATAATAATGACATCCATTCATGTGTAAAAATGGGCGTGGTAGCATAACATACACGCCCACAATTAACAAAAATCTATATGTAAAAAATTGACCTACGCTCTCTAATAGTGTATATATTACACATCAGCTTGCAAGTTGAGTTTTACGCTGAGTATGGTTTAGGTAAGTTGTGGGTAAATACAAATACAAACACAAATACAAATACAAATACAAATACAAATACAAATGCAAATACAAATGCAAATACAAATGCAAATACAAATACAAATACAAATGCAATTACAAATACAAATACGAATACGAATGTTACATAATATACCCGCGAACTTATGTCATTTATCCGGATTTTATAATAATTAATTCTTTGAAAAATCTTCTGTTTACACACACACACACACACACAAGTGAAAGTCGTACTTACATAAGTGTATTTTGTTTTAAAAACTTTGCCACTTGTAAGGAGATACATAAATATAAATGTACGCAAGTGTAAATTATATTAACTTATTTTATTTTTTAGAGATCGCACTTATACGGATTGTTTATTGTGTAATATTAATAGGGATGAAAAATATTCTAATATATTTTTCCAAATTTTTATATAGAATTGTATTTTTTTAAACCACAATTCCTGCTTTATTATGAGACATTCCAAGTGAGTGTCCTGTGTAGACTGAATGAAATATTGTACGAACGTGGTTTTTACGAAAAATATTATCTGGGCTGTAATATAAAATGCAAAAAGTGATTTATTTGGCTTAAACCGAATTTGAGATATACTCCATATTTATACGCTATGTGTGAACGTAGCATGTATACAATTGTGCCTTTTTCTAATGACTATTACTACAATTATTTACGTGAGATATTTTAAATTTTGGCATTGATTAAGAATATTTTTTATATATAAATAAATATATGTATACTTTGAGTAGCCCAAGCAGCCTCCTTGTGGTAGTTGCAAACGGAATGACAAATTTAGTGTACTCCCCATAACAATGTGGAGGTCTTACGAAATTTTTGTGCGCAGCATAACGCAGACACAAAATTTTCCTCTAAACAGAAATTTTTGAGAAACATTAATGTTATACCAAGCAACATATTGCTAAGCACGGCACGTTATGACACATAATATTGGGGCTCAAACAGATAGCATGCATTGTTGCATATTCCAATTTAGTAAAAAACCGTACATTTTGTTCTTTTGAAGCATTTTTAACAAAATTGCCTATTGGCAAGTTTTTTGCTCCCTCGGTAGTAAAATAGTGTTTGAAAATAGAACTTATTGGGGATAGGATAAATCATGAATGCATAATGGGCTGTTAAATGGATATAGTTGTTTATATATAGGCAGAGACTTCTAAAAACAGAAACGGAATGTCGCTCTCTTAAATTTTACGGGCAGAATTTCAAAATTTATTTCGAGCACTAGTTTTATACATTTTTTAAAGAAATTCATATATGTATTTTTTAACACTCCTCTACATCATTTAACAATTAAAAAAGTTGATAGAAAGCAACTTTATAAAACATCAAGTAAAAAAAAAACGGACCAAATCAGCAATATACTCTTTATAAACCGATCACTCCACCACCAAACCAAACAGCATTGTCCAAATAGATCGCTTAATACTGGAACAAATTCGCGTTGCGTAATGAGCATATACATCATAATATAAAATTTTATATTACTCTATACATTAACTTGCAATGTATAAATGGTCGAAAAGTGGAAAAGTCGAACAAAGAAAGATAAAAGAACATCTTATTTTCACTTATTAAATATTTATTTATCCATTCATTCATTCATAATATATTGTGTTCAGTAAATTTTGTTTAAAAAAATTAAGAATTGCAAATTTTCAACACATAAAGACTTACTTAGTAAGGGAACCTTTTATAGATAGGGGTTCAATTTGGTCCATTTTCAATAGCGTTTCTTTTTAGGTCAATGTGTCTTTATAAGAAATTTCGTCAAAAAATCCCAAAAAATGCAACGTGGAGCTTGCGTAAAAATTTACACGCAATACAAACGTTACAAACTACATCACAAACTTAATATGCCCTTTACAACAAATTGTGCAGTGTATAATGAACCGCTGTAATACTATAAAACATATACAAAGTTCTGAAACCCGAAACCGAACAAGCTTTAAAAATGGGGTCAACTTTTGTTTTGAGTGTGAGAATATGAAGATACAGTCGATTTAGCCCTTCAGTCCCTCCGTCAAAAGCATCGTATTAAAAATTGAAAATATCATTCGTCGGACTGGCCTACAACTTTAAAAGTTCTCTTGTGCTGAGCTAGATCGAATATTTGTACTCCAGTAAAGTAAATTCCCATAAAAAGCAACATTGGTACATTTTTTGTATACTTTAATAATATATGAATAATAGAAATTGTAGCAGCCGCTTGGGAGGTATATTAAAAGGAGAATAGATTAATTTCGCAATGCATAATTAATATGAACAATGAACCGATGAGTTTTTGGAGTTAACGAAGAATTTCTACATATTTGAATAATTCAAATTAACCACGCTTATCTATAATGGACTTATTATATATGTTAATATGTTTTAGACATACATTTAGAATATTTAAAGAAGGTGACCTTATTTAGATCTGAAATTTAGAATAAGTATACCTCTTTTATAGCCCAAACAAAGAAGAAGAATGGGTGTCGTTGGTACTTGCGTTGTTATGTTATGTATTGTTCATGAACGCTTTTAATAGGTTTGTATTTTTGGATAAATCCTCACATATTTTCCCTTATGTATAGAACAATTTTTCACGTATGAAATGAAATTATGAAATAAATAAGGTGAAATGGGCGTGTTTGGCCATAATGTATTAATTGTGAATTAATCATGTGAATAAATAAAAAATTAAAAAATTTTCAAAGTGATTGGAAAACCCTACTTGAAAAAAATGCTATTATTGTCTCGCCCAAAAATTAATTATATTGTAAAACGTTTATTCAAATACATTTGATGTAGTTTTTCTTTGTTTAAGAAAATAATATACTTGTGCTCTATTTTGTTTATGGGTACTGTAGATTTTTGTTTTTAAATAAAAACGTTATATTTGTGTTAACTTTAGCAATTCTTAAGATAATTTTTGCACTTAATAAGTGAATGTTTCAAAATTTTTTTTTTTTTTTTTTTTAATATTTGGTATACATATCTATAATTATACTCGATGTGCCAAAAATGGGCGTGGTCGGATAACAAAGATTCCAAATTTCATCGAAATATATCAAAAAATGCGACATGTACCTTGCGCACAAAGTTACATGGACAGACGGACATTGTTAAATCGTTTCAGATTTTGTTTCTGAATCGATCGGTATAATTGAAGGTGGGTGTGGCATTTGCCGTTTAGGAGCCACAAACATCCGCACAAATTTAATATAGCCTTTACAGGGTGTTGCAGGGTATAATTAAAGAAATTTATTTTACTTTTCTAAATAAAGGAAAAACCCTAAAAAATTATGTTTTTGTAATAATATAGAAAAGTCCATGAACCCATTTAACCTATTTTCAATACCAAGGTACCTAAATATAAAGGAATTATTACTACCAAATTTCAGCTCCACAGATCTTATTGTTCAGGAGTAATACGAAATTAACTATCAAATAGAATTTGAATTTGTGTTCAATTCAAAGAGTACTAACCTGAACAGATCTTTAAAATGTCAGAACATTCGGCTTTCTACGTTAGGACTGCTCATATTAATCATAAAATTATTCGATTAAAATTATGCCCATCTTTTTAATGTATATCTTGGTAACATGCAAGATCTTACGTACTTTCAAAATAACCAATTCGAATCTGTAAATTAATAATTATAACGTATGAAAATCATTAGATATATTGAGTCTTCTTTAAACAAGCACTAAACAATTTTTTTAATAAAAAAATATTTTAATAGAGTTTATCAAAACCCAGCCAAGATCTTAATCGATATACGTTTATATATATATATATATATATATATATATTTATAAAGGAATTATTTCACAAAATATACATCTATGAAATCATTTTGTTTTTTTATTGGCTTCCTCTAATTCGCTGAGGCGATGCATACGTTGTAATAAAGTGGGATGAGAATGATTCCACGCCGAATACAACCAATCATGAACGGGAAAGCCTAAATTGTCCAAGTTCAATTTGATTAGAGCTTGATTTAGTTTGGCTGCAAAGCCCAGTTGTTGAGCAAACTCATCAGCTTGATATTCAAATCGACGTGATAAGGTTGTCATGGCAAAACCGAGTAGAGCATTATATGGTGCCATGATATAAGTAAGCACAACAAAGAGACCAACTAGTATGGGTCGCACACCTGGTTGAAATCCGACAGCTTCATAGAAGGGCGCGTACTTGAAACAATAGTTGAATATGAAGAAAATCAATAACAAGTTAACTTGCATAATGATGATATTTTTGGTCACATGTCCCAATTTCCAGTGACCTAATTCATGGCCCAGCACAGCCAACACCTCTTCATTAGTACAACCTTTACCTTTGTCCTCTTCTTTAAGTTCCTTATCGTCTGCCTCTCCCTTGTTTAACAATAGAGTGTCAAACAGAACAATACGCTTCGAATTCCAAAGGCCATAAAAGTAGGCATTACTGTGTGAAGAACGCTTAGAGCCTTCCACCACATATAATTTCGTTAAGGGGAACTTCAAAGAAGCCGCCAATTCTTCGATAGATTTTCGCAATTCACCCTCCTCCAGGGGTGTATATTTGTCAAAGAGTGGAGCAATGTAAATGGGGTAAATGGTAAGTAATACTAAGGATAAAAGTCCAGCGAAAATCCACAAATAGATGAAGAAATTTTCTCCTCCCCATTGTACAATAAATACCACAGCAGCTGATACTAATACGGACAACACATTTCCTACAATAAAACCTTTAATTTGATCCTTAATAAAAAATCCAACAGTTTGTTTGTTAAAGCCATGCTTCTCCTCCAACACAAATGTACCGTACACCTTAAATGGTATGTCTTTGACGTAATTGTACAAGCCAATTAGTAAGACAAAAAAGCAGCTGACAATAATCTCATTGCTACCGTCCAAATTGAAGTTTTTGGTTACAGTTAAGGATGCCTGCCACAAGTAAGCGTATAACCCAAAATATAGTCCCACACACGTTTCGAAAATATCGATGATGTAGCATTTAATAATGCCAAATTGTTCACGATCCAGTCCATAAAGACGAGCTTTTTGGAACGTCTCATTGCTCATATGTTCTTTAAGTTCCTCAGGGACTTTTTCAGCAGTTTTGAAAACTTTAACCTTATACATGAATTTCCAATTTTATATAAAATGTTAGCGTCGCATATATATAAAGTTTTCTCACCTGACGTCTTGCTATATAGATCTCAAAAAGGCTTTCTACTATGATTAATGCCAAAATGCCATAGAGAACCAAATCAGCTTCACATATGTTAGTCATTTTTAAAAAAAAATTCAAAAAATTTCGTGTTGTTCAGAAATTGAATATATTTTAATAATATAAAAATATTCCTTATGCAATGGTCTCAGCAAAATAAATGAAAAATGCCGGAAAAACTCAATCACCCTTCTTCTTGACTTTCTATACTTCTTTCATCACATACATATATTAGACATAGATGTGGAACTCCGTATATTTGCAATTACTCTCATAAGTTTGGAATTAAGAGAATTTGGAAGAATAAAATTATATGGATTAGAAGGGGTAGAGATGCTATTTTTCGTAGTTATGTAGACACTATATTTACTTTTATGTTACGCTACGTTATATTAAGACATAACTAAGGCATTTTTAAAAATAATCATAATAATAAAAACACATAATAATCGATGTTAATTTTATTCAATTTCATTTCATGTTACTTTAAATTCAATGTTACTTTTCATTGAAAGAAGAAAGAATATTTTTTAATAGTTCATAACATATATTGCAGCATACAATATATAAAAAACAACACAATTTGGCTTGGGCCAAATTCCGTACGTCAACTTGCAAGTCGAGTTTTACGCTGAGTATGATTTTTTTTTATAATTGTGTCTGTTATTCGTTATCTGTTATTATATGGGTACCAAACAACTTAATAGCTCTATTTTTGTGGCAGGTAAATAGATTTTTCCGATTGCGAGCGTGACTCTTGATCGATTTTGCCCATTTTAAATAGCAATCTGCGATCAAAAACTAAAAGTGTCTGTACAAAATTTCCGCCTATTATCTCAAAATTTCCGATCATGAGAATGCCAACAGACGTACACATGCACATATATGTTCAGATCGACTCATTTTTTTATGTTGATCAAGTTTATTTGGACCTTGTAAGTTTAGTAGTTCAGGATTAAAATGAAAATTTTAAAAAAGTAGAAAAATGTGCGTGTAAGCGTTTCATTGTAAGAGCATAAATAAAAATAGTGCACCTTTATTTTAAGTTATATTATGTGATGTTTATACTTTTGGTTATATAAATACTTTCTGATTATTGATTTTTTTTTTTTTTTGGTATAAATATTTCTGTTGCAAACTTCGGTGCACTTATTAACTTTTTTGTTTTGAAAATGAATCAAAGTTCCTCTTCTTACAGTTTGTTAGATGGTTCTGTTAAGGTTTGTTAATGTAATGCCAATGAATAAAAGAGATGCGTGAATTTAAAAAGTTTTAAAAAGTTATTATTCCCTGAGAGAGAAAAGAAGGAGAGAGAGAAAAAAGTTAGAAATATTCTCTCCAGAGAAAAATAAACAAACAAAAAAACACATAAACAAAGAACTGAAAGTCTTTGACCATTTTTGTTTTAAAATTTTACATATTAAATAATAATGTTGTGAAAAAGTATTTTTTTAAATTTAAAGTATGGAACATGTAGAGCCTTTTTTTACAAAGTATTTAAAAATTAGGATAAATTAACACTACCAAATAGAGGATGGTTGTCTCGCATCTAGACTAATTATTATAGGACTAGGAGTATTACACCTTAAAGTTTACTTTAGTTTAATGCTTAAAGTAACTTCCCATACTTTAAAAAAATACACCAAATTTAAATTGGCAGCACTTAAAACCAAAACCAAAATTAATTTAGCAGCACTTAAAAAGCGTCAAATCTATAGGCATTTGCATTGGCAGTACGTAAGTACCGAATAAAATTAATAAATGAAGGTTACAGTAAATTGAAAAGCTTTTGTGGGATATACTTTATTAAACAAATATTTAGCAATATTAATATTAATAATAATATTTTTTCCTTAAACAATATATCAAAATAATTAAAAAATTTTCTTGATTCAATTTTAAAGTAAAATTAAAAATATATAAAAATTATTAGACATAGACATAATTTTTATAAAACCAATTAATACAACTAATGCTTATTAGCATCGCTTTATTTACTAACCGTACACAATTTTCAAATGCAATTTGCTGTGTACGAGAAGTAAATTACATGACAGCTGATATTATTATTAGAATTCGCGATAGTGTCCTTCTTATTACAATATATTCATATTTAGAAATTTGCTATCCATATCTTAATGTGTCTGATGTGCAGTGGAGTTTGGTTCCCTCACATCAATATAGAAGCTTACTTCTCAAGTCATCCTTGCAGCTCCGTTTTTACGGCAAAAGCTCTCGCCATTCTGGAAGCTATCCGCCTAGCGTCCGTCCAAGACCAGTATAAATTTCTAATCGTCACGGATAGTAAATCAGTTTTACTAGCTATAAGATCCTACCCCTCTAGTAAGTCACATTCTTTCGTTTTGGAAATAAGAGCGCTTTTACTTAACTTGAAACACAAAGGCTTTGCCATTCACTTCCTCTGGGTCCGCAGCCACATGGGGATCGGTGGTAATTGCATTGCCGATGAAATCGCCTCCTCCAGATATAACGACTTTGTTTGCGCCCCCATAATCCCCTCCGACATGAAATTTTTAGACATGCGCAACGCTATCAATAAGTGGCAGCAGCGGTGGAGTAATTCCACGTGTGCACGTTAAGCCCTGGTTCCAAAGCTGTTCCTTGGGCCGCAATATTGTCTGCTTCATTAATCATACTAGATGCAAAGAACATCTCCATAAAATCAATATAGTCAACAGCCCTCTTTGCGAATGTGGCTTTACTCATACTATCAACCAGAGACCTACACAAATGTTTTACTTGTTTTGTTACGCTGACTTGTGTTGTCAAATTTAGCTTATGCTTACTAGTTTTATATATTTAAAAAAAAAAAATTATATATACGAGTATTTTACCACTCCTCCACACAATATTACAATTCAAAAAGTTGATAAAAAACAACTTTATAAAACATCAATTAAAAGAAGAGCACATATCAAACCGGCAATACCCTGTTTATAAGCCGATTGTCCTACTACCAAACCACACACTATTCTTTGAGCCGATCGCTTAATACTGAACCTATATAATTGCACGTAGAACAAATTCGTTATGTATATTGAACATATACACTATAATATTATAAAATTTTTCATTTCACACATTTCATACTCTATACTGTACATAAATATGTATTATTATGATTAGTGGACAAGACGAAAAGGTCAAAAGCAGCAAAATAAAATAACACTTTATTTCTTATCGCATTTATTAATTTTTCATTTATCCATTTATTGAAGTACTAATATATTAAATTACATACATATCATAACAAATTAATTTACATAAGTACAAGTGGTTGCGCCAAAAGTAGGCTTAATGACGAATATTCGTTTGTTTTGCATGTGTAATATGCGGCATTATTTTTTGCTTTACTTATCAGAAAAAACAAGAATAGTAATATATGTACGTAAAAAACCACTGTCCAAAAGTCTATAAGTCCTATGCGCCATAATGACAAACATTCACTTGTTGTGTGTATGTGTAATCTATGGTATTCCCTTTGCTTACTTATAAGAACAGAAAAACAACAACAGTAACATATGCGTGCAAAAAATCGAAAACAAACAAAAAATTAATTCACCGTTTTCGGTAAATTGGTTATGTATTAGTATATTCACACGGACATAAAACCCCTTGCTTCGCGCAACTCTTTACCTATGCACTTGTGAAATTTCGCAACATCGCCGTGAAGTGGTTGAAAAATCTATATTTCAACAAATCTTCAACTCAGCTTTGCTATGTGCGCTATCGAAACAAAGCATATTAAGTTCCTCCTAGCATGTGTGGATTTGTCGTTATATGTGCATGCAACTCATGCACCACCACACTATTTATGATGAAATAGACAAATAAATTATTCCTTCCTAACATTTACATATGTTATCTAAGAGCCATCCACGTATAATTGTAGGGACGTGCGCAAATGAGTCGACTTTACCCACTACACGTAATAGTAATGAGAGTAGAAAAGCTGTTAAGAAGTCTCTGCTGTTGGCTTCTCAATCGTTTGTTTTTGTGGCGCACGCGTCACAGAGTCATTAAACTGCACTTGTTGTTGATTTACTTGTTTGTTATGGTTGTCATTATGGCGCATACGACTTATAGACTTTTGGACAGTGGTTTTTTACGTACATATATTACTATTCTTGTTTTTTCTGATAAGTAAAGCAAAAAATAATGCCGCATATTACACATGCAAAACAAACGAATATTCGTCATTAAGCCTACTTTTGGCGCAACCACTTGTACTTATGTAAATTAATTTGTTATGATATGTATGTAATTTAATATATTAGTACTTCAATAAATGGATAAATGAAAAATTAATAAATGCGATAAGAAATAAAGTGTTATTTTATTTTGCTGCTTTTGACCTTTTCGTCTTGTCCACTAATCATAATAATACATATTTATGTACAGTATAGAGTATGAAATGTGTGAAATGAAAAATTTTATAATATTATAGTGTATATGTTCAATATACATAACGAATTTGTTCTACGTGCAATTATATAGGTTCAGTATTAAGCGATCGGCTCAAAGAATAGTGTGTGGTTTGGTAGTAGGACAATCGGCTTATAAACAGGGTATTGCTGGTTTGATATGTGCTCTTCTTTTAATTGATGTTTTATAAAGTTGTTTTTTATCAACTTTTTGAATTGTAATATTGTGTGGAGGAGTGGTAAAATACTCGTATATATAATTTTTTTTTTTTAAATATATAAAACTAGTAAGCATAAGCTAAATTTGACAACACAAGTCAGCGTAACAAAACAAGTAAAACATTTGTGTATACATTTGCTTGTAGGCATTGTCTTGATACATTTGATGTTTTGTACACATATGCTTGTATACATTGTATATTACCTTACAAATAAATCTTGAGATTTTACCCGCAAAATTTAAGAGCATGACACTCCGTCTCTATATTTTGAGGTCTCTGGACTATATATTGTCAGTTACTCTTAAGTTTGTTTTGTTGTTTTCTCTTTTTCTTTGTTAACATTTTCTGATTAATGTATTTCTAGGCCGTTTCTGTTTTAATTTGTCATATCGTTTCATTATAATTCTCGTATTATACTACCCTGTATAAATTTAATACAATGTCATTGTACTAATTAACACAAGCATTATAACGTTTCTGAAAATATAAGAAAAAAAAAATCTAAACACATGTATAAAAATATAGAAAAGAAATAGAAGTGATAGATATATATAAATATATTAATATATTGTACAAATAACATAATATTGGCGGAGACAAAGACGCGGATTTCAAGCGAATGCATCATTTTACTTTATTAAGGCGCATGAAGAGTACCTCACATGCGTGATGCATCTTTCTTTTGACGCAGCGCATCTTCTGTAGTTGACGCGTCAAGAAGAAGAAGAAGAATAAGACACCTTAATGTGATTGATAAATATTTTATATTATATTTATTATGCAGTGTACGGGGGATTTTAACAAAAATTATATATAGCATAATTAATTATTATTTAATTTCGCAGCCATACTCTAAAGATCCACAGGCATCTATAACATAATAGTTTTTTATAAATAATGTCTTATAAAAACGGAAAATGTCCCGCTACAGCAAAGGACAATAACAATTTTGTGACCATTGATGTAGACATAAAGGCCAATGCAGATTGCATATCTTTTACTGGTCGGAAAAATGTTTTACATACAAACACCGGCTTGGGAAAAAGTAGGAAAAGGTAAACAATATTATTATTCTAAATAAAGATAATTAGATAAATTAATTTCTTAGAAAACATCGTGAAGTCGTAAGTTGTTTCAAGTTAGAGAGTAAAGATGATAAGGTGGGTGAAGCGTTGGAGTTTAACAATAAATTCTGTAAATTATCCGTGGACAATCACAATGATGTGGAATTCGTAAGATTTTATAATTCTGGTAATGTAAATTGTAACAAAATGGATTTATGGTTTGATACAGGAATGTATAAAAAACGAACAGATCGTAGCATTCATAAAATACAAATCCAATGAATTAGTCCACGCGCAACAACAAGCGGAAGAAAGAGCACTTATCATAACAGATGATCCGACTGTGCCCAAGTTGACGCGGTCCAAAGCTAGAAAATTAAATAAAATGCCCATAATATCATTCCCAGCTTTGGAAGAAAAACAAGTACAACCAGAAATCATAAGACTTATAAAAGATGAACTGCACTCTGATGAAGATGATGAGGAATACATCATACAAGATGATCTAGTGGTTATTTGCCTCAATTTACCCAAATTGAACGTTTTTTAAGTAAAAATATTTTTTTAAATTATAGTCTGATGATGCTACAACAATATCTGATATGGACTCTTGTCCAAGTACTCCTCAAACAAAATTTGTACAAACAAAAACAAACGAATCTCCCTTAAAACTAAGTGCGGATGGATACTTCAAAATTCCACTGGAGAAGAATATGGTTTCCAAACATTTGGAGGATTTACGCATAGCGACCCGAACTCGCTCTAAATTATGTTTAGAGCAAACAACTATTGAAGCCATTCAGTCTACGTTCGTTCCGCCCGATGTGGAGGATTGTTTTGATTTTGCAGATAATGAATCGGCGGTAAATGATGAAGAATGGATGAGATTTTTAAATGATTTCTCAAAGCCCCTAAGTAAGAATATTTTAGGTAAAATTTAAAACACTTAATGTAGTAATTTATAGATCAGAATATCGTGGGAGATGATGACGATCTTATAAATGATCCGGAATATATAGCGGCAGAAAAAGAACGGAGTAAGTTTTACAAGAAAAGTAATTAAATTAGGCTTAGGTCTAATCTTAATTGCCCTTCACGTTTATATACAAAATGTGAGCATGGCACGATACGATTGTGCATTTATTACGGATTAACTTAAAAGTTGGATTATGCACTAGGTTAATGTTTTTTGTACATTGTGGGCATCTCATATAATGAACGAATGAATGTGTTGTACGACAAATTTTTGGTACATCGGGGTATGTGCCACTTATAAATATTTCATATTAAGTGTTAAGTTTATATTAAATTATATATATTTTGTGGGATCTTTAACGACGGGTGTTGCAAACGGAATGACAAACTTTCTAGACCCCCATACTATGTCGAGGGTATAAAAACATCGCCAACTCTATTTCTATCACAAAATTTATATTTGTAGTTGATGCTGAAGAACTGAGAAACGTGAATATACCGAAAAAAGAATTAAAGGATTTGGTGGAGGAACTTTTAGAAAGTCTTAACAATGCAGATATATCACTAGATAGCATAGACTTAGATCCTAATAAAACTTTATTGTTTCGTCAATCAGATGATAACAAGTTCCCAAGTTTGCCTAATGCTTTTAGAGCTCTACCAGAGCAAGCAGTGCAATCAGCTCTAACGGAATCACAATCACATTTGATTAGTTCGACGAATACCATTCAACAAGATATCAGTTTTTCACCAGATGTTATGTCAACGCCGTCGACACTTCAAAATCTTCAAGCAAATATTGTTCCTGATGAAGTTAACTCTTTGATCCCCATTGGATTGCTAAATAATTGTGACGGTGAAAGTTCAGATGCCACCATAGTAAGTCTACCTACCAGTGCAATAAATACCGAAGTAGAATTAATAGCGGTACCGATACCGGATCAACCAAATTGTTTCGAGCTAGCCAGAGTCGTTAAAGCTAAACAAGATTCAAATGCGACGACAAATACCGATTATCACCGTACCTCCTTAGAGGAATCTGAGGTGTACCATTCTTCCAGAGACAAGCGATATATCACACCATATGATAATAATTATACTACGGAGTATATATCAGTCCGTAGACATCTCCTGTCAGAATATATGAAAAAATTTGAGAATCTGCGATACGTTCAGGACGAAGTAACCAGTACAACTGTTGAGATGGAATCGGCCGAAATTAAAGAACAGCAAAGAGATAGTTATGGCTTTACTGAACAGCAGTACCAATTATTGCAGCAGCAATTACGTATACATGTGCAGATGCTAACACAAACGTTTTTACAAACTCATTGTCATCCAACTTACTGGAAAATGGGTGATCAGTCACATAACATGATGCAAGAACTCAAACTGAAATCAAAAACCAATAATAATTTTAATACATGGAATTTGGACAAAGCTTTAATGGTAGTTGATCAGTGGAAAGAAGAGTTGAATGAAGACACAAAAGAAAATAGAGAGATTATGCAATTCATACATAAAGAAATAGATTCTACGTGAGTATTGGTTACACATGATCAATATAATTGTGACTAAACATTGCTCCCTACTTAGGACTAGCAATGCCCGCCAAATACCAAAATTTCACCCACGTATTATGGAAAAGATTTTGAATTCCGACGTATTCATGTATCCGCAGTATTTGCCTAGGATGCCTTTTACACATCGACTGCGAAATTTCGAAGCGTTTGCACCCGCAGAATCCCAACTGATAGCTATGGGCTTGGAGAAACACTTTAAACAAATAGTAGAAACTCACGAAAAGGTGTATCACAAATCGAACCCTCTAAGTTTGGCATGCAAACGCTTATGTGGGGACACTGTTTGGGGTAAGAGTCACCGTCGTGTATGGGATCAAATTAAATCTTTAGAAAAAGTCGACTACTATAATCCTATAAAAGTAAGGAGTATTTTATTTTGTCTTGCAGCGTACGTAAGACAATAATATGTATTTTCTTAGTATTTTTTTGAACACAATCACAAAGCTCCACCCATAGATCCCATGCCCATTATGGGGTTTGAAAACGGTATAGTTCTGGCTCCCAAGGATCGCATTAACGAATTGCCTTTGGTATGGAAGAGCTACTTGAAAGAGGTAAGTTTTTTAATGTAAATTTAGTATAAACAATGCTTTATTATATTTACGAGAGACACCCAAAGTTTAAATTAATGTAAACATGTGAAAACCCCACACGATCTCTTGGTATTATTCTTAATTCAGCGCCATGTTTTAAAAAGACAGTACCTGCCGTCTGTGCAGGACTGATGCCTATACCATCGTCCGTAATAATGGCACTAGTTGCAGCCGGAATTTTAAATTCCTCAGCGGCAAATTGTAGTACTGCTGTAAATGGTGTATTCTCGGGCACACTTAATACTTTATAAGGGAGTTTAGGGTCCGATGTTAATGTGATTTTAAAAGTTACTTTACTAGTCATGTTTCTAGTCTCTGCTCGGCGATTGCAACTGTTTAAGTAAAAGATCGTGGTCGTTGTTTTCTTAATAATAACTATATTTCGCGTTTTTTCGAATAGTATAATCTAAACCCAATAGTTGGAAACTTACGTGTTGGCAAAAATAATGCACTATGCGCGACAAGGCCAGGTATACCAAAATATTTATTTGAAGTGAATTATGAAAAAAATAAAGTATTATTCAAATCTAAGTACCAAGACAGAATGTGTGCATTAGTACGTTGCATTGTGGCGTTATTGCCTAACCGTTAGGCCCGTGCAGAGTCGGTGGAAATATAAGTTGATTTAAAATCCATTGATTTTTTAGCAATTACTCAATGCAATAGTGTCAGTGCGCTACGCCATTTGGCTCGGTTTCTAACTTCATTGACTGCTGCTGTTTCTAGAATTATAGGAAACTTTGTAAATTAAAAATTCCTTTTTAAAAAATTTTTTTACGTATCCTGTTTCATTGTGTGTATGAGTATATGTCTGATCCTTAAGGGCCCAAACATACTCTGCAGCCCATGGTTGCAGCACGATTAAAAAAATTAATCACATGATTGAAGAGAAATAATAATAATATCGAGTGCACATTTTTTGCTTCATTGACAATAAAAAACATTAATAATCGAAATAATATATTGTATAAATAAAAATGAAATGCCGTTTTTAAGTAGTAAGAAAACCAATGAATAGCTTTAATAGAATTGAAATTGCAAAATACCTCTCTTGAAACATCTATTGGGTTTTATAATATTGTAAAGGCGTTGTTCAGCCCACTTTACTATAAAATATTTAAAAAAAATTGTGTGTGTGTATTAAGTTAGCGCGAAAAAGATCCACTGAACAGGTGGAGTTCAAATTTGTTGAAAATCTTTGAAATATGGCAAGAGTTTCTCTAACGGTTTTAAAGGCGTGGCTCTGATGTGACTCTTTGTTTATTCTCAATTTTTATATATAGACTAGAAATAGAAAGCATCATTAAAAACCTTATTCAAGCCCTAATGTATTCTAAATATTTTTCTTTGTTTTGAAAGAATAATGCGCTCTCCAACACTAGTCCAATTTTAAAGCATAACAAATCGCATCCATCTGCCACTAAAGCGAAAAGTGAAAAAGGATCATGCCCACTAAAATTCGGGCTAGAAGCACTAGGAGGAGATATACGCGATTACTGTGTGGAATCTAACTTAACTTCTTCAAGCAATTTTACAAAAAAACATAATAAAAAATATTCGCGCAGACAAACACCCAAGAAGAGAAAAGCGCGAGCACATTCTTTAACCATTAATGTAAACTATGTGTTTCAAGATTTAAACAGGATAAAAGAAAATGTAACATCTAACTCTAGTGATAGGACCGCACTGTTGGAAGATTCGACTGCTTTAAATGATAACATCTCGCCAGTAAGTTTTCTCTACGAACCACATTCACAATCATTGCAGCCAAGTATAAAGGTCGCTTCTGCCTCTTCCTCTCCGAATAAGTTGATTGATTGTCAATCAAAAATCACTGATTTTTTTAAACCACAAAAATCAACTTTAAAATCAAACTTAAAGGCTTATTCCCATTCAAATAGGCATGGCAAATTGATAAGAAAATGTGCTTCTGTGCTTAAAAAATTACGTTGGGTACGACATAAGCGACGTCTACAACATAAAACTCACAAATATGGTGGTTACTTACAGAAACGTTACCAAAACTTCATTTCAGCCTACCAATTATATTTGAAAAATTTTCATGTGCTTTATAAGCACACACCTGTAGTCAATCACTACTACCGCTATTTCAAGGCTTTGGAATTGTACACAAACCTATTAAAAAGACTGAAAATGTTTTGCCGTCAACAAGTTAACGCTAGTCATGGTTTTGCAAGTAGTAGTATGAAAAGAAATCGTATCAAGGAAGAGGATGATTGTGGTCTATATCAGCGAAGTAGCCGTAAACTTAATAAGCAAGAAGAAAATATCAAACATATGTTATTACCCGACAGTGCTGAAGAAGCTAATCGTAAAGATGCTTGTAAGTGTTTAATGATTTACTGAAGTTTTTATACTCTCCACATAAGTTGATGTTCGTGTATCTGTAACGCTCATAGTTAATAATTTTAAGATATAGTTTTATATCTGGACAAAGCTGAAACTTTGTGCGTACATTTTTAGTTTCTTGGCAAATATTCTTAAATTGGGTACAAATACTCCCGCATTCAACTTATACACTAGCTACTACATTGAAGCACAGAAATTTGGTAAAACATTTGTAATTAAGCCGTTCATTGATGTGCTAAGGATGGACGGAGCTGCGTAATGCAACTCTAGACTTATTTTACATAGAATTCGACTTGTCCGATTAAATCGTTACGTATTGCGCACATTATGCCCAAAATAACTGTATAGATGTGTTTGATATTTAAGATTTGGCGTTGGTATTTGGGGGTATACTGAATTTTGTCATTCCGTACACAATACCCAGAAGGAGGCGTCAGAGACCCGAGTACATATATTCTTCACCGGCACTGAATTCTGAGTCGACCTAAATATCTCCGTTTGCGTACGTCTAAACGCACAGGATCGCAAAAAATATTGCAATGAAATTTAGTTTAGACATTTTTGGTTTACAAAGGTAGTTTAAATTTAGTATAAAGCAAAAAAAACATATTCACTTTTGCTAATTCGATATGTTTTAAAACGAGTACGATCAGGCAATGGATGCACCAACAATTCACGAATATCTCAACTGTTGAGATGAAACGCAACACAATGTGAGAGTTAAAAGAGAGAGCGCACATTTATGAATGCACATTTGCCACGCCCACATGCTGCGAATAAATGTGGAGGGTGTGAATAATTTGGCATAAGCCTAACAGCGTTTGTACTTGTTTATTCTTTTCCTATAGTTTACGCTTTTAATTTCTATGAGAGAGTGGAAGAGACTTTTAAAGCTTCCAATCAGCCAGAAAATTGTGCCAAGTTTAATAGAATTTTAAAAAACTTCGATCCAACTCGTGACAAAGTGGCGGATTTGTATTGCGTAAGTAGTGACGTAACATTACGTCATCTTTGATTTTTTAAATATATATTTTTCAACTTTTTTATAGAAATTAGAATCACTTTTCCTACCAGATCATCCCGAATTAGCTGAAATATTTCTAACATTTCTCATGCCTTCTGAGGCAGCAGAAATTGGCAAATTTTTCGAACACTTCATGATTAACAACATGAGCACTTTCATTAGCAAGTTAAACATATATTTTAGTAAACAACCTGCTCAAATTCGTAAGGTCTACAATTGTTTGAATGAATTAGCTGAAGATCCCGAAGTAACTATGAAAAAAGTGGAGAATAAAATTTTGCCTTTACTAAAAGGTAATCAATTTTTAATTGACTGGTTTATGCAACAATTCCCGCAAAGTGCACCACCAGAACGGTAAGATACTGAAAGATTCAATTGGGTTAATTACAATCATTGTATAATAAATTTATAATTTTATGCTAATAATGATGACATAGACTGTTTGCTAATCCAGAACATATCATAAATCTTAAGGATTGTCAAAATAGAAGTGGTTACGATCATGTAGAGACGGTGAATGATTTGTTAGATTCACCCACTGGTGAGCAAACATCAATGTCGCATCAACAACAACAGCAATCATGCCAATTAAAGGTTACATTGCCAAGTTTAACTCTAATATTAAATTTATGTAAATTCTTCACTCCCACCTTCTTTCTAGTATATAAACGGTCGGATATTTTATGGTTCCAGAGTGTTACTACCCGCTAAATTATCATTTATGGCTAGTAACTACCAACAGCAACAAAATTCTTCCCAAAACCATAAATCATTACAATGTTCGGAAGCAGGTTGTTGTCATGCTATACGAGAATACGGTGATGAGTGTTTACAATTTGGCTTAAGTAATGAACAAGGAAATGTAACGCATAATAACACTGACAACACTGAAAAATTCGAAGGGGAGGAAACGTCTAGTGGTAAGTGTATTACCAGTTGTGGTACAGCGTATATAATTATAACAGGGGTGTGGGTAATTACTATCCGATTTTTTCGCCAAAAACACGTTACTTACAATAGATAGTTAAAATTTATTTATTCAAAGTATTAACCATTTGATTCCATACATTTTGTCCATCTCTCAGGAAATTTAAGAATGCCATTCCAAAAGAACAGTTTCTCCTTTGAGCTAAACCATTCATAGAGCCACTTTTTAAAACTTCCCATCCAAGTGATTTGAACATATCTTTCACTGGTTTTGAAGGTTTGTATGAGGCGGCGCGTTGTCATGCTGTAAAGTCACCTTATCACGTCTTTGACCGTATAGTGGTCGTTTGTGGTCAGCATTTCAGTGACGATTTTTCAATTTTCCAGTTGCCTGTCATTCACGTAGCACTCATCTTTCCATTTTTTGAATCTTTCCCTTTTGAGTGTGTGTTTTCGGCCTACTAGGACGTTCTTTATCGTGAACCATCACCACATTTGAATTGTGGAAACCACTTTTCACATGTTCTTTCAGCGGCTTCTTTTGATGAAACAACAGAAGTAAAGCGTGCCGCAAATGCACATTTTCAGGCACAAAACTCGACATTTTCAAAAAATTATAAATCTGTAATGCAGTTTTTTTGCCGGAACGTAACTTGTGTAGTTTTGCGGTTAATGTCGGTACATTTGCAAAAGGCTTTTTTCACCCTTGGTTAGGCCGACATTGGAATATTGTGTTGTCGTCTGGGCTCATATGTATCAATGTCATATTGACCGTTTAGAATCAGTGCAAAAAAAATTTTTGATATTTGCTGGACTGGGGTGGGATCGTAGCAGATTACTTCCACCTTATGAAAATAGGCTTATGCTTATAGATTTGCCATCATTAAAGAAGAGGCGCGATATGTTAAGCGTACTTTTTATTGTAAAATTAATTCGCAGTGTTCTTTGCCCACCATATCTTTTGAATTGTATTAACTTTAACGTTCCTGTTAAAAATGTTAGCTGTTGGGTTGCCAGGCTGATCTGTGTATGCATTTTCTACGTATGTGACGTACTTGTTACAGTCATATGCGTGCGGAATGTATACTCACTTCTATAGCAGTCACATATATACTTTATCTTGTAAATGTATGTGACTGTAATATTTTATTCTTATATTGTACTGTATATATATTTTTTTTGTAACATCTAATTATTGTAATTTTATCCACGTTAACTTATTTTAAGCAATATTATTAATTATTTTTGGTTACGGTTATTCCAGTAAGTTTCAGTGGCTGCGGTTGCAGTGGGTGTTATTGTTGTTGTTGTGGAAGCTGATTCCGGTTATTTTTAAGTTTACTTTACTGATTATTATATAGTTTTAAGCATTATATTTATTTATTGTTATTACTTGTCTTCTTTACGTTGGCTGATTTTCAATGTAGCAAACTACTTTTTAAATACAAAAACCGCAAAAGAATTACCGACACACCTGATATATTGTTCAAGATTTTATCTAAACATTTTTAATGGATTTTTATACCCTCCACCTTAGTGATGATGGTATACTAAGTTTGTCCTTCCATCTGGAACACCCAGAAGGAGACGTCAGAGACTCCACAAAGTATATATAGTCTTGATCAGCATCAAAAACTGAGTCGATTTAGACTTGTATGTCCGTGTGTCCGTGTGTCCGTGTCTTGTTGGCGTTCTCGCGGGCGTAAATTCTGAGTTATTGAGCCTAAATTTTGTACAGGTACGTTTAGTTTTTGCCCGCAGATCGCTACTTAAAATGGACAAAATCGAACACAATCAACGCCAATCTGCCACGCCCACCCTTGTGGACGTAGAGGCTACTTAAGATTTGGCCTAAATCAAATTTAGTTTTCCTTTGGTTTTCGTAAGCTCAATCTAAATTATTCTCCATTTATAAATAGCTCTCACCATTGATACTGCGATCGGCGAAAACGAGAGCAATTCCACAGCGGAATGTTGTGACGATAATACCTTGCGAGCACATGCAATTCGTTTAAATCCTTCCTATTACGGCTCCACTTGTTTAAATGCCAATTTAAGTAGCTGCCCTAGTTCAGCTGTGGCAAGTCATCACAATGTGACTGTTAAAAAGTTTGTATTGGGACAGCATCATGAGGAAGGTAAAATATCACCGCGTAAAAATAGTAACCCACAATATGGACAATTATTGAATTTACTTTTGCCCGTCAATCAAACGAGTAGCTGTACCACTACAGCTACCGGGCAGAGTGGAACGAATACTTTAAACGGAGGCAAGGAAAAACGCAAGTCCCCCGGTAAAAAAATCAAATCGCCTTTGCAAAATTCGGGACGTAGCGCCAGAACCTCTGCACAACCAATGGTGATAATACATGAAACCAACACATCTTCAGCTGTGGCGTGTGCCAAACGTTTAAAAACTTTGATAGATGAAGAGGAACAGCAAGCAATCGATACCAAAGACCGCTTAAACATTGTAGCTCGAACTAAAAGTTCCTTAAATGATGCGATTATATCAGTAATGGAAGACACTACGCAATATCTCTTTTTACCAAAAACAGAAAATTCTGATGATTTGGAGTTTTTACCAGAAAGTTCAGCTATTCTTCCAAATCCACTTTCCTCCCTAAATTTAGATACTGATTCAACGGAAGATGATCAAAGTATTGGTGCAGTTCTCACATCCCCCTTACTCATAACAGCCGATAAGAAAAGGAAACTCATCAATACTACACCCATTACCATAGAGGATAGTGATGATGATTATAAGTTAGACAACATTTCTTTCTCTTTTAATACTGATAATCACACAAATGTTAAAACAACAGCCATACCTACAAGCAGCAGCACTATAATCAGAGATGCCTGGACCAGAGACGAAGATAAAATTTTTCTGCTTGAAATGAAATCCGGTTTCCAGAGTGCACAAGATTTACATGAACGCATAGCTGCGAAATTATGTCATCGATCACTACATCAAATCAGAGAACGTCATCAGTTTTTAGTTGATTTCTTAGCAAAATTTCAAGAAAAATGACGAAATATATAAAACGAAAATAGAATTTATAAATATTATTATCACATTATTACTGGCCGATGACAACCTGTGAAGGTGTTTGCTCTGTTGCAAATGTTAATATAATTGCCCTTCCTTGTAATATTTTGCGCACTTATAGCTGGAATCGCGTAAGTATGTTTTTTTGGGGGTTGTAATGAAATTCTTGGACCGAGAACTTGAATCATATGTCCAACTTGATGATGGAGCTCATACTCCCCAGTAGTTCGTCTGATGATTCCTTAAAACTAACATAAACATAAGTCAGCGTCCAAAATGGTTATAACGTAAAAAGTCCAGCTTGGTGAAAACATTTGATATTAAAAAAATACCGAAAAACACCAAGAAAGGATAAACCTAACATGGACTTGGGTTCAACAAATCTTATAATAATGTTTTTAACCCAAACAAACCAATATGGCAGTATTGTGCCGCACGAATCATTATAATTTATCCATTAATTAAGTGGATGTTGTGATTAAAATTTCTCCACAAGCAATTATATATTAAATTTTGTCTCTTTAACGTAAACTAGACGAGCGCGCGCAAACCTGACATACTACCTAAACAGATTCAAACAATTTTTGTGTATATTTCTATCATAATAATCGTTCACAGACTAGTCGAATTTGAAATTGTAATCATATTTTTAATCTGACTATTGAAAAATTAAAATTTAAAATAAAATAAGAGACCAGAGGCATATACATATATATAGTCGGTGCACAATTTCCATTTTTCTTAGCATGGCTAATATTGGAATAAACGGTTTCGGCCGCATCGGTCGCATATTTTTTCGTCGCTGCTTGCGAAAAGAAGCCAAAGTAGTGGCCATTAATGATCCCTCTTTGAAGACGGAGTACGTTGCCTATTTGTTGAAACATGACTCTACACATGGACGCTTAAACGTGGAAATTTGTGGCGACGAAAACTCTTTGCTTGTTAATAATAAGAAAATTTTAATATATAACGAGAAAGATCCCGCTAAAATAAGGTGGGCCGATGCTTGTGCGGAATATGTAATCGAATCATCGGGTCTGTTCACTACGCAAGAGAAAGCAAGTCTACATTTGCAAAGTGGAGCTAAGAAAATAATTATTTCGGCCCCCTCTGCCGATGCACCAATGTTTGTATGTGGCGTGAATTTAGATAAATATACGCCAGATATGAAAGTGGTGTCGAATGCTTCATGCACCACCAATGGTTTGGCACCTCTTGTCAAAGTTATTCATGATAATTTTTGTATTGTAGAAGGTTTAATGACTACCGTACATGCCGCTACAGCTAGTCAAAATGTTATTGATGGAGCTAACAAAGATTGGCGCAAAGCTCGTAGTGCCATGCAAAATATCATACCCTCGTCTACTGGAGCAGCCCGTGCTGTGGGTAAAGTTATGCCCGAATTGATGGGTAAACTTACTGGAATGGCATTTCGTGTGCCAACGCCCAACGTGTCTGTGATCGATTTGACAGTACGCTTGGAAAAACCTGCCAATACCGATTTCTTAAATGAGAAAATAAAAGAGGCAGCCAACGGCGCTTTAAAAGGTATTTTGGGTTATACTGAAGAGGCAGTGGTATCCAGTGATTTTAATGGCTACTCAATATCATCGGTGTATGACGCTAAAGCGAGTATAGCTTTAAATGACCAATTTCACAAGTTAATCGTTTGGTATGATAATGAATATGGCTACTGCTGTCGCTTATTAGATTTGCTCAACTTTATGCATAAGAAGGACCAAGAGGCTACCGAGAATAGCAAGGGAACCGAAAAGGGGGGCGATTGTTTATAATTATAGATTATATTTATTATGTTGGAACTATATTTAATTATGTAATACATGTTAAATGGAATAGCAATCAACAATGGTACTTTCTATCTGTATCAAACCAGACTAGAATTATGTTTGAACGGCATCGCAGGAATACTTATAATTTCATCATTGCCTTCATTAATATTTTTCTCTTCTTCCTTATTTAAAGTCGGTGTCTTGATGCGATTTCTTATAATGATATCACTCTCAGCAGTTGGTTGCAAATGCAAGGGATTTGCGACAACTTCAGTGCTTTCCATGTCGTAACCGTGTAAACCCAAAGTTAAGTTTACTTTCGCATGTTGACCGGCTGTGAGATCACTGGTCGGGGTCGTACATTCCGCTACCGAGTTCGTAGGGGGTGGTTTTAATCGAGATGGGTCTAGAAGTGAGGGCAATTTAGATTTCTTAGGAGTTCGAGATGGTGAGCTTTTACGTAAATTATTAAACGCTTTTAATTGTGCGGCCCTATGATTGGAAATATTTTATTAAGTATATCAAGGTTTAAACTCTAACATACGCTTCAATTAGTTTTAACAGTAGGCGATGATAGGCTTCATATTCGTCATTGCCAAACTCATTGGGATCATGCCGGGCATGTTCATACATATCGCAAAACTGATGTACCATACGTTGGCCTACTCCGTTTAACACTGATGACAAAGTTGTTAGAAGAAAAGCTCGTAGGTTCTCATAAGGATGACGGATAGCATCATCGTTTTTAGCAATTTCTGCTTCTATTAATAAAGAGTACAACATTTAATTTAATTCCATTAAGAAGATTTTTGATTCATACCCAATAGTTTTATATCATCCACCGCTTGCATTCGATAATAATATGGTGGAAGTGGCTTATCTGGTTGTAATATATATTTATCATCTGTCCATAGAAGTTTGGGATCTTGTGAAATTTTTTGAATACAATCTAAGCGACGTTCAATTTCTTTACGTGACGTTTTTTTGGCATCATTGCCTACTGGCACATGGGGACCGCGTCTACTGCGCAATGTGAAACGCATAATTTGCCTTTTGGCAAATATGAACAACATCACAAATGTTAAGACACCGCCACCTATTATAATAATAATCATAACACCCGACAACTCCTCCATTTTATGGCGTTGAATTAGATTTGTGTGTCCTTTCCGTAAAAGCAATTCCGTACGCAAAATAACAACGAACTTTCGATTATTATTATCTTTTAAACATCTGTCATTCATGATTCTTGCACTTGTTTACATTTTTTCGTTTATTCCTTTTAAATTACAATTGAATCTAAAATGACTCCGCACTCTTTTTACCCATTTGTGGCAAAAGTTACATTAAGTTTCTGCTGGTCTTTGCCAACAAATTGGAGCATTAATTGTGAAACTGGTGTTTTAAAATGTCGGCTTAACCGACTATAACATTTTCACTTGCGTTGTTGTAAAGTTTGGAGGACAGATTGGGCATGTGAAATTAGCGAACCTCATAGCAATTGAACTAATCAATTAAGTGAACTCTTTAACTTACTTCGTACTGATTTTAGATTTTGTTTGTTCACTCATTTAAAATACAACTTTATATGAAACAACAATTCCAAATTTCTAGGGCATTCACTAGAGTAGATATTAATTTACAGAAAATAACTATTGCCTTGTTAAAGAGGCAATCATTCTGTAAAATTTTAGAATTGTTAGCCAAAAATGTTCCCGAAGAAGGTAAGTCAACCGCATTTTCGAAGTACATCGGCTTCAATCTGATTAAGAGTTTTTAGTCCAGAGGGGTCATTGCGTAATTTTTAAACGATATCATTTTTAACGATTAAGATCCAACGATATCGTCCCTAAAACCAATTGCATAAAGGTATCGTAATCGTATCGTTGTTATCGGTTTAACGTGAATGAAAAATGACGTTAAAGTAAAAATAAAATATATTAAATTGAAGTTATTCAAAAAAAATGTAAGCATTAAAAAAAATGAATAAAATTTAAAAATCTTTTGTTACAGGTCAGTAACACAAGAACAGATAGACATAACTATAAGTTTTATGGAAGACTATAGCGACATGGCGTAAAATCACAGTAACTCTTCCCTAAGACGACAAAAATTAAATGAATAATGGGAAGAGTTAAAGAATAAGCTAAACGCTGTTGGTCTTCCAAATAAAAGTGTAAACGGATGGAGAAAGGTTAATTTAGATTTAAATCATTTTATAAATTATATAATTAAGAAAAAAAATTTTAAGGTGTGGACGGACTACAAATATAGAACAAAAAAAAATATTAAGTACCAATTTGATTTCAAGAAATAAAACTGGAGGTGGCCCAACTGAAGAATTGCCCTTAATTCCCAACGGGACAGCTGTAGTGGAAATTATTAATTTAGATGCGGCAGTTAACGGCTATTGTATTTCTGAAATTTGTCGCTGCATTTCGCACAAAAAATGGAAATGCCTCCTCTTCCTTCACATTTATTTCTTCTAATTCATTCCTAGGTTCCCCAATAACCTCTTCGTTAAAACTTTCGTTCCCAAAGTGCATACATACAAGCACTTTGAATCAAAAATGCGCACGTTGAAATATTTCTGCGCATCCCTTAATAAATTAATTCATAAGTAATAATTAAATAATGCATTATTATTTTAATGATATTAATTATACTTACATTTTTAAAATTTTTTTCAATATTTTTGCTAATTTTTGCTAATTTTAATATCAAATTTTACTAAAACGATACCAAATATTCAATCGTTTCATTTGACACAATTTGACGATTGAATTTAATCGTATAGTGCTTACACAAATAGAAAAAAAAATCTTCAAAACGAGACTGTAGAAAATATTATGTTACGCAATTAGTTTTTGTCACAAAAACGATATCGTTGACAAAAATGATATCGTTTGAAAATTACGCAATAACCCCCCAGGTGTTTTACTAATGATATATTGTAGAATTTTAATACATGCAAATAATTGTTATATTCATGGCTTACCCTACTTCCTATAATTTACTCGTTCAATGATTATGCACTTGAGATTGCACCTGCTTTTAAAGATTTGAGTGTGCTGTTTGATTGCAGACTCAAATTTAACCTTCACATTGACTCTTTTGTTAGTAAAGCTAAGTCCGTCTTAGGCTTTATTAAGAGTTGATCAAAAGAATTTAATTATCCGTGTATTTGTAAATACATGGATACTTCTCTCGTTCGTGCGATTTCAGAATATTCCGCTGTTATCTAATGCCCCTATTACCAATGCCATATTCATAAAACTTTCTTATTTTTGAATTAAGGAGTCTTTGTTCTCCTTGCGAACACAGATGAGATAGATGTTGGCTTTATTGTAAAATTAATACGTAGGTCAATTAAAATAATTATCATTATACGTGGTTGGTTTAACTCTTCATACTTAATAAACTGTGTAAATTTCAATGTTCCCAATAGGTCCACACTTCATTATATTCCGTTAAGAATTTCTCAATGTCACACTAACTATCAACTATTTAACTTACTTCGGTACTTTACAATATCAATTATGGCGTTTTGATAAGTTTTATGATCCTATCAACAAGATTAAAGTCACATTATTACAGTGATTATTGTAAAATGGGTTTTTTTCCTTTCCAGTTAATTATTATTTATATTATTGTATTCATGACGAGTATATGATTTAATAATATTTTGTGTACATTAATAATATTTATTTATTTGTTCCAAAACAATTATGACGAGTTTGATTATTATTTTGTTATTGTTGTTCTTTTTCTTTGTCTTAAAGTTAGCTTAGCTTAATCTTATAATTTATTTGAAATTTGTATGAATAAATCGGTGGAATGTTGTAGTGGGACCATATAATACCCTTATATGTATGTACACATAATTTTATAATTTAATAATATAATTTTCCTTTGAAAACTATAGAAACTTGTTTTATCAATCAACCAAAAATAATAAAAAAACTGATTTTTTTTTGTAGAATACATAATCAAGTGAAAAATATTTTGTAATACTTTTTATCGAATAATACAAATTGATTTTTGCAATTGTTTTTGGTGATATATATATATTATATAATACTTAAATATGCAAAATCAAATATGTAATATTAAAAACAAATGTCTCGCTTTTGTTATAAAATATTCATATATTAACATTTCAGTGCATTTTTTTTAAATCTTACTAGATTTTTACGAGAAAATCGATTTTTAAAAACATGTACATTTTATATGGAAAATAATTTTCTCTCTATATATATGCAAGAGCTGCCATCCTTCAGAATATTTTTTGTAGTTAACTTAGCGTACGTTTCATCCGATTAGTGGTTACACACACATGAAACGTAAAACGTCATCTAGTAACTAAATTCCTGCTAAAACTTAAGCAAAAGTAGTAAAAAGAATATAATGTCTCTATTATGAAGTTTTCAATAAATTAACACAATATAGTTTCAAATAAAAAAATAAATTATTAAATCATAATGAAAGAACCTACGCCTAATTTAAGTATATGTTATAAGGTAACATACATTACAAATAATAAAATCTATTAATTAACATTTTCTAAGACATTTGGGTACTCACAATTACGTATATATATATATATTTGGTAGGTGGGTTTGTACCAATATGATTTTATTTATTAAAGAAAAATTTAAAATTAATATTAACAATAATGGCCTGCGCGGTTATTCAAGAAAATGTTACTTAACTTTCTACACCATTTCCAGTTTAATTTCAGAAATTATGAAAATAATTCAGAAATGGTCATTTGAAATTCAGATATTCCATTTGAAATTCAGTTATTTCAAATGAAATTTAGAAACAGTCAATTGAAATTCAGATATTCCATTTGAAATTCAGTTATTCCATTTAATTTTTAGAAACATTTATTTGAAATTCAATTATTCCAAATGAATTTTAAAAATCGTCACTTGAAATTTAGAAATTATAATTTGAAATTTAGAATATTTATAAATAAGCATAAAGAACTTTAAGAACTATGTATGTATTAAGAACGTTAAAAGTATTACTTTAAAATATGCTAGGCCATGAATTCGTTAGTATTAAAACTAAGTGATATGTCCATGGGACAATAGCTTTTATAACGTTTTTATGTAATCTTTACAAAAAGTATCTTTATTTTAAGTATTTACAAATTTGTAAAGATACTTTTTTACTTTGTAGTAAACTGACAAAGCGAATTGAATACTCAATAATATTTAATTAAATTAAATTTAATACTTAATAATATTTTATTTATTTAAATACTATGTAATAAATAATAATAATAATAATAATAATAATAATAATAATACCTAATAATACTTTAAATAAAATCTCTTGTTGCGACCTATAATATTTTTTCTTTTTTTATTCTGTGTATATTTCGGTTACATACAATATAATACAATATATAATATTTTTATTATCATACAATTTCTAAATTTCAAATGGAATATCTGAATTTCAATTGAATGTTTCTAAATTTCATTTGGAATAACTGAATTTCAAATAATAATTTCTAAATTTCAAGTGACGATTTCTAAATTTCATTTGGAATAACTGAATTTCAAATGGAATATCTGAATTTCATTTGAAATTTGACTATTTCTGAAATTAAAATGGAAATGGTGTAGAAAGAATTCAATCACAGTGATTGCAGCACATCGATAAATTTTTGCTGAGGTTGCCACAATACTCCCCTGCTAGATTTAGCGATACCAGTCATTATTCGAAATGAATCCTACGCTTAGATTTTCGTTGTATTTCGTTTGTTACGCTAGGCGTTTCGAGTTTAATCGATTTAGTGCGTGTGCCTCTAATCAATATTTCATAGTATTTTGATTTTCGGATCACGGGAAATGGGACTTCATAAGGATGAGACAATGAAGGACGGACTGAATCGTTGCGAACAAAAACTTGTGTAACAGTATTTAAAGCTGGTGCGACAAAAGTACGTGGTGTCGTATGATGTGACGTATCCGTCGGGCATAATTTTTGCATTGCCGATTTAAAACAAGCCACGGTTTTACTTGAAAGTGGTGATGTTTTTTTCAATACTAAAAATTCTCCCGGTACACGTAGAGTACAACCGTAAACAAGTTCTGCAGGAGATGCATTGATGCCGATTTAAACGCTACACGGAAACCAATTTGGCAGGTGGGTTTGTGCCAATATGATTTTATTTATTAAAGAAAAATTTAAAATTAATATTAACAATTAGCGCTTATTCAAGAAAATGTGTTTATTAACTTTCTAGAAAGAATTCAATCACAATGTGCAATTTATGCACATTGCATAAATTGTTGAAGAGGTTGCCACATATATATATATATATAAACTAGGTGGATTCTTAGTAGTTCTTTGCATTACAGAAGCGATGTGAAATAATTGTATAAATTTGAGATCAAGCTAAATTTCATATAAATGTCTACATTAGCTCCAAAATTTATTTGATATACATTTTTGATGCATCGATAGACATACATACTAAAAATAAATGTGTGCAATAATTTTCAACTTTGTAACTGTTTTTTTTAAATGCGTGAAAGATTTTGGCAAATTGTGAGCGTGATGTTAACCGATTTTGTTTATTGTAAATAGCAAAGCACCTATATATGTCAAATTGTAGATCAATATCTAAATTTTTTAAGTGAAATTTGGGCACACAGACAGAAAAATAAGCGTATTATTCAATTTGCTCTAATTTTGACATTGATCAAAAAAATAAACTCTCTCTAAATAATTAGTACACTTTCATATTATGGAAAAGATTCGAATATGACGATTTTTGAAAATTTCATATTTTTTCAAGCTGTTCCAACTTAGTGCCTCTCCGCGATCGGATTTTATTTCTTTTTTGACCGTATTATTCTCACCTATTTGTAAATTTTCTGCACTATCCCAACGGAAAGGAAAAAAGGCAATTCGAGTCACCCTCTCAGTGTATGTGCATGAAAATGCGTTTTTTTTGTTTATACGTTATTCCTTTCTCTCACTCGAGGAACGAGTAGAAAAAATATTTTTAAGTTTTTATTGAAAACTTCACACTTAAGTCTATGGTATAGCGTTATTAGAAAATAAATAATTGAAAGTTTGTACATAAGAAAATTTTTTTATAATGAAATTAACTGCTGTTATTAAGCAGTTCTGGCAAAGAAATCATCCTACAACGAATGAATACTGGTATGCTTACGTATTTCTTATTGTAGTAAGGGTGGTGTTAGTCTTTATACCGCAGCTTGGATATGTGCACCCAGATGAATTCTTTCAAACTCTGGAGATTATAAATGGTACCTTGTATAATTTTTAAGAAAATCCTTTAGTATATAATTTTAAGTTATTAGGTGATCATTTTCACTTGGAACATGTGCGTACCTGGGAATTCAATAATACTATGCCTATACGTGGTATAACCTTGCAATTTATATTGTTGCGGATGCCTTGGACATTCCTAGAAGTTGCTTCGGTTTATATAAAACACTACTTTAACATAGAGATATTATGCAGTTATACTCTATTGGTATTACCTCGATTCGTGTACTGTGGACTCTCTTTTATCAATGATTGGGCCATGTACAAATTATGCCAGTTGTATGGTCTACAACCAGAAATACGTTTATTCGCCTTGTCCAGCAGTTGGGTTACTTTAGTTTTTGCAACGCGTACGTTCTCCAATACCTTGGAAATGATGTTTTGTTCTCTGCTATTGTATTATGTGGCGGAATGCATGATTATTACAAATACGGTGGTGTACAAAAAGGAATTTTTAGAGCAAAAATATAATCAAGCCACATCAATTGGAGAGCGAGTGAAAATTTGGAAATTGAAAAATGCTTTACCACCTCATAATTTTAGGCGTTTCTTCACTACGGCCACTTTATGTGTAGCTGGAATATTTAATCGTCCAACTTTTTTTCTGTTTGGTGCACCCATGATATTTTATTGGTTGTTCCGTGGTCTAGGTACGAAAACTGTCACTTATGTTCATTTTCATTTGCGTATGCTTCTGTTTTGTTTAAGCACTTTACCTGCCGTAACCTTTTTTGTGCTATTTGATTCGCTCTATTACCGGTATTTGACTGCTAGCGACATTCAAACGTTAAACATTGGTCTAGAGAATTTTGTATGTACTCCTTGGAACTTCATTAAGTATAATATGAACCCACACAAAACTGCCCAGCATGGTATTCATCCTAAGTATCTGCACTTGCTGGTAAATATACCTTTGCTCTTCGGCATTCTGGGTATAATAGCTGTGGTAGCCTTTGCTCAATTTGTAATGAAATTCATGCGAGCCGAATATCGCACTTTACCCAGGACGCAGAGTATAGTAGGCTTAATGACAGCTTCAATTTTTGTGCCCTTATTTTCTCTCTCTCTCTGCAATCATCAAGAAGCCCGTTTCCTTATACCGCTCATTTTTCCTATAATACTATTGCACGCTCCGAAACTTCGCACCGGCTTTTGCCAGGAATATCCTTTTCAACGAGAACATAGTCTTCTTAGGTGGCTGTACAACAACATATTAAGCACTAAGGCTTCCTCTACGTTTATACTACAATGTTGGTACATTATGAATATTGTTTTGACAATATTTTTCGGATTTATCCATCAGGCGGGTGTATATCCTTTAGCTCAACACTTTGAACAAATCATTCAATATAAGCCCAATGATCGTCACATCCATTTGATTACCTCTCATGTATATAGTATACCTTTAAGTCTAATCAATATACCCAGCTCCAATGTGTGGCATTTCAGTCGAAAAAGTGCACAACGGTATAAACGCTTAAAAGATTTTTATCTATATGAATATGGTAGTTTGGACATAACTTTATTGTTGGAGAATATTAAAAAAATTGCCATGCATTGTAAGTTCAAAGAAAACTCAAAACTGATACCATACCGTTTATATTTAGCTTTGCCAGCTTCTCTAGGTTTGGAACTTTATTATTCTGTCTTCCAGACAAATGATACGTTTTTAAATCATAATCTCAGGCTAGTTTTTTATCCTCATCTTTCAACTGAGGCATTTCCAAATATTTTCAATAGGCATTCTTGTTTGGTTGATTCTCTTAGTGTACTGGGGGATGGTTCAAAGGATGATAGCTATTGCATCAAAGATTCGATTTCAGATTTTAATTTTTCACATTTTGTTTATCAATTTGGTTTGGCTCTTTATGAAGTTACAGTTAGACAGGAAAATAGTACAATTCTAGCAAAGTTACCTGATAAATCTAAATGTACCTAGCACGGAGTAAAGAAAAAAATGAGCTGAAAACAAAAAAATGCTTAAGGTGCAACGGGGATGCAAATGTGCACTTTTATTGTGTTCAATTAGAACCATAAAAAATTTAACTATTGTGAAGCTAATCCAGAATACCGTGCTTTGCCATGCCCTTTTATTAGGAATTCATTCTTGTTAAAATTTTTGATGCTTATTAATTGCCTATGCGTGGTACGGTATCGCAGACGGAGTCTAACCAATGAGCTTTTCACTAAGGTTCGTTTTTAGGTCTGTGAGTTCAAAATTGTATTTAAAGAAAAAACCTAAATTATGGAATAAAATACCAATGTCTTCTACTCATTTTTCACATTTTTTCACTAAGCTGTCTGCTAATTGCTACTTAGATACTTAAAGAGTAAAATTATATCCGACATAAATTCTTACAAATTTTTACTAACAATACTAACTCCATTTCGTGTAATATGAGTTACGGCTGGTTTTCAATTCGTATGTCAGTGTATGAATAACTTAAAAAATTTTTCCATTTCACATATTTTCATACATCTCTGCTCTAACTATAAAAAATTATTATTAGAAAATTACCTTAATACCTATCGATAGGACCCCTTATGCATATAGATAGAACACAATTATACGTTCCATTAGCTTTTTGTGTACAAATATTTTGTGATTTTAAGAACGTTGAATAAAGTTTAATGTCGCAATGTTTTGATAGACACATAATAAGTTTTTTATTTATTTATATGCACACCCACCATCAATGTAAAAAAGATATTTTTTTACTTGAGGTACACATATTTAGTGGTTTTCTTTTTATTATATCCTCCACATAAGAGCCCCCCTCTTATGTTGAGTTTATTCTTCCGTTTGCAACACCCAGAAGGTGGAGTCAGACACTCTACAAAGTATATATATTCTTGATCAGTGTCGAAAACTGTGTCGATTTAGACATGTATGCCTGTATGTCTGCCTGTTGTTGGCATTCTTAGAGGCGTAAATTTTGAAATATTGAGCTGAAATTTTGTACAAGCATTTTTAGTTACTGAACGCAGATCGATATTTAAAAGGGGTAAATTTGAGAAGAGCCACGCCTATAATCCACAAAAATTTATTCATCTGCCATAAAATTTAAGCTTTTGAGTTGCGTTGGATCACATATTTATAATTATCATATCTATCGATGTGTAAAAAATGGGTACAATCGAATAACAGACATGCCCACAATTTACATAAAACCCAACTCAGCGTTAAACTAGACTTGCAGGCTGATACGTAATGCAAACACTATTAGAGGGCGCAATCATATGTCTACCACGCCCACCATTTGTATTAGGAAGTCCAGATCGACTCAGATGTGGAGGGTATTTAAAATTTGGTCTAAGCACAATGTTAGTTGAAGGTGTTTGTCTATTAAGTTCTAACGTTTCGCCGATATGATTGTCAACTTATAAGAGCAGAATTTTTCTAAAAAACTTAATAATATGATCTTAAAATCTTACATATCCTCCACCTCCACACAAACAATTGATGTGGCATGAACAGATTACGATTTTTATCAACTAACAAGATTAATTCGCCGCTAAGGAAGATATTATCTACGCTCATATTTACATATCGATGGACTCCCTAATTACAAATATGTGTGCTAAATTTTAAGTTCATGGGTAATTATTTATAGGTCTGAGAGATTTTTGTCGATTGTGGGCGTGGCTCCCAATCGGTTTAATTTAAATACGTTATTCAACAACACACGATTGGATATTGATTAAAAATTTATGCAAATGCTTTGAAGGATCTCCGGGGCATACCTCTGAGTGTTGCAAATAAATAAAAATATGTACTGTTGTAAGTACAACTGTCTTTTTACTTTTAACTTTTATAAATAGCAGCTGCTATATATGTATAATAGAAATAAAGCATACTGACTTCTAAACTTAAATTTAAAATTTTTGAATTTAAATTAATTTATTCCAATTCTAAATTTGAAATGAATTTCAATGGACGATTTCTGAAAGCAGCCGTAATGGTGTAGAGGGCGTAAACAAGTACGAACCATAAGTGCATAAGTGATTTTATTAGGGTTAAAACAAAAAACCGTGGTGAGTATAATATTAAATTTAAAGTTGCAAAGAATTGATCAGTGTGATACACAAAGGAGTGTTACAACACTATTCTCTGTTAGGATTTTACCCATTTTCCGTCCATAGAATCTGGCAATAAAATTTTCAATAGTATCGTACATTTAGTTTTGCCCTCATCTAAGGTTCTGATGTTAATACCATATGGTATAGTCAATAAGAGCCGAATTTTTGTCAAAATCTATACAAACTACGCTTTACAAATGAAAAGTTTATATAGACCTAGAGATGATTGGCAATAGAGTAATAATATGCATATTTTTGTAGATTTCCGAAAAAATAATGGATTCAGAAAAACCAAAGTACAATTTTATTGCAAATAAAATAAAGCAAAGTAAATAAATGTTTAATTTGTTTTATTTTTATGTTTTATTTACATAAAATTTTGTAAAATTTCATCTCTTATTTGGAGATGTGTTAAATCCATTTTTTTTGGTGTTATTTTAACTTTGAAACTGTTTACACTTTTTTCTTTTGTTTAAAAATTAAAAAACACAACTTCTTATGTATGAGAAACCCTTTTTCTTTCTCTTTTTCTTACTAAAACTGTAAATGAGAGCAAATTGTAAACAAAGATAATGCAGTGTACTCGAGCGAATGTTATGATACCATTTTCAACGAATTCGAAGCGAATGCGTATGACACTCATTCGATCCACACGAATGTCATGATAAGGGCGTATATTCGTTTTATTTTGTTGTTTTATATTATATATAATAATATTAGAATATGTGTGTATACCCTCCTTTGTCGAACATTCACTATTACCTTATTCAATATAAAAACGCTAAAAAACTCTCTACTATTTTGATAAGTACCTGTACTCTAAGAACAAGTATTATAAATAAAACACCATTTATAAGTGTACGTGATATGTAAAGGCCATTATCGTACTCATAGGCTGTGTTATGTTATGTTGAGCATAAGCCAGTTAGGTGCATAGTTGTGAAAGATTATAATGCAAATTTCGCCCAAAAACCTTTTAGGATTGACCTGTAATAGGAAACTCTTGGTTATATTAGATTATTTCACACTCACATACATTCAAATAAATAAATGAACATACCTTCTAATGTTTATTATTATAAATGAGCATTCCATTATCTTACATAAAGATGGACGTGTCTATATCGACTCAGATTTTGGTGTGGTTCAAAAATACAAGTATATAACTTTATTCCCTCCATATAATGTAGAGAATTTACAGCCACGCCCATAATCCAAAATAGTCTCATAACCATAAATATTGACCTAGGAAGTTGAAATATAGTGAAAGCATTGGTCCGATATTAGGCACGCCCATAATTTATAAAAAAACTTATTTGGAGTAAAATCCGACTCTCCAATTGATATGCATGTGTATACCACCACTAAAGATGCTTGTACTTGTCACGCTAGCTGTTTTATATAGATGTGCAGAGTATTTAAGGTTTGACGTAAATAAAATTTAGTAGATTTATTTTCATCTCTCTCAACGTGGAACAAAAACTTTGATATAACTCCATATTTATATGGAATTTTAAAATTCAAAATTACTGGATTACAATTCTAAAACAATTGCTGTTTTATATCAATCTATTTTAAGTCGCAGCTTTTATAAATGTTATATTCTAAATATGTACGCGTAAAACTCGGCATCACTATATCCCAATCAACCTTTTAAGTTTATATAGATCTCGACAAAAAAGTACCTAATGTTTTCACTCGTTTATTTATTTATAAGAAATTATTTATGAGAAAAAAATTATATCGTAGATAAAAAATACTACATATATATTATTTTATAAAAAATTTGGATTTTAGGTGGGTATGTTTGTACAATTCTAAATATAATTTACCTTTGTTTACCCTCCACCTTAGGGATAACCATAAGGAATTAACCTTTTGATAGTCGCCATTTGCAACACTTATAAGGAAGCCTCTGAGGCCATACAAAGTTTATATGTTCTTGATCAACATCAAAATCTGTGTCGATATATACATGTCCGTGTTTGTTGTTGGAACTCTCACAATCGTAAATTTTAAGATATCGAGCTGAAAGTTTGTACGTATACTTCTAGCTTCTACAAGCAGAATACTTATAGAATTGGGAAGAATCGGCCAATAAAAACGAAATTATGGCATCCACTTATATACCAAAATTGGGCGTTGTGGGAAAACGGTCATGTCCTCAATTTATAAAGAACATTTTTTCCTTATTCCGATTTACACTGTTAGAAGGCGTAATCAGCTTCTTACCACGCCCACTATTGCATATGGAAGTGGAAGGTATGTAAGATTTGGCCTAAGTTAAATTTAGTGTTTTCACTTGCTTTTAAATGTTTTATTCCTTATGTGTTTTTATATTGCTTAATTAATTATTGGGTTTTTTAATTATAGTAGATTTATTCTTTATCTTTGGTAATTTTTATTATAAATCATTTACATGTATTTTCATTACAGCTAGACTTTGTAGTAAAGATTTAATTAAAGCTTTGGAATTCATAAAGTGTATTCGAAACTTTTTGTCGAAACGACGTTTCATAGATTTGACATGCCCTTGTGGCTCTCCCATGCATTATTTTATTTCTAAAGTATTGCCATTAAGATTTACGTGTAATGTGAAATGTGAAGTTCAAAAATTATACATTTTTGTTGTTGGGTGGGGCAATCCCCATTTATTTATAACGCGATCAATTATTAGTCTTGAAAGTTTTAAGATGTGAAAATAAAAAAAGTATTGAGAAAACAAGTTCATGTATATGGTTTTGTATCCTACACATATACATCAAATTTGCATATGCTACTATCAGAAGGCTTCAAAGACCCCACAAAGTATATGTAATATATTATTTATTAACAATAAAAGCTACAAGATTTTATAAGAGATATAAATCTTGCATTAGTGTACATATATAAATTGGACGCAACGACTTGTATTCGGGGTCGAATATAACTTTTATTTTTGCAAATAATTATGGTCACATATGGGTGCATTGATATTATGGAAAACCATCTACTTAATGTTCACCTGGAAATTTTTTTAGAAATTTAGGACAAGATACTGGTTTACTTTTCATATTTTGTTCTCTTTTATGATATAAAAAATAAGCTTATAAAAAGCAACGAGTGGGTCACTTAAAATGCCTGCACGTGTCCAATGGTCCAACACTGACACTCACTTAAAAAGCCTGGGTGTTGGGCCATATAGTCGCCATCAGGGCTATGTGATATCAAACAATTTTTGTTTAAAAACACTGGAATAATGTATTGCAATACACCATAAATGGGAATACTCGCTTGTAGAAATAGATTACGTGCAGCTATAAAGAATATTTTCTTATTATTCATCTTGAATTAAGGCGTGATAAACTTATACCATAGATTATTCTTAAAATATTGTAATAAATAATTTAAAAAAAAAATTATTATTCTAATCGTTTCATATATTTCAATAGTTTCTCTATATAAACTTGATTCAAGGTGGCCAGGCCACTACCATAAAATATTCTTTTATGGAAAACAATAGTTGCTCGTACTTTCAAACCTAGAATTATAATAAATTAAATTAAATTAAATTGAAAGTTAACAACACTCGAAATTTCTAGTTGACTAAATGACTACTGAATTCTTTGTAATAAGGAAATTTACAATGACGCCACATATTCAGAATTAACGTAAGAGAAACCCACAAATTCTGTTTGATCCAAATTCATCATAAAGACTTTATCGGTGGGCGTTAAGTCTGTTCTCTCTGATGTAAATTGTTTATCGAAATTTGACACATCTTTGCGATGTTTCTAAAACAATAGAATATGGGAGTTTAGCAATATTTTTATAATATGAATCGACAATTCTTACAATTTTGGGTTTAAATGGTGGTTGAACTTCACGATTTTCTACTTTTTCCCAATCGATACGTCTAAAGAATGGGTGCAAGCGTACATCATCCTCACCGGTGGGTGCACAACCCAAACGTTTATTGGGTTGTTTTGTTAAAAACTAATTATAATAATAAAAAATATAGTGGGAGCGTCAGTATATGCTTGATATCTTATGAGTTGAGTTTTTCATAATGTGAAAAAAATAACATAATTTTGGTCTTTTTTAAGAATTATTCCTTTAATGTATAGATATTAGAAAATAATAGTGCACAAAAAACTAGAATACTAATGTCATTAACATTGAAGAAATATTCCACACGAATGAATCTGCATTTGGTATTAAATTAATATCTCAACTACTGCCACAATGAGCGCTATTTATATATGTATTGACGCGTGGATAGACTAACGGGTATAAAAACTTTTGCGACATTTTCATATTTCCGACTGACAGACATTATTAGTGAAAAACAGCAGATTTTTATTCCTCTTGATGAGGAATTCTGTAGTGTATAGTTTTTCAAGTGGTTTTTCATTTTCTTTGCGTTTAGAATAATCGCAATTAAAAATAATTTAGAGAAGTTCGGTTAAGGCCGAAGCTTAAATACCCTTCACCTTTAAGAGTCCTCTAAAAAATAAGTTCCTATTCCCATATTTATGTATATGACCATTTCATGTACTCACGCAAATAGTGTTTTTTTAAATTATAGGCGTTTGCGTGATTCAATCACGCCCATTTTCGGCACAGTGTTAGATAACGGTACTAATTGTATTTATACCAAATTTCAACTTGGTAGGCACGGTATTGTGCAATATATAACTTTTTAAAGATACAATTTTTTCGAGGTATGTTGAGATTTTCGTTTATTGTAGGCGTGTTTTTTAACCGATTTTGCCCAATTTTAATACGGGATAGCGAAATTAAACTAAGAATAAGTGTGCCGAGTTTCAATTTGATATCTCAAAAATTACTACCGTGAGAGTGCCAACAACAGACGGACACACGGATGGACACGTCTCAAACGATTTCTATTTTCATGCTCCTTTGATGTGTTGTAAGCGGATAATCAAAATGAATATACCCTCTTCCCTAAGGTGGAGGGTATAAAAAAAACTAAACGAAAACATGTGTGTGAGTATTCTTGAAGGGATAATACATACTCCTTTGCAAGCCTCCTTGGCCTCTTTACTTAAACTTTTTGGATAGGAGACATTGTGATCGGTTATAGCGGCAAAAAGTTCCTCTTCGTCTTCACCATCAAAAGGAGGTTGTCCCACCAACATTTCATATAATAGCACACCATAAGCCCACCAGTCTACCGATTTGCCATAAGGTTGATATAAAATAATCTACATAGTGAAATATTATTTATTATTATTAATGGGTATATTATAATTTCTAAGAATGAGAGTTTATACCTCTGGTGCTATATAGTCAGGAGTACCACAAAAAGTCTTTGTTGTCTTATCATCAACAATATTCTCCTTACACATTCCAAAATCAGCAATTTTGACATGACCGTCAGCGTCCAGCAAAACATTATCTAATTTCAGATCTCTGTATAGTATACCTTTGCTATGTAAGAAAAATAAACCTGAAGCTATTTCTGCAGCATAAAATCTAAAAGTGCAATACAATAAAAATATTAACTGAATTTTTTCAGAATTGTTGTGGATTTAAAAACTTACACCGCTACCGGCTCTTTGAATTTGCCACATTGTTGTATTTGAAACATCAAATCCCCACCATTCACAAACTCCATTACAAAAAATAAGCGATCCTAAATAGTTTTTTTAAATTAGAGTAATACATCAAACTATAAGATGATTACATCCACCACTCTTAGGTACTTGCCATAGTTTGAAAACAAGAATGCAATTGTACTAAAAAGGGAGGTTTATCGGCCAAAGCCAAGACTCTTTTTTCGATCATGGTGCACTCTACATCATCGTCTTGTATGATTATATCTTTTTTAAGGATTTTAATGGCATACAATTCATCACTGCCCTTGCGTTCCGCTAAAAGAACCTAAGAAGCATTAATTATTTTTATCAATATTGAAAGATGGAATTTTTTATAAAAAAGTGTACCTTGCCAAAGGAGCCTTTACCTAATACTTTGATAAAATTAAAATCTGAAGCTCTGATCATATCTTTTTTAGCTTGCGCTTGAGCATTAGTTTCTGGACGTATAACTAAAGCTTTTTTTTGAGAAGATTTCTATTTAGTAAAAACCATAATTTCTTTTTTTGTTGATTTTGCTTCTAATTAAAATTTAATCTTACCCTCATTTGAGATTTTAACTTCAGTAAATCCTGTGTAGCATCAGCACATGGGACATTATAATATTCCCCTTCATCTTGAGTTAATAATTTAAACCAACCATTGGCAGGGGTCTATAAAGAAAACAAAATTTGACTTAGGCCAAATCTTAAATACCCTTCGCATCCGCAAGCAAAGGGTTGGTGAGACTGGTATACGATTATGTCCACTAATAGTGTATATACCACGTGTATTCCTTATAAGTCGAGTTATACGTTAGGTATGTTCTATGTAAAATGTGGGCGGGTCTGTTATCCGACCATGCCCATTTTTTGCACATGGACGGCTGGGATAATTATAAATACGCAAGCCAGATCTCAAGTTCGTAGGTAAATTTTTGTAGCAAATAAAAAGATTTTTGTAGATTGTGAGCGTGTTTATTACCCAACCACACCCATTTTTGGTTTTTAAACTTCGTTTTAAAACTTAAATTTTTGTGGCAGATATATATATTTTTGTTGATTGTTGACGTGGTTTTTGACCGATTTTGCACATTTTAAATAGCTATGCAGAAACTAAAATTGTCTGTACAAAATTTCAAATCAATATCTCAAAATTTACGACTAAGAGAATGCCAACAACTGATGGACACACAGACACACATGTTTGGATCGACTCAGCTTTAGACGCTGATCAAGAATATGTATATTTTGTTGGGTCTTTGACGATAAAATTAATATAATGTATGTACAACAAATATATATATTTATTAAAAATTTTGCTTGCCTTGATAATTTCTGAAATGCCAAATGATAGAGAACCCATAAAATCATTACGTGATGTACGATCCCAATCCCAAACTTCAATTAACACTCGGCGATCCTTGTCTTCGGCTTTTAATTCACTGACACAGATTTAAGAAGAAATATAAAAAACTTAATTTAACTTGGGGTAAATCTAAAATACCTTCCATAAATTGTTAGTTGCATATTTATGGACGCCACCTCTTTTATACCCTCCACCTTAGTGATGAACTTAATATGTATTAAGTTTGCCATTTCGTTTGCAACACCCAGACAAATAAAAATGACAAAAATTTCAAAAAAATGTACCCATGGAGATGAAATTTGGTACATACATTTATAATTAGGACATCTATCGATGTACCTAAAATGGGAGCTTACATAACGCCCACATTTTACAAAAAAACTCATTTATGCAGAACGTTGATGCAATGCGTTATCGTATACTTGCCACGCCCATTGTTTGTATATACAATGAAGGCTTTGGCCTAAGACAAATTTAGGGTTTTTACTTGCTGCAACTGGAACATCAATAGATGGCCATCACCAAAACAAATATTTCATTGTGTAGTTTAATTATTTGATTTTTTTCACGGTGGGCGTAGCACGTGACCCATACTTTTTAATATGGAAGTGCTCTACTTTATTGAGACCATGGCAGTGCCTGCAACAGATAGTCCGTGTACCTGCTATATTATACTTTCTGAAATCACTAAAGCCTTCTTAGGAGTGTTGCAAACTTTTTATGTAGAGGGTAAGGTGGCTCTGATAAATTTAATAATTAAAATCAAGTGAACTTTGGGGAATATTCTCATTTTTCTTTCTTATTTGTGAGAGAGGGCTCTCGCGTGAAACAACAACAGTAGAGCTTTGGTATGAAATTTTCTTTGATCAATATCTATGTTGCTATGTAACGCCTTGTGCCTTTATGTGATATTCCAAAGAAAAAAGCGTCTCCTATCCAATAGTATTAGATTTTACTTTGTAAGTCCACATTTGTTTAGTAATTATTCCATATTGATCTGTGTGAAATACTTACAATTTGATTGATTCGTTCCAAATTGGATTTAAGCATGCTTTAATGGTGCGTGTCTTCTTTTTAGTTTTTTCCTGTTCATCAGGTATAAGCTTAACTTTAACATAAGGATCGCTCAAACCGTTAGGGTCCATGGGTATAAGATTACGACCTTCTTTAACTAACACATGAAAAAATAGGAATAAATATTTAAGTTTGGTTTACTACTTATCATGGAATAACACATAGAAGCGCAACTCTTTGACATGTATCTTTGGATTCTGCATTAGTCAAAGTTTCGTATGTATTAATCATTCAGAAATTATTATATTATTATACCCTATGGGGAGGGGTTCTAAAAATGGTCCAATCCTATTCATTTGCAATAGGGTTGCCCTTTGGGCCAATACATATCCTTGTATCAAATTTCATCGAAGTATCTCAAAAAGTGCGACCTGTAGCTTGCGCACAAATTTACATGGACAAACGGACAGACGGACATAGTTAAATCGATTCGGATTTTGATTCTGAATCGATCAGTACAATTGAGGGTGGGTGTGTGGTGTAGGGTATAAAGATATTTTTAATTTTTTAATTCACACGAATGCGTGTGCTTACTTTGTTCAACGGCCAAGAATTGATTATACCGTATATGTCCAGCTATCGATCCTGAAAATTTCAACGTTGAAATCGAATTCTTTGGATATCAGACTTATATCACAATAACATAAAAAGAGTTGGGCTTCTACATCTGCTATATATTCCATGCTACTTACTTTGTACTGTTAAAGTGTTTTCTTTAACATTTAATTCCAAATTAATGCGGCCACGGCGTTCGGTATGATCGCATCCGCATAAGCTGGGCACGTTTTCTTTACAACGTGCATGCACGTTCATGTCACATGCTAAATATGTATAACAGCATATGGATTAAAAAAAATATTTATTGTGGATGTGTTACAGTTTGCTTTAGTTACAAAATTTTTATGTAAATTATTATTTTTTTTAAATCTCTAATTTTCAATTAGGTTATGGGAGAAAATTGAAAGTTTAGGGAAAGTGAAATTTTTTGGGTGAAAGTGTTGCTTAGAAAAGAATATAAATTTATAAGTACTAACTACGACACACATATTATACAAATAGACACAATAACAAACTCTTACATATGGCACCCTTGCACAAATGAAATAAAATGGATATTCGTATATGTTCAATAAATGGTCTTAAAAAGTAAAAACATTTAATTTGGCTTAGGCCAAATTGGAAACAATGTAAGTCGTATCAACTAAGGCGTTAGATTGTGCACAGTGTGTGCGCGGGCGTTACCACGTCACATTACAGTTACTGTCATTGTGACAAATTTTTGTCAATTGTAGGCGTGGAACTTGGTTATTTTACCTAATTTAAATAGTAACTTACGCACAAATACCGGAAATATTTGTTCAACGTTTTAGCTCAATATCTTAAAATTTACGATAATGAAAGTGCCAAGAACAGACATATGTCGAACGATCGAAACTTCTTTCCATACACGTTATAGAAAACTTAGTGTACCATCATCACTACGGTGAAGGGTATAACATAGAATAAATACATTTATGCAATAAGGTGTTGCACAATCTATAACTTATCTCCACAATTATGAAGAGGGAGATCAGAATTTGGTTTTTCTCTTTCTTCCTTCATAATGTATCTTAATGTAGGAAATCATATATACACACATATTTTTTTATGTGTATTGTTATTATTATACCGTGCACCACCCTGTAGTAAAGGGTCCATTAAGTTTTTGCGGATGTTTGTAACACCTAACTGGCAAATGCCACACCCACCTTCAATTATGCCGATCGATTCAGAATCAAAATCTAAGTGGTGTAGGATATTTGATGGTAGGGCTTAACCGACTATAATATTTTGACTTGCTTTATTTTATATAAATTCACACACATGAAGCATTATACGCACCATGAGATATATGTCCTCTTTTTTAATAATCATTGCATCATTATTTAAATTTGTAATAATTTTTGGAAGTGGTCTGGGAATAAATATAACAAAGACTCAAACCAATAACTTTAAAGATCTCTGTTAAATTAAATTGTGGAGGGAAATTGATTAAAATTACAAATGCATTGCATTGCATCGTAAAATGTCGATTTTAAATTCAAATCAACAGAAAATTATAACAAATTAAAAGTATAGTAAAGTATTTCAGTACAAAACATTAATAACATGCCAATTAGATCAAGGTGTGGTCAGCTTAACTGTTAATCATATAATCATTTGTTTTATCAAACAAAGCATTTAATAATCATTAATCCATGTTTGTTGTATTACCAGTCAGTTCAATAAAAAACTCCAATAGGTTATGAACCAGCTCCCTAATATTATTGCCAAATAAAAAACAAGAAATTTTCTTCAAATAAAAAATTATAATATACAACAATTTTAAGAAAATGAGAACCGCTGTTAAAATCGATCCTCTTACAAGAGAAAACTACGAAACATGGAAAATCCAGGTGAAAGCTTTACTCATAAAAAACGAATCATGGAAATACGTATTCGGTAAAAGTATCAAACCAAATGAACCACCTGAAGATGTAATGCGTAGGGAAGAAAACGATGCAAAGGCCAAAGCAGACCTTATTCTTGCAATAAGCGCATCCGAACTCCAACAAATTAAAAAGTGAGATACATCGAAAAATGTATAAGATAAACTACAATCAATCTATCAATCTGAAGGTTCAGCCAGGCAAGCAATGTTATTGAAATCATTAATTTTATCAAAAATGTCACACCCGAAATAGGAATATAAATCGAAAAGCAGAAGGCGCAATGTACCTTAACAAAAACATCAAGACAAATAAACAATTCAAAAATACTCAAAAACAAAGGAATTTAAAGCCAAATATTTCGACAAAAAAATACCCCACAAAAACGAACCGTTACGTAAAAATGAAACACCTTGAAATATTAATGAAACCGTTTTAAATATAAATAACAGCACAGAAAAAGAAATGTGGTGCTTAGATTCAGATGCGTCTTCACACATGTGAAACAAGAAATGGTATGGTATAGTAAAGTTCCAAACAAGTACTGGACGACAAGTACAATTAAAGGAGTGTATCTTTTAATTCTACTTGTACCCGATTTACGCACCGATTTACGATTTCTTTCAGTATCCAAGGTAACAAATAACGGATTCGAAGTACTTTTCAAAAAGAACCATGCGAAATCCTCAAACAAAAGACATAATATTTTCAGCAATTAAAAAGAGAGATTTATATTACGTCAATAAATAAGTCAACAATGCAAATATAACAATGTCAAAAAAATATACAAGATTGAAATATTCGATCAATTAAATGAAAAAGATCTAAAACTTCTAATGAAAACCGTAGAAATGAAAACCGAAGGTACTTTACAAGAATGCGATGCACGCATTCAAGGAGAGCAGTCACAAAAACCATTCGGCACATCCGAACGAAAAAGTAACGAAATCTTAGAATTGATCCACACTAACGTTTGCGGTACCATGCGGACACAATCACACGCTGGATCAATATATTTTGCCACATTCATAGACGACAAAAATAGGTAGTGTGAAAACTATTTCATCAAAAGCAAAAACGAAGTGAAATTCAAAGAATACAAGATCATGGTAGAATGTAAAACCGGCTTCAAAATTAAATGTCTTCGAAGCGACAACGGTGTCGAATATGTCAACAATAACATGAAAAGCTTACTAAGAGGTGAAGGTATTAAGCATGAATTGTCAATCGAATATACTCTACAATAAAACGGAGTTGCTGGCACGGCAAATTTTATTAGAAACAAAGCTTAAAAGGAAAAATTCCATACGAGATGTGGACAGCGAAAAACCAAATGCAACTTTTATGCAAAAATTTGGATGTACCATAGCATACATATATGCTTGATGGAAAGAAAGGCAAAGAAAAGCTTGGACCCAAATCTAAAATATGCATCGAAATATCTAAAGGTTATCGCCATTGGGACCCCGAAGCCAGAAGAATTCAATTAAATAACTCAGGTTCAAACCACTTTAAAACACAATCGATAATAACCAAAGTACAGGGCAAAACGAACCAAATCAAATAGAAGATAGAAATCAAAATGTAAACGAAAAATATAACAGAGGCCGAGCACATCCAAGAAAATTGTTAACAAGAAAGAGAGGACGACCGCGTAATTTATATATATGAAAAATACAAAAACGCATAACAAAAATACAAACACCAGTGCGCTTTTGACTTCTAAACTTGACGAACGTATGAGGGGACTGCGCACACCCGTTCTGTGAAAATAACGGGAATATAAAACGGAAAATAAATTTTATTAGATAACTGCAAATATGAGCTACGCCTCCGTCCATGTCAATTTTATAGTAAAAAAAAAAAAAAATACAAACAACATTAGAAAACGAAACAAGTGACGAAGAATACCAATCAGCCAATTTGAGTATCTATGAGAATCCTAAATGTAGTTGAGAAGCTTTATCAAGCACCGAAGCAAATGAGTGTAAGAAGGCTTTGTTAACCAAATACGAAACTGTGATTAAAAACAGTACATGGGTTATCGTAGACCGACTTAGAGCGTAGAAAAGCTTGTCGCCAAAGAGTTTAATGAAACACCCGGAATTGATTAGCAGCAGAAATCCAATTAGAATTAGAAATGCAGTTAGACTTCGTTGGCGCATATTTGAATGGTGAAGTATGAAAAAAAGGGTTTATATTCTAAAGAAAGATCTTTACGGATTAAAATAATCGGGAAAATTATGGTACGAAAAACTGAACGAAAAACTAAGAAATATGAAAATGACACCATCCGAATGCGTTCCATATCTGTATTATTATAAAAATAATGAGTATATTATAATCATCTCTATCTATGTGGATGACCTCATTATAGTCTGCAACAACCGTGCAGCTCTAGAAAACAAGAAAAACGAGTTATCCAAAACATTTGAAAGGAAAGTCCTTTAACATATTGCCTAGGTATAGAGTTTAAACAAGATTTAGAAATGAATACAATAACCATGTCACATATAAGTAAAGTATGGAAAAGTTCAAAATGTCAGATTGTAAATCAGTTAAAACACCAATAAACGCAAGTATAAAGTTGAGCAAGGAAACAGTAGCGATAAAGAACTATCATACCAGAACCTCATCGGTTCTATCATATACCTAGCTATTTCAACGAGGCCAGACACAACGCACGCCGTGAGTGTATTAAGCCAGTTTCATACGTGTTACGGTCAGCAGCACTGGATGGCAGCAAAACGAGTCTCAAATCAGGTTATGCATTTAAATATGCAGGTGCCGCTATCAACTGGGAGTTTAGGAAGCAAAAAACAGTTGCATTGTCAACCACCGAAGCCGCATAAAGGGCGTTATCCGATTCAGCAAAAGAAGCTATGTATCTCAAAGAATTAATTGGCATAAAAGAGAAAATCAATATATATAATGATAATCAAAGTTCAGAGAAACTTTGCAAAAGTCCAGTTTTCCATAATAGGACGAAACATGTGGATATCAGACATCATACGAAATTCAGTGGAAAAAAACCTAAACAATAAATACCACCGCCACCTTCAATTATACCGATCGATTCAGAATTAAAATCTGAATCGATTTAACCATGTCTATTTGTCCGTTAACATCACGAATATATATACCACGCAAGGACATGGCGAGAATTTATATAGAGAAAAATCAACATCAATAAAAATAGGATTTATAATATTCAAACATAAGCTCGGGCCAGTAGTTGGATTTGATGCGGTAAACCATCCTTTCACTACATATAACATAACGCAGCTTAATTTGTAAAATGATGTGGTGTAACTAGAAATGCGAAATAAAGAAAAGAAATAAACTTAATGACACAAATATATGCACTAAATATATGCACCAAATATATGCACCAAATATATGACGTAAAACGAAATAATATTTATAAATCTCGCACTTATGTGTGTTGATAAGCGGCAAGAAACAAAAGTATATGTTATTTATTATAAGGTGGTGTGGTGGGAAAACATTAACAAGCATATTACTATTGACAAGGTTTTGTAATTTGAATATGCAACGAACCTAGCTACGATTTACTCACTTTCTCTCTTTCTCTCTCTCTCTCTCTTCCTCTTTCTATTAGTTCTCTACCGTGCTTAACCACACTTGAAGATAAACTTTGGCCTTCCATACAAAAATACTCATATGTAGTATATTGTTTAAGAAAATTATAGCATATAATGACCAACTGTGCAAAGGAGGCCTTAATTCAATTGTATGTTAAACTAAACTAAGGTAGAACTTATGTGGATTGTTCATATATAATTTAGTTAGTTGTGTCTTAAGCTTAAGTTTAGTGGCGCATGTACTGGAGTTTTATTTAATTCTTAATTTCTTTTATAAAAATGGAGAAGATGTTAGAGACCTGCTGAGGTATATTTGACTTACTTGCTTAAAATGTCACAATAAATATTCCTTACATAAACTGCGTAGTATATGTAAGTATTCTGTAGAGACTATGTAAATAAAGTAACTAATGCGTATTAGTAACTTATTTCTCTTGAAACGGTGATTCTTCCGGATTGGTTCGGTCCACGCTGAGATAGCTTGTCAGATTATCTAAGTTGCCTCTTTTTAATAAAATTTACCCAGAATGTGATGTTAATGTATATACATAAATCTTCTTGTTATTATGTGTTTTGATGACACTTCAATTTAATAATGTCTGGCTTATATATACTAGAATAATAATATATAAAAAAATCCAATATTGTCTACTACGACCAACACTGTGTTATAATATATATTCATTTGTTTCCTATCTTAATATCCTGGTATTTCTTGATATAACTTGTGAGCTTAGTTCTGGGTAAACGACATGAATTTTTAAAAGTATATATTTAATAGCGAATACAGTGAGGCAACTCTGAATCAAAGGATTCAAATTGGCTACAGAGTAAAAACTGAAACTTTACAACTTCTGTTCTGTCCATTATGTCTCAGCATTCTCATTCTACTTGATTAACGCATCCATTACCTTTCCCAGTGAATGTAAAACTAGAAATGACTGTATTCGTTAAGTTATTATTTGAAAGTCAACGCAAACTATGTTTAAAAAATATAATTCTCTACTTCAAATTGATTATATCAATTCCACATATTTAATCAATAAAATAAACATTTCAATTTGTACAATATTGTTCCTAATGCACAAAAGACGTTTTAATATTGGAACCGTTACAAAAACTAAAGAAATATTCAACTATATGCAAAATATAATATTCCAAACACCATGTCATGGAAAAATATATATAAGAGCTAAAAGGAAGAAATGTACGAGTAAATATTTTACTAGAGGCATTCATCGGTCGTCATCGCACTCTTTAGTGTTGCTAATTATCTCATGAATCAGTTGTATTTAAATTATTTTTATTATTATTACATTATAGTATATTTTATTATAGGCGATTATTTTTATAACTCTACTTCATTTCCACCATAAATCATTAAAAAAAATTAATAATGTTGTATATGTTGAGTTTTTTGATCTATAATTCTAATAGTTGTTATTTGTTGTTAGCAAATAACAAAAATTATTCATTTTGGAGTTTGGTTAAAAGTTTGTTATTATTAAAATCGCTGATAAATATTCTTTTTAAAGCAAACTTATCTTACAAAAGCTTTTGTTCTTCGAATTTTTTCATCCCTAATCATAATCAATTGATTTGAATTTTCTTTTACTAACTTTTCTTATTGCCGTTAAATTAATAAAAGATTCTCCATGTACCTGTCACTATTTTATATAGGTTTTTTTTTGTAAAATTTCTCGTTAAAACGCGAGTGATAATTTTTTAATAGATTCATTGGCGATAAACATTTCAAAATTGATAAACTATTGGTGCAACATATACTTCAAAGTTATAATAAATATGTTTATTATATTGTCACTGAGTTTAAAATAAAAGTAGGAAAACTTAAATAAAATAAGATAGATTCGGTTAAGACCGAAGTTTAAATACCTTCCACCTTGCATAATCCTCTAAAAAATAAGTTCTTTTTGCTATATATATGTATATGACTATTTCATGAATTTACGCAAATTATGTTTTTTTAAATTATAGGCGTTTGCGTGATTCAATCACGCCCATTTTCGGCACAGTGTTAGATAACGGTACTAATTATATTTATACCAAATTTCAACTTGGTAGGCATAGTATTGTGCTATATATAATTTTTTTAAGATACAATTTTTTCGAGGTATGTTGAGATTTTCGTTTATTGTGGGCGTGTCTCTTAATCGATTTTGTCCAATTACAATACGGAACAGCGAAATTAAACTAAAAATAAGTATGCAAAGTTGATATTTCAAAAATTACGACCGTGAGAGCGCCAACAACAGACGGAAACACGGACAGACATGTTTCAAACGATTTCTCTTTTCATGCTGATTAAGAATATATATAGTTTGTGGCGTCTCCGAGGCTTGTTTTGATGTGTTGTAAACGGATGATCAAAATAACTAAGGTGGAGGGTATAAATAACAACGTCTTATTATCTGTACAATTGTTTTTAAATTTTTTGTATTTATGTTATTGTACAAAGCGTGACATAAGGGTACATATTATACAAATTTTAGTACCAAACAATACTTTCTTTTCATATAGTATTTCATTTTACTCTCTTGTAGGAGCGATTGATATAGACCATTTGCGCATGAATTTGCACAAGGTGGATTTGGCTCAACTGGTAAAGCACCTGCTGATGAGAACTCGATGAGGACAAGTTCAAAACAGGTCCAGGTTTAATCCTCCCAGTCGCCAAATATTAATTTTTCACAATCTATTACATCACACCCTTAGTACATATGGTCAAAGCTGAAATCAACAAATATACACAAAAACCCTTAAAAAATACGCAGATCCAGGCAGGGAGATATGTAAAGAAAAAAGACAGTATTCAAACATAATCTAGGACTACTTTGTAACAAACCAACCAAAGTTTGGCAGGTAGTTAAATTTGCTACGATTACCCATTCTTTCACTAGATAGAACAAAACGTAGCTTAAAGGATAAAAATCCGAAAATAAAGGTAAGGATGTTATATCGTAATTTGGAAAAATTTATCAGATTTCTACTGAGAAAAAAATGATCTATCAAAGATCATCCACGACGAAATATTTTTAGCATTTAGATCGTCACCTAAAATTATACCGTCATAGTTCAAACCTAAATTGCCATTGATTGACAAATTGCCAGATATGGTTGCCAAGCTTGAATTGCAATGACAATGTGCCGAATAGATTTTTTTGGTGAACGTTACCCAAAGAGAAAAAATTTCAATGAAAAGATTTGGAACCTGTAAACCTGGAATGTTGACTTTATCAAATGAAAAACATTTTTAAATAGCAATGGGTACTTCTAGAGGGCTTTCATCTCGTAAAAACGCATAATTTCCAAGGGATACCATATGGCAGCTTTTCAAGTGAGTCTCCTGAATGAAAGTTCATCTAAGTTATTGATTTCCAAGATTTTTATTAAATAAAGCCTTAAAAAGGGACCTTACATTAAAAGTGATAATATTTAGGTTTCTATGGACCATAAACTTGTGTAAGTTCTTCCATTAGACAGTACTAATACTTTGCAGTTTTAGGTGTGTTTTGACTGTTGTTATCAAAAAATTATTAATTTTTTTCTTCTAAAGTTAAAGGTTCTTCTTCACAGAACACTTTAGCAAGAGTCAGGAAATTTTTAATTAATGGGGATTTTTGAGTACTTTTTGGTTGAATTTGTCGAAAGCAGTCCCCAAAACTTTTGTTATTTGTAATAAAAGTAGAAGATATGGTATTTCTAGCAATATAAATAGTCTAAATAACAGTTTTCTTGGCGGATAGGAGAGCACTTTTTAAGTTCTAAATACTTTTTAAAAGCCAAACAGCCCCTCCAACTTGCAGGATGGCGAAGTTTTTTTTCATATAAGAACATTTTACACAAGCAAATCTTCCAATACAGCTACGGGAGAAGTGACGGGTGTATTTTTCTTTGATTTGATCTTGGCGCCTCCCAAGACACAGCTTGATCAAGGATATATATTATGTGACATACCCTTGTTGGGCACTTATTAGGCAACAGAGTCACCAGGAACAAACCAATTTAGAAGTGTTTCTTTTTAGAAATTGGAGTCAAAAGGTTAGAAACAGATTTAGCAATGTCTGGTAAAAGAGTATCTAGTTCATTTTTAATCATGTTTTATAATAGAGTCCTCTGAGAATAATTCATTTACATTTCAATTCCTTAGGTGTAAAAGAATATGAGTTAATATTTTTTTCTTTTAAAAGTAACATCATTTTTGTATGAGAACTATCATCAGATAAATAAAACTTACTTTTATAACGAATTTGTTGCCAATTTTAAAAATAATTCATTTATTTATTTTTTAATTGGTCTCTTAGATGTTCTATATTGACATTGTAGATGAAAATGGGTGGACAAAAACAGAGGTGGTCCTTTTTTTCAGCCACATCTTGACTTGGCGTTCAAGATGAATCTTCAACATTTGCAGCATTGTGTTCAAAATCCAATTCTCCCAGAATTGCAGGGATTTTGATAATTTGCATTAAGGCCCGATATATCTATTTGAATATGTTGTTGCTACCTTCTAAGAGACCTTTCATTCGTTTTTATGCTTAACAAATGACTTTATTATCCATATCATGCTGCTCCGGGTAAATCACAGCACGATCCCTCCGATTTGGGGCGCAGTATGGGCTTCGTCCATCCAAGTTTGAGGAATTTTTCATACAGGTTAAACATTTTTTTTTTAACTTTTTTTGAGTGCCGCTTGAATGTGAGAGTAGATATATATGTGCCCTTTTCTTAAGCGTCTTTGCATTCCGACGAGCATGCTATTGCATATGTTTCCGCCTGGAATATGGTGGAAGCGAACCTCCATTGGGACTGCTATTTAATATACGGTGCCAAAGATGCCACCTTCGGTTGGCCCGGTTTCCAGTTTCAATCCATCTGTACGCCATACCTGTGTGGTTAAGGTACCACGGAGTTCTCTTCCCACGCTTCCGGAATTTCGATAGAGTAGAGATGAGTTAGTTTAATTTCCGCTAAAAAAAATTTCCAAATTTTGTTCATTGGATCATCCATGAAGTTTTAGAATATTTTCTTGTGAAGTTAGCCAGTTTGCCAATACCAGATAATACTATACTCCGGCCAGCCTCCCTTTCGATTAATACGTGAGAAAATGATACCTTTAGTGCATCCGTGGGCCACGATTTCAAGGCCCCTTGAAGAATGATGGTTGTATAAGACCAATAAGAGACCAAAACAGATTATTTAAATATTTTAAGTACCTCATATATTTTATCTTGGGCTATTTTTCAATTAATAAACATTTTAAAAATAACATAAATACGTTTTTCTTTAATTAAATAAGAAATAAATGCAATAACATGCAATGTTCGGATAACGTTCCTATTGTAACTGTTAATCCACTGATTTACATCTAACAACTCAATTGATATGATTAAGAACCATATTATCCGTTGTAAATTAATTCCTGATATTTCTAAAATAACTGTAATTAAATTCAACCCTGGACTAATGATTCGGAAATTTTCTGACCGTATTGCTCATTGGGTTACCAACTCTCGAGAAGAGACGGGAGATGTTAGGTGTTTATTTTCTAGTAAAATTAATTAAAAGTGAAGTTAACTCTCCTCCCTTGTTTAGTCAAATTTCGTTTAATATTCCTGCTCGTTTCTCTAGATACTATGTTCCTCTTAATTTTATCACTGCCGTACCAACTATCAGCTTCACAATCCATTTCGCGTTATGTGTAAAATACTAAACGATAATTATGTCCTGTTTGATCTGTTCGATTCTACTAATAGTATAAAAACAATAGTTCGCAATTGATGCCAGATGGATAGATAGTTTCTAAATTTTTTTTTTTAAATTAATTTTTTATATTTTTTGCTGCTGCTGTTTTTGTTGTTGTTGTGGTTGCTGCGATTTTAATTTTTATTATTTTGTTTTTATATATATTTTTTTTGCATCACCTGTTTATTTATTTATTTTATTTTTACGATTTGCTTTCACCTATACAACAAGGCTTATGCCTTATTATTATAGTATAGGTGTGTATAATATACAATTCAACAGTTGTGCATGTATGTATAACTTACTATATATTAATATAAACATTTGTATATGAATACAATTCAAATTAATGGCAATTAATGCAATTTTGGGCATTAACGTAAAATATATAAAACAATATATATAGAACTCATGAAACTAATGCATGTTGTTATATATATAAGTTTGTATGTAAGCATATATTTAAGGTGGATATGTATGTACTGATAAAATACAAGTATATAACTGTGATGAGCTAGTGTTTCTGTCATGATATTAATAGTTATAGTTTGTAATTAGTTGTAAAACAGGGTTAGTTGTTTTTTGAATAGCTTCCGATTACATGTTGTCTGTATATGACCAGGTAAGGCATTCCATAATTTAATGCAATTTATAAAATATTGCCTTTGGGACCAGGAGGAGTAGTGTCTTATTTGGATGATTTTTTTCCCTCTATTACTGCTTGCAAAACTCAACACATCATACAGATACGTAGGTTTTTTTGTGTAGATTATCGCGTGAAGAAATATTAAGGCCTTCTGTTGCAAAAAATGATCTATGCTTAGACCAAGGAAATGTTGAACATGGTACGTTCCCATCTCTTTAATCCATAAACGTATCGAACAATATTATTTATGGCCACTTTTAGCCGATGCATAGCCACTGAACCGCAAAAACAGAAAGTCTCACATCCGTATAATAAAGTTGGCAGCAGATATGTTTTCGCTAACAACGCTCTAATATGTATGGGAACTACACGCTGCGTTAGCCATAGACCTCTCATTTTTGCATACAATTTAGCTGTGGCATAAGAAATGTGCTTTTCCCAATTTAGCGAATCATCAATCAATATACCTAAAGTTGTGGACACCTTAACCTGTTGAATGGCTTCGTTATTTAGTACAATATTCAGGTTTCGATTGGGAGATAAGCTTCTTTTATTAATTTGCAGAAATTTACACTTGCTGCAATTAAGTGCCAACGTGTTGTTCGATGCCCATGTACTTACAGCTGCCAAATCTTCATTTATTTTAATAATACATTCGGGAATATTTTCATACTTTCCAGCAAAGTACAACTGGACATCGTCAGCATACATATGAACTTTGCAGTGTGTTATACAGCTTGGCAGATCATTTATATAGAGTGAAAACAGAAGAGGCCCCAGTACCGATCCTTGAGGTACTCCCCTGAACGTGTTTAGACTTTCAGATGTATTTTCTTCATGCACTACAACTTGCGATCTTCCAGTTAAATACGAATGTATTAGTTTTACTGCAGTATTAGAAAATTTAAAGTCACGCCGAAGCTTCATACAGAGTACATTATGGTTTACACTATCAAATGCCTTGGTGAGATCAAGAAGAACCAGGAAAGCTGTATTACCTTCATCCACCTTTACACGTATATCTTCTGTAATTTTAATTAATGCAGATGTACAACTATGTTTAGGGCGAAAGCCCGACTGATGTGTATCAATCAAATTATGTTGCATAAGATAACGATGGATTTGGTTATATAACAATTTTTCAAATACTTTAGATAAGTATGGTAGAATGGCAATAGGCCGATAATCATCAACCTTCTTCGGTACAGGAATTATTTTTGCCTGTTTCCATTTTATTGGAAATGAACTCGTTGTAATAATAGTGTTTATAATATGCGTGATATATGATAATATTTTCGGTAATAACATCTTAATAAATTTAGGATGTATATCATCAAGACCAAAAGCGTTAGATTTAACGCTAAGACAAGCTTCAAGTACACCTTCTTGGCTAACATTACTTGTACAAAAAAGAATTGTGCTATTATTTTGATCTATTTCATTATTATTATTATGATTATCACAGCGTACATTGCCAATAACATTGGGTTGAACTGGTATATTTGTGAATTTATAGTTGAGTTCATTAACATCCAGTTCGATTGAACTACCATCTTTTTTACCATTTACCCCTAGGTTTTTTATCATGATCCATAACTCCTTACCCGACTTGGTATTTGTGAATTTATCCGAATAATGTTTTGCTTTTGCTGCTTTAATTTTCGCATTGACATTTCTTCTGATTTGTTTGTATTGAGTATATAATGCATTCATTCTGTATCTCTTCCAACGCTTATAGACTTCATTCCGTTGTAATATTAATGCTTTTATTTCATCGTTAAACCAATGTGTATTGCGCTTTACAGGGACTATATACTTTACTGGGACATATTGATTAAAAAGATAATTTATTTTGTCATCAAAAAATTGCAATTTTTCATCAACATAAGGCAAATAATGTATGATATCCCACGATATTACTTCCACTGCAGTACAAAGTCTAGTGTTATTAATACTTGCATAATCTCTATAACAAATGCTAGTATGCTGATGAACATGTTCAAAATTATACGTAATCATTATTAGATCATGTTTAGAGAACATTGGGGCTGACAGCTGTTCATATAACAGGCCCTTTGTGGATTCGCATACAATAAAGAGATCAAGGAGTGTTTGAGTTGACTGTGTAAAGTGCGTCGGAATTATAGTATTTACAATATGCAAATCAACTAGTTATTAAGTTGCTAAACTATATTGTAGCACATAATAATAATAATAATAATAATAATAATAATAATAATAATAATAATAATAATAATAATAATAATAATAATAATTAAACAATAGAGTAATATCTAATAAATTTTAAGAAACAGAATATAATATTTGTACTAAATTTCTCAACTATATCTCAACTCTTATGACAGTAAATGTATTGGAGAAAAAAAATGAGCTAATTTCAAAAAACGTTTATAGTCTCTTTTAGACCTAAAATTTTACTGTCGACAACGTCTAAGTTATTTGGAAGATTAATGAACTGATGTTTGTCTATGATAATTTAATTGTATTGCTACGCTCTATTTATTAGCATATCACTATCATACAATAAAGTGTGGCATGAAGGACATACGCTTTGCTTGAGAGGTACCTTATTAAACGCTCTTTCGAAATAAGGATTAAAAATTGTTAGTTGCAGAAGCCGTATCATAAGAAGCATACTAGGTTTTATTTTATATCTTTTTTACGTAGCCGACTGTCTAATATCGCCATATATACTTGTGCAAATGACACTGCTATAATCAGCATACACACCATAACTTCTAGCGACCAACAAATCTTTGAAAAATTGTTCAATACGAAATAATTAGAGGCAATCCAGCAAATAAGGTCCTTGTGACCTTTACCCCAAGGAAAGATACGTGTCCCCCTCTAACAATCCATAATACATTAATTCCATAAGAAACACATATTAAATATTTTGGTGCGCATTTGAATCGGACACTCACATGAACGCAATATACTCGTATACTGCACAAAATTTCACAAAATAAGTTGAAGGCGAGTGAATTATATTGGCCACTGAATTCTAAGTCTACACATTAAAGTTCTGTTGTACAAAGCAATTATTAAACCCATCTGAACCTGGACCATCTGCTATTCAACCATAAGACACTATTTGTGGTTCCAATGTATTTAAGATAAACAAAAAGCAGTCCAAAATTCTCTCTATGACAACGGACACTTCAGGGTACATAACAAATACACAGAAATTTCCTGGTTCCAACGATGAAAAGTGTGAAAAATGTATGTTTAAATTTCAATCCCTGGGCTTGACGCTTGCCGTTTTAGAAACGTTACCCAATTTTGAAAAGTTTTCTATAAATGTATCAATATTTAAATAAAGTCTACATAAAAACGAGATAGAGAAGTTTGGTTAAGACCGAAGCTTAAATACCCTCCACCTATTATAATCCTCTAAAAAATAAGTTCCTATTGTCATATTCATGTATATGACTATTTCATGTACTTACGCAAATAGTGTTTTTTTTTAATTATAGGCGTTTGCGTATTCAATCACGCCCATTTTTGGCACAGTGTTGGATAACGGTACGACTTATATATGTACCAAATTTCAACTTAATAGACATAGTATTGTGCGATATATAATTTTTTAAAGATACAATTTTTTCGAAGGTATGATGGGATTTTTACTTATTGTGGGCATTTTTCTTAACCAATTTTTCCCAATTTCAATACGGAATAGCGAAGTTAAACTAAGAATAAGAATGCAAAGTTTTAATTTAATATCTCAAAAATTACGACCGTGAGAGTGCCAACAACAGACGGACACACGAACACACGGACGGATATGTCTCAAACGATTTCTCTTTTCATGCTGATTAAGAATATATATGGTTTGTGGGGTCTCCGCGGCTTCCTTTGATGTGTTCTAAACGGATGATCAAAATGAATATATCCTCTTCCCTAAGGTGGAGGATATAAAAGTTTGTTTAAAATGGATTAAGTAACGGCGAAGTAGTTATTTAAAATATTTGCGCTTAATTAGGTGAAGGAAATATTTTTAACGTACGTTTTTTTTATAAAAATATACAAATAGTGTAAAGTGGAAAAAAAATAGCTTGCTCTTGGGAAATCGACGTACACTCTGCTATTAGAACATACCGTTGCAAAGTAATATTGAATAATATTGTTGCACTTTATTTATTTATGCAAAAGTAACCACAATTACCTACATCTTTGCATATTAACATGTATTAGGAATACATTGTATATACTTACACCCAGCATAAAAATATATAAAAACTAAAAAAAATACTTAAAAATAATGAATACTTTTATATAATTACAATATAATAAATTTTAGCTGGATGGTGTACGTATTTGTAAATTTCGAAGCGGAACATGCTAATTAAGATAAATTAGTTGCTACGTATATCATACATATATTGTATGATATCTATTGTAAGGAAATATATAGTATTGCTTTTGAAAGCATGAGGACTTGAATTATTTTTTTTGATAGAAATCAAAACCCGTTGTTAAGTACCTTAACACAAGGGTAGGCAACCCTTTTCAGTAGGTGGATATACTTCTGAAACGTAAAAGTTCGGCACACACCACAGATTCCCGTTTCAAAGACGATATGAAAATAATAATGTATGTATATTTTAACAAAACTTAAATTTTTTACATTATTGTACATAATATATATAAATATATAAATTGAAAAGTTTGACATGGCAAATGTTCAGCTAACTTATTGTAATTTGACACATAAGTCTTTCTAGACTTTGGTCCAAATTAGTGTCTGTGAAACATTAAACACTGAGTACGAATTTGTACTGTAACAGTTCTAACAGTGGTTATTAGAATATAGGCACCTCAAAATTCTCTTTGAGCCACCATGTGCCGACCCCTATCTTAGAGTATTTTAAACAACTTTAAGAATAATATTATTACACGGGTGGACGAAACGTGGCAGTAGATCAATATAATAAAGTACTGGTTATTATGTTCACAAATTGATTACAATAAACTATAGAAGGTTCCAATTTAATAGAAAGTGATAATAGGATGATGTATATAAAAGATACTCTAAATAACATTAATATATTTTATACTAATATTAAAATACTGTTTAGGGCACAAATACAATAAGAGTGCATAATAAGAAGTAGTAGAAGTAGTAATAGAGTGTAAAGGGGATTTTTAAAATCTTTACCACTTTACCTGAACATTTAAGACCTTGATGATAAATACCATAAAGTAATGAACCGCAATGATCACAAAATGTTGGTCCTGCATATGTGAATGGTTCAAAATGATGTACAGTTTTGGGTGAATCCTTTACATTTTATTTAAATTTTTTGATTTATTTTGTATGCATAATCCAATGTTACGATTTTTGGGTTGGGATTCGGTGTAGTTTTAGTTTTACATGATGATGAATAGTTGATAGTTTAAAACCATTTATTGTTGTTGTAGATGTTGTTGTTGTTGTTGATTTTTATGCGAGAACCATTGAAGGTCACATGATTCGGTACAAATTTGTACAATAACATGTATACATATTAATATACAATATTTTATTTTGAGGCGAGATCAAAGAAATTGAAATTACTAATGAACAAATTATATAGAAAAGAAATAAAATCTTAATTTAGCTTAGGCCAAATTTTACGTACCCTCCTTCTATATACAAATCGTGGCTAATGACATGGAATTTGACTTCTGATGGGACCAGTAACTAACAGTGTACTGTTACCAAATAGGTACCAAATAGGTAACAGTACATAAATTTACTCTTTATACAATAGTGCTTAAGAAATAATGCTGGAAAAAAAGCTTTACAACTGACCAACCTAAACTAAGCTTTAATTAAGTAGTAGTTTTGTTTCAAAACAAAAAAAAATGGACTAGCTGAAATTGGCGATGCTGCCAGTGTTGAAGGAAAAATATGGTGTAGAAATTTAAGCAAAGACATCGGACAACAATAATTAGGCAACATATAACAACGGGAAGAGACGAAATAAAAATCTTCAGTAATATTATAAAGAATCAAAAATATAAGATTGCTGAAGATATTACCGAATTTGATTAACTAAACAGCCACTCCCAAAATCGAAAAATCTTACTATCAGCCACAAAAAAGTATAAAGTATAAATTTAGTCCATTCAAAAATAGTGCAACAGACACGCCAACATTTTATCTTATTAGTTAGAATTCCGACATATTTTTTGATACATAATACTTTATCTATAGAAAGCGAGATCTGATTGATAGTTTTTGCATATAGATGTGGAACTTTAGTTTTTTAGTTTTTTAAAAATCTATATTTAACTTTCGTATAACACGGGAGTTACATTTCAAAAAATTGCTGTGTTATGCAAATCCATGTTATACGAAATGAAGAACTAATAAGAAAATGTGTTTTAGTTTTCAAGAGATAAACAACGTTCTATTATATTTTCATAATTAAAAAAAATACATAAGAGTTTTCTTCGTCATACTAGAGATCTCTAATATAGAGATGGAATATCAAGTTCGTAAATTTTTGTACCCAAATCATTGCATAGCATTTTATACCCAAATCATTGCATAGCATTGTAAATCCAAATGCCTTTAATTATACCGATCGATTCAGAATCAATATATGAATCAATTTAATCATGCCCGTCTGTCCGTTTGTCCGCCTATCTGTCCATGTAAATTTGTGCGCAAGCTACAAGAACTCAAAGGGGAACCCTATTGAAAATGGACCGTATCGGAACATTTTTAGAACCCCACCCCATCGAGACTCTACTCTCTTAATCTTTAAACTTACGTTTTTTTCAATGAATAAAATAATAAATTTACATGAAATTTATATATTTTTGATTACATTACGGATTACATATAAATTTTATATAAAATTATTACATTTATTAATAAATATATGAATTGAAAATTAAAAATTTAATTTTAAAAATGGGCAAAATCGATCAAGATCAACACAATCAACACAAATTTCCATATCTGCCACAAAAGATGACCTATGAACTTTTTTTAATATGCTTAAACGTAGTTATTCCATCCACCGCTATGCCAAAAATGGGCATGGCGGGTTAATAGATGCGCCCACAATCGACAAAAACCTTTATATCTCCTCACAAAAATTTAAATTTATGGTTATTATATTTATGATTATTTTATTAAGCGGTGTTTTAAAAAATGATCATGATCGGTTAACAGACACGTCTCCAATTATTAAAAAATTTTATTCAACATAAAACCAGATTTGCAAGTTGATACGTAATACATACATAATAGAGAACAGTCACTATTGTGGATGTGGAAGATGTTTACGATTGGCTTAAGTCGAATTTAGTTGTCTTACTTGTTATACCATCGTTTTGTGTTTTTTTTCTATATGTATGTATATTTTGAAAACAACATGAAATATTATAATTATTAGGGGCAAGAGAGAGTAAAACATAAGAGGAAACATAGGAGAAGACTATGTAATCTGTGCTAGACTAAGACTTTGTGAGACTAAGGTTACTTCATTTGTAACACCTAGACCCTAGAAATATATATTTTTGATCAGCTTCAAAATTTTAGTTACGTGCGGTAATTAGCATAGCTAAATTTTGTGGCACATAAAGAGATTTTTGTCAATTGTGGGCGTGACTTTTAACCGATATTGCTCAATCGCTTTCAGGCACTAAAATTATTTATACCAAATTTTACCTCAAAATCTCAAAATATACGATCAAGAGAGTGCTAACAACAGACAGATACACGGACATACATGTCTAGATCGACTCAGTTTTTGATGCTGATATATATATTCTGACGCCTCCTCCTAGGTGTTGCAAGTAGAATTACAAACTTAGTATATTCCTCATATTATTTGGAGGCAACAATTACAATGGACATGGCAATTTTTTCCCTATAAAACTTATGGCTGCAAATAAAGAAGCTTCATCCTGGGGTCATTTTCTATTAGAGATTTACTGTTTGTATCAGCTGAACAAAAATGCTTCAACAATGCGCCTTTCATAGACTTTTTTTCTGAGCTTTCCGCTTTCGTTTAGCGTTTTTTTATGAATGTGCAGTTTTATGTGTGCTCTATGCAACTTTTTGCAATAAATGGAAACTATTAAAATCTGTTATTTACATATAAAGGAAATTAAACTTAATAGGAAATTGGAGTATACTGTATGAAACAGTTGCTCGAATCACATTGAGTTTTGTCAAACAATACATTAATTAACCAATGTTGAATGGTATTATTACGGTCCCAAAATTTGTACGGCCTGGTGCGCTTGCTGTCTGCGTACCCCCCTAAGCACGGTTCTGGGGATGGTGCCTATTCTCAAAGTTGGAGTGAATCTGTGCTGTAGAAGTGCAGTGTTGTAGAGGGGGTTACCTGTTCATAATTTAATTGTTAAAAATATCCATTTACATCATTATAATAGACAATTTTTTTTAAATTCTCTGAATTTTGATGTTTTTGAAAAACGTGACTTGGGTTACTTTGTAAAGACGTGCACAAGTATTATGTATATATGGTATAGCATATAGTTAAAGTATAATAAAAGTTTAAATATGTAGTATAGAATGATATATAACAACGTTTCCGGTAATTTTTATTCCCTCCACCCAGTTGGAGGAAGGCTCATGTCTAGAGGCCTCAGTATACAAAAAACATATTACACAGAATGTTATTTTAGCAAATGAATCCCTTCGTTACTGTTTCCCTTCTTATTGATGGGTATATACGCAATTTGGTATGTGTTTACAATAGACAGAAGGGAATGTCAAGGCTCTTACAAAGTATGTATATTCTGCATCAACATCAGAAACTGAATCGATCTAAACATATCCGTTCTTTGATATATTAAACTTAAATTCAGTACAAAAATTTATGGTATTTCTAGGGATGTTTTCATTGGAATTAAGCGACATAGGTCAAGCGTTACGCCCACAATTGACAAAAATCTTTCACAGCCACATAGGTACATTCTGTGAAGTTGAAATTTGGTACATATATTTATAATTATAGCGTCCATCTGTCTCGTCCATTGTTTGTTTATATGGGTGGAGGATGTTTAAGATTTGGCCCAAATTGTTTTAATTATGGTTCCACAAATTGTTCTATATTTTAATAATATAAGCGAGTACAAAAAAACACTATTTCTTTTATTTACTATTTAAGCTTGTAAAGAAGTCTGAAGGGTGCTGGGGTAAACCCAGGGCCAGCTAGAGTTCAATGCAAAGAAATTTATTTATTTTTTTTCAAAATAAAGAGGTGATCATTTATTTAAGTTTTTCTTTTACTATAATATGTTGATAATGATTAACTTATAATATGCTGTACATAACAAAGAAAGGTTTGGTGTTTTGTTCAGGCCTTTTGTACTATAATGAGCTTTATTTGTTTTATTCTCTTGTGCGTACTAGCTAAGGCTAGTTTGCAAGAGCTCAGCCTGTGTTAAAACCTTCTTTATGATTGAGAGGTTACGTCGACTCTTAAGTTTGCGATACCTATATTGTTTGTAGAGGCCCTAACAGTTCAGGGAGGATTATTCACTCTCTGCGCTTGCTTATAATAATAATCCTAGCTGTTTGTAGAGAGGAATTTCACTCTCGTGCTTGCGCTCGCCTAATACAGAGTGTCCACCGGGAAGGTATATTACTTTGTTTTGCCGCCATTTTGGTAAACATTAGTCTTGACAGTTCATATTTGACAGTCGTGACAGTCGTGAAGTAGACACCTGACAAATTTATTATGGAAAAATATTCGATAAACCCTCTATTTATCGTGTAGTGAATGATTTCGAAGAAAGAGGGTCTGTAGGTGATAGGCCCAAGCATGGACCACAACGTACGGCAAGATCAGCTGAAAACATTACTGCTGCTCAAGAAAGTGTTCAAAACAATCCATCAACCTCAATCCGACACCGTGTTCAGGAGCTTGGTCTTCAAAGAACAACTTTGGCCACAATTTTGCACAAGGATTTGCATTTGTTTTCATAAAAGATTCAGTTCACATAAGAGCTTCTTCCGCAAGACCATTTACGCCGCCGTTCATATGCCAAAAGGATGTTATAGCTCGCCCATGACAACTCCGGTTTTCATGAAAAAATCATAATGAGTGACGAGGCACATTTTCATTTGAATAGATATGTGAATAAACAAAATAATCGGTTCTGGGGAATGGGAAACCCTCAAATTATTCACCTTTGAATCCATTAAAAGTGACAGTCTGGTGTGCAATTTGGTCAGGAGGAATCATTGGACCTTACTTCTTCAAAAATTAAAATGGCGTAACGGTAACTGTGAATGGAGAGCGATATAGTGATATGATTGAAAACTTTTTAATGCCAGAACTGCATGCTTTGGGCTTGATTAACATGTGGTATCAACAAAACGGTGTCGCATCACATACAGCCAGGTTTACAATGGAATTACTATGAGTAGTATACCTTCCCGGCGGACACCCTGTATAATGATCCTAGCTGTGTTTGAGAGGAATTTCACTCTCGTGCCTTGTGCTTGCCTAATATAATAATCCTAGCTGTGTTTGAGATGAATGTACATTCTCGTGCCTGCGCTTGCCTTATAATAATAATCCTAGAAGAAAAAAATTACTGTCTTTTACTCTCTTTTATGTGTAAACCTTATGGAAAATGTGTTTGCGGCTGGGTTTTTCAAATGTAGCTGCTGCTAGCTTCAAGTCTATTTTAATTCTCCAGCCGCATTCTCATTTTTTAAATTTTCTCTCATATTGAGAACGGGTAGGGTAGACCATTTTAGCATAATTTATTTTCAATTCCGTTTTGTTAATTTTGTAATTTTGTTTTATGTGATATTTTATAACTGAAATATGTTATGAAAATTAAAAAAAAATGGCTTATCAAAGTTAAAACGTTTTTGACGAAATATTAATAATAAATCTTTTTTTATAATTGTAATAAACCGTTCTTAGGAATTTTAATAGTAATATGCTTCCCATCTACTGCTCCTAAACAATACGGCAAACCCGATTTATTATAAAAGGAATCAGAAATCCGAATCCACTTGTTTTCATTTGGGAGTGCTACATATATTTGATGAAGTTCATCCCAAATAACATCACACGTTTCGTAAATAATTTTGCGAACAGTTGATAAACCTATTTTGTGTGCACACTCTAAAAATTTAAAACTACAAATTTAACTAAGATACCTATTAATTGATTTAAAAAACTTACAAAATTGTTAAATATAAATGAATTTCAGCGCTAATTGGATGCCTGTACGATTTTTCTTTAATTTGTCTTGAATCAACGCTCCTCATCATCTTTTTTCATCTTTACAAAACTTGTTTTATAAAACCCAATTTCATCTCGAGTTAAATTTAACGGACGGACCCAGCACCTTCTCTTGGTTTGGAACATTTTCCAAGTTTTAAATGCGCGTAACATTATGTTAATTATTTTAAATATTATTACAATGAAATCCATTCATTTAGATATATTTTATGGTAGAATTTAGTAAATGATATTAAAAAAAACTAAAGAAAAATTTGCGGCTGCAGCTGCTGCTCTATTATAAACGGTCTAGCAGAAAAGTCAAAAAAAGAGAGTAACTTTTTGCGGCTGTAGCTCTATTGTGTTCAAACACTTATGCGTTCGGCTTATGAGAACGGCTCTTGCTCTTCTCATTAGCCGAACGCATCTGAACCATCTGCGATAAGAATATTTAAAGTATAATTTTTATAAAGAGAAAAATGTTTATAAACTTACGGAATCAATTCCTTTGTCTTTGCCTGGACACTTAAACGTGACATATTCGTGACAACGCTTATGCACCACGTATGAACAAACTGAAAACGAGAAAAATCATTAAGCAAAATGTTATAAAATGTTCAAATATTAAATAATTGGGCGTTACGGTTAAGGAGCTTAGGTTCAATTTGTCACATAAGGGAAAAGTTTGCTCAAATACAAGATATTTTCCGTTTGAGTTCTTTTAAAATAAAGAGGTACGTACCTTGGCATTGAAAACCTTGTTTGCCGAAACCCCTGTAAAGAGAGAATATTATTTATTGAAAGGTATTAAATATTGTAATTATACCCTCCACCTTAATGATGAAGATAAACTAAACGCCGAAATGTTTAAAATATACAAAAATCTCTCAGTCATAAAAAGTTGAAATGTGGTTCACACAACAAAATAGCGTTGTCGAATAATAAGCACGCCCATAATTAAAAAAAAATTTAATTGTCATAAAAATCGACTTGTTAGTTGATGTGTAATACAACGCAACGTGTGGTAAGAGAATACATTAAATTTGTGTGGATGTTTGTAACTTCTAAACGAAAAATGCCATATTCACCTTAACTAGCAATTGTCTCAAGATTAAAATCTGAATTGGTGTATTTCTATGTAAATTTGTGCGCAAGATTTTGGCCACACTTTCAAAAATATTTCGATGAAATTTGGTACAAGAACGAGCCTTGAAATTGGTTTGAAATAGAAAATTTTTAGAACCCCGCCTTTACAATAATTGTGAACATTCCAATGTATGGATATATGCATTATTAGGGCTAGATCGACTTAGATTTCGATGCTAAACAATAATACGAGTATATATACTTTTTGGAGTTTCTAACGCTTTATTCTGGGTGTTGTAAAGGGGACAACGAACTTACATGGTTATAACAGTTGCATTTCTTAATTTTTTTAGTAAAAAGTAATTAAATGTAAATATTATTTAGCCTAAAAATTTATTTTTAGGAACTTTTAGAAACGTAAACTTTGAAACGAATTGGACAATTTTTAGAACCTCCTATCTATAAAATTTTTTTACGATGTGAATCTTACAACATTGACTCATGCTTACTAATACAACTAAATAAATATAGGACAATCTAAATTTTGGACGTAAGTGGTGTAAAGTATTATATGGTCTGGCTTGACTGACCATAAATGTTTTTACAAGTTTTATTTATTTTTTGCTAGAACATTTAAACTCTTTAAATTGATATGCTAATTATGTAAGTGAACCTTCTTATATAACCGTGCTTGTTTTTGATTTCTAGTCGCCTTCGCTACCTTTTGCTGTCGCCGCCTTTGCCTCCGAAATTCGGCATAAATAATGAATAATTCGTTATTACATAATAATTATGGAAAGCGTGTGAAAGTATTTTAATCTGATTTATGTTAAGGCGTATGAATAAAAAAAGATGAAAATTAACTTTCTAGCAATCATATTTTATAAAATATGTAAAATTTTGCATAAGTATTTATTATAAGTATTAAAAATATTTAATTAATTAATTAAGTATTAAAAATATTAATATAATAGCAATCTATCTACTATTGGAAATTAAAAAAAATAAGAAAATTTTTATATATAATTATTACAGGGCCTAAAGTTCGGTTTTACTACATTTGATTTCACTTGTACTGTACTTGTTTACTTAATTATTATTTAGTATGACAATAAAAGGACATCAAACTTTTCAGACATGTTCAATGCACAATTTAGGCTTTTATGTTATCGATCTCCGTGCAACATTTTTACTACAATTTTATAAATGTTAATGTAAAAAATGTATTAGAATAAAAATGTTTGGAATCATTTATAGCTTCAGACCATTCTCTTTGAAAATAAGTAAGCAACAAAAAAATTTTTTGCCAAAAATGAAACATCTGCTTCATAAATTGCAATACTCTAATGTAATAAAAATAAATCAGACTGAATTGTATGTACCTAAGAAAAGGATATAAACTAAGAAAAAAATATGGAAAATATTTATATTATATTTATAAGCAATTACATACATTGTTAGCCCCTACAATTCTATTCTACTTTATTTCATTATATAGTATCCTAATCATATGCTATATTTTATATGTCATAAAAATTATACATACAACCATTGGTATCCATATTGATATCCACTGTAAAAGAATTTTTCAAAAGAAATTTAAGTGTTAATATACAATATATTTCTGTGGGGTTACTTAGAACACTTTCTTTCAACCCATTATTAATGTTGTATACGTATAGTATATGTCTTGGTCAGAACATACTTCACGATTTATTCATATATTTAAAGAAATATATAAAGTATAAATAATATAAAGAAATATATAAAGATATAAATTAATTACATTAATTATAATTCAACTAATAAGTTCTATAAGAGTACAAATACAAAATTAGTAGCCCAGAGAAGAACCCTATTGAAAATAGATCGAATGGGAAAAATGGGTAAAAAATTAGCTTAATATTTGGCTATGCAAAATTTGGATCCCATCGAACAGATTGTAATTAAAAAAGGTAGAGGTATAGAGTGTAAACTTTATAACACTGTTATCGCGCAACGCGCAATACGAGGATCCAGCAGAAGTTCTAGGCATCTAGTGCTATAAAGTAAGGTGTTTATGAGACACGCTGAGTATATGAGTTTTAGTCTGGTTTATTTAATAAAATTCAACTTCTTATATACTAAAATTATTACAATAGATTTACAATAAATTACAAATATTTCAATAGTAAGAACTTAGTTATTTTAATTGCTAACTTAACATAAATTCTATTTTTTGCATGCATATGCAAAAGTCTAAAATTAACTAAAAATAAAAATAATAATAAAGTGACCTATATCTAGGTTTTACTACAGTAAGCAAAATTAAATTAATACAATAAGTGAGTGAATGTGTTCACTTAACTGTGAACACACTACCCCATCATCATCAGCAACCAGTGCATGATAAAACTTGAGCATCCGACCACACTTATGCCTATTCTAATACAATTCATATGATAATGGGGTAGCGCCCATCGAAATGCTAGCATCTAACCTGCTGTACATGGTTTTTGTGAATCAGATGTATCACTATTGATCAACCTTGAGTTGATCAACCTTGAGTTGATCAATATTGGTCTTTTGCTCATCTTACAACAGTATTGATGATTATGATAGACCATTTTTAACATTACATTAATAAATTTATTTAATTTAAAAAAAAAAAAATTTAGAGAAAATTTTTTTTTTTAGAATTTTTTCGTGTCTATGCTATATATATATATAAATTATGTCTATTTCAAATTATATCAAGGTTAAGATTAATTACAAATTATTCTAGAATGTATGTTATTTTCTTATGCTATATGGTTTTAATAAGTTATTGTGAAATGTTTTAAACGTGTTATTTATTTTAATAGTGGATTTTACATCATTTCTTGCGATTATATTATTATTATTATTATGTTATATATATTGTCCATATTATTATATTATTATGTCCATACGAGGACCGACATAGGGTTTTTTTGTCATATTTCTTAATAACAAATAGTCTCCAATTTCCAAATTCAAAAATTCGCGGACCCACATAGGGTTTTTTTGTCATATTTCTTAATAACACATAGTCTCCAATTTCCAAATTCAAAAATTCGCTTTCTTTACCATTATTCTTTAATGTTCTTTTAAGTTTTTCTTTTTCTAGAAATTCTTTTGCTTTTAGTAAAGAAAATTTTATCCTGGCATTCAATTCATTATAATAATTATCTAAATCTTTATTTGTGTCACTCATATTAATATTATCATTTGGCAGATAGGCTATTCTTCCAAATACCAGTTCATAAGGTGTGTATCACGTTATTATATGTGGGGTGGTGTTATATGCAAAACAATAATAAGGTATTCATTTAACCCAATTGTCATTTTCTGTAAATGACAACATGTATTCATTCATAACGCGATGATTTCTTTCAACGGAGCCTAAAGTTTGATGATGGTAAGGGGTCGAAAACATTTGTTGAATTTTCACATATATTTTTCAGTAGTTCATTTGTGAATTCTGTTCCTCTGTCTGATTTTAATATCTTGAAATGACCATATTTTAGTATGCCTTGTTCAATAATTGTTTTCGCTATTGTTTTAGCGTCTTTACTTTGTATCAGACATGCTATTATGTATTTTGTTAACTCGCATTGCATGGTTAGTATATACCTAAATCCATTTGCTATCCTCAATGGTCCTACTGTGTCTATTTCTACTATTTCAAAGCTTGTAGTGGGTGTGTTTGTTATAACTTGTGGTTCTTTGTCATGTCTTATTTGTTTATTAGATTTACAATCTGAACAACTATTCACAAAGAGCTTTATCATTTTATTCATATCCTTCCATAGATACCTTTGTTTGAGTTTTAATTGAGTTTTTCTAACTCCTAAATGTCCGCCGTGTGGACTATTGTGATATTTATTTATTAATTTAAATTGAGTCAATTTGTCATTAATCTTTTGAGGGACTTTATACAATATAATATTTCATTTTTGGGCATTATTACAAATCTTTTGTAATTTTTTATTTACTTCTTCTTTAAAATCTTTTTCATCTATAATTTTAAATATATCATCTCCTTTATTTAACGCTATATCAAATATTTTCTCTTTAATCAATCTTGATGTCAGTTTATCCATAATAGAATCGAAATTCGGTGGATTTTCACTGCATCGCAATAGTATATCTTTTTCATTTATATCTATAGTAACTTTCTTCTTTGTTTTGTTTTTGCTCTTGATAAATTCAATTTTTAATTTCTTTAATTTATTCACATCAGACATTGATGTACATTGCCAAATATGAAGTTGATCAGGCTTCGGTTCGTTAGTACAATCTGTATGGTTAATATCACTATTCTTGTTATTATTATTATCTTTAGCGTTATCTGCTATTCTTTCATTATTCATCATTTTTAACTTTGCCCTCTTGTTATTACATTTATCTTCCGTGATAAGCGTCAGCATTTGTATTATTACTTCCTTTTTTATATATCACTGTAAAATCATAATCGCATAATTCCATTCTAATGCGCGTCATTTTGGATGATGGGTTATTGTGAGTGAATAGTGACACTAGTGGTCTATGGTCTGTTATAACCACGAATTTACGACCGTACAGATATGGTCTGAAAAATTTAATACCCCAATGAATAGTGAGTAATTCTTTTTCTATTATGGGTTTGTTTATGTCATGCTTTGAAAGGGTAGTGCTTGCATATGAAATTGGTAAATCGTGTCCAATTTCTCCTTGTGATAATATGGCTCCTAATGCATAATCTGAGGCATCTCTGAGGGGGATTCATTAATTTTTGTTTTAAAGTTTCGAATGCTTTTTGGCATTCGTTTGACCATATAAATGGTTGATGCTTTTTTAATAGAAGTTTAGACATTTTGCAATTTGTGCGAAATCTTTTATAAATCTTCTGTAGTAATTACAAAGTGCGACGAATCGTCTTACTTCGTCTGCATTTTTGGGTGTGGGATAGTTTTTTATAACATTAAATTTTGTAGGGTCGGTTTGGACGCCATTCTTAGTTATCAGATGTCCAAGATATATGACTTCGGGTACCAAAAAGTTATATTTACTAGCATTGAGCTTTAAGTTATATTTCTGTAGTCTAGTGAATACTTTTATGAGATTGTCGTTGTGGTGTTTGAGCGTGCAGTCAAATACAATGATATCGTCCACATAGAGGAAGGCGTTGGAGTCCAGTCCACTTAAAGAGCATTCTCTGAAAACTGTTTGATGAAATTTTGAGTCCGAATGGTAGTCGTTTAAATTGGAAAAGTTCTTTATTTGTTGAAAAAGCTGTTCGGGGTCTGGAATCTTTGTGGTGATTTATTTGGTGAAAAGAACTAGTCATATCTAACGTAGAAAAATATTTAGCTCTTCCCAGTTTGTCAAGAACGTCTTCAAGTCTTGTCAGTGGAAATTTGTCGTTTAACAATTTGTCGTTCAATTTTCTAAAGTCTACTACAAGTCGCCATTTTGTGAGTCGTTAGTTGTTTTTTTAGGTAGGGTGAATTATAAGGGCTTACCGAAGCTTCTACTATGTCTATTAGCTTCTGTACTTGATTATTAATTTCCTCAGTTTTGGTTTGTGGAAGACGATAATTTTTGATGTAAACTGTTGTGTTATCGTTTGTCTGAAGTTTCTGTATATAGAAGTTATTCGTCGTGAGTTTTTCTCCCTCTAAATGAAATATGTCTTGGAAATCTTTGAATATTTCTATTAGTGAGTCCTTAGCAGTTTTGTCCTTTTAATTTATATTTAAGGTGTTCAGTAGTCTATTTAGTCGTTCCTTACTGGCCTTGTTTTGTGTTTTTGTACACAGTATATGGTAATTTCGAAGGGGTTCAGTTTGTACATTAATGTTTTTAAGGTTTATGGTTTGTGCTGTTGCATTTAAAATTCTAACGTGTTTTATTCCATTACGTGGAATTATACAATTTGCTAAAAACCCTTCTTTTTGAAATTCTTTATTTAAGATAAGTGAATCCTCTTTTAATTTTTTTTTATTGGATGTATTATCTCTGATCTGGGTGGTATTGAGATAATTTTGGGTTTGTTAGTTTCCATTGGTAGTACGATGTCTTCATTATTTGTATGGATTTCCATAGTCATTGTTTCGAAGTCCAGTTTGCACAGGTAATCTCTTAAGAAATCAATTCCTAATATTCCATCTGTGGATATCGGGAAATTGTCCTCCACCACATGGAATTCATGTGTTAGTTCTGTTTGTCCTACTTGTAGTATAAATGTTGTTCCAATAGTATGTATAGTTTCTGTAGTTATTCCACTTAGATTGTATATATTGTTTATTAGGTTAGCTTTTGTGATATGTAATATGTAAGACTTTATTATTGAAATATCTGCTCCTGTATCAACTAGTAATCTTATAGTTTTATTTTGCTTAGTCTGAAGTATAACATAGAAAGTGTTTTTATTAGATATATTGAGAATTTTATGTGTGTTTATACGCCAGTGATGGTGTCGTCCACCACCAGAGGTATTCCGTTTCTCTGGTTCTGTACAACGTTTAGGTGTCTTCTTCTATTATTTTGATTGATGTTAGGTATTTGGGGGTATCTGGGATTGTTTTGCATGTTCGCATTCTGCCGAAAATTATTACTTGGGTTAACGATTGAGGTTGAGCAGCGAATAGGGTCTGTTTGTATCTTTCGTCGATACCCTTATTGAATACTGTGAGAGCATAATTGTCATTGATTTTTGTTATGACCTCAAGTTTAGCTGTAGTTGCCGTAGTGCCTAAGTCTTGAATTTGTAAGTCATTTAATTGTGTTATTAGACTAACTATTTTATCTCTATAATTCTCAATGTTACCTCGTTGTTGTAAATTGTTTAGTGTATTATGTATTGTTGGTATTGTGTGTGGATTTTTGAAAGTATTTTTAATAGAATTGTATAGTTCTTCTAACGTGTTAGGGGTTTCTATTAAACCTATTGCCGTTTTTACTTTCTGAGTGAGCCTTATGTGGTAAACAAATTCAAACAAATCTGTTTTACCAGCTTCTGAAAGATTTTTGGACAATATCTCAACGAATTTGCAGAAGTTTTCAACTTCTTCAAATTTGCCAGAAAAAATAGACAATGTTTTCATTGCCAATTCCATATTGAAAGCCACTTTTCTTAACCGTTCTTCAAAATTTTGTTTTAGACTAATGTAGGTATTTTTTAATTGTACTTATATATTCTAGAGGTATTTTCTCTTGATCTAGTTTTTGAAACTTGTCTTTAATAGCTTAAGTTCTACTAATTTTCCTTCAATAGTTTCCTGTTTGTATGGACGATTAGAGGATTTCTTTAAATTGGTTTCAATTTTTAAAATATTGTGTAATAATTCGGATGCTTGGTCTATACGGGAATTATTTTGCTATCTTTTTATTTTTTACGAAATATCTGTTATTTCTATTTATTCATTTTTTCATTGTATAATATATTATTACTAAACATTTATAGCCCTACTCAATTTTTTATTTATGTAATTTTTGTAATACTTGTTTACTCCTTAAAAACTATACCCTAATATTACCATTATTACTAATACCACAAATGTCTCCGACGTTACTTTTATTGTAGTCACTCTTCCATTGTTGTTGTTATTGTTGACCACGTTCACTTGCTCTTGATGTTTACTCTTCGAAGAGCCCATTCCTGTCTTTCGTTTTTAATTAGATTAATTATTTTTTCTTTTGTCTCGCCTGTTGCAATGTTCTTTATTCGGTGTAGTTCCCGAATTTTACTCGCGTGCTTGATGCGTTTGCCACCACGTCTTCTCTGTGGTCTAGGCGGCACAGATTGCTTAACCTGTTTGGCGTAACTCTGTTTTTGCTTATATTCCTCAATGGTCAGGCGTTTGGGATAGGGGATGGGCGTTGGTATGTACGGTGGTATCTGGTGGTTGGATGATTGGGAGGTACCAGTTGGTATATATGGTGGTATACGCGAGTGGTTTGACGCAGTAGTAGTGTTAGCCTGCATATGTGATATGTTTTTGTCAGGATCAAAAATTTAGCAGGATAAAAAAAAAAATTTGGCAGGATCAAAAATTTGGCAGGAACAAAAAATTTAGGCAGGACCAAAAATTTTGGCAGGATCAAAAAATTCAAAAAGTTTTAAAAGAATTTGGCAGGATCAAACATTTTTAAGAGTTTAATAGTTTGGCAGGATCGCCATGTAATGAAAAAAGGTGGAGGTGTAGAGTGTAAACTTTATAACACTGTTATCGCGCAACGCGCAATGCGAGGATCCAGCAGAAGTGCTTGGCATCTAGTGCTATAAAGTAAGGTGTTTATGAGACACGCTGAGTATATGAGTTTTAGTCTGGTTTATTTAATAAAATTCAACTTCTTATATACTAAAATTATTACAATAGATTTACAACAAATTACAAATATTTCAATAGTAAGAACTTAGTTATTTTAATTGCTAACTTAACATAAATTCCATTTTTGCATGCATATGCAAAAGTCTAAAATTAACTAAAAATAACAATAATACTAAAGTGACCTATATCTAGGTTTTACTACAGTAAGCAAAATTGAATTAATACAATAAATGAGTGAATGTGTTCACAGTTAACTTTAAATATTTAGAACTCCTTTCCATATAATTATATTGCACGATGTAACTTGTACGGCAGGGCCCAGCGTGTACAGATATAATTAAACTAATAGGAACCTAATTCATATAATATATAGATACATTTTTAAAAAATTAGATTTATTATACCCTCCACCTTAGTGATGAGGGTATATTAAGTTTTGTTCTTGCGTTTGCAACACCCAGAAGGAGATGTCAGATACCCTATAAAGTATGTATAAATATATTTAGAGTATGTATATGTTTTTACAGTTAAATAAAAACGACTTCTTCAGTTGTTGAATTATAAATTTGAAGTGAGTGAGTATGTCAACATGTTTGGTACATAATTTTCCAACACTTTGGTTATCATTAAAAATTGTAATATATTTTTGAACTTCATTTCATTTAGTATTCTCTTTGCTACATTCTGAAAGCGTCATATATTCGGCTTCTATGCTGAATGTGGCAACTGTTTGTTGTTTTCTAACCTGTGTAAGAACGTCAATGCATGAAGCCCAATCATCATCTGCATATCCAAAAATGCCTTTTCTAGTTTTCTTGAAGGTCAATTTATAGTTTTTTTGTTTTAAATACCTTAGGACTGGTTTTGCTGCAATCCAGTGCGTTTTACCACAATTAGAGTTATACTGACTTAGTGCGCTGACAATATATGCAATATCAGGCCGAGTAGAAACAGCCAAATACATTAATAAACTGATAAGATTTTCATAGGGTAATTTTGAAACTTCTTCTCTCTCTTCTTCAGTTGCACACATTTTCTTTGACCATTTTTCATTAACATTTGTAGGAGTTGTACTTCCTTTGCATTCACTCATGGCAAATTTTTCAAGAATATCATCAATGAACTTTGTGTATGTCATGGTTATTGTATTTTTTTGTTAAATTTTGCTCGAATTTAACGTCACGACTTCTTAGAGCTTATTTTTTCATTGGGTCCCATAAGCGATATGCTTTAGATTGAAGCTATATATTATTTGAGTTCGATGATCTTAACATCTGTTAGTGACCCTGGACTTTCCGGGAACCTTTGTGTAGTTTTCCCTCTAGAGCCGGGCATTCACACAGTAGATGCTCCACAGTTCCAGCCTCTTCCTAATCCCTTCTACAGACATCATTATACGAAGCACTTGCTGGCCATATTGCCCATAAGACAGTACCCCGTTAGGATTCTGACGACCGCAGAAATCGATTTTCTCTTTAGACTTAATAGGTTTTTAGTTCGTTTACGACTTAGCCGAGGCCAGAGAGCGCGAGATATGGCAACAGCTTGTTATTTGTTAATCTCAACACCTTCCACTCGGCCGTTCAATTTCGAGCGGGCATCCGCACCTCCGGACTCTCTCGCTCATATTCTGCCTCGATTCTTGCACATTCGTCAGTCATCTCATTACCGGGTATACCCAGGTTTCCAATAAATCGCAAGGTCATGTTGTCAAATTTTGGTAAGTAAACGCAGGCACTGCGTCTTACAATTGGATTTGATCTTCACAAACTCGAGAGCCAAGATTGTCGCTTTGCTGCCCACACAAAAAATAGCCTTTTGCAATACCAAGATACCTAGACATATAGGAATGATTTGTACCAAGTCTATAAGTCTTAAGGTTCAAAAGTAATACGAAATTAACTTTCAAATAGGATTTTGTATATAAAGGGTTCTAAGTTTTCCAAATTTCGAAACATCCGACAGAGTAGTTAGGATTAATGTGAAAATTAAACGAAAATTTAGAAAATAGCAAACATGTATGCAAATATACGCTTTATTCATATTATTTATGCAGTGTGAACTTATCCTATTACCATCTTTTTATACCCTCTACCTTAAGGAAGAGGGTATATTCATTTTGATCATCCGTTTACAACACATCAAAGGAAGCCTCGGAGACCCCACAAACCATATATATTCTTAATCAGCATGAAAAGAGAAATCGTTTGAGACATGTCCGTCCGTGAGTCCGTGTGTCCGTCTGTTGTTGGCACTCTCACGGTTGTAATTTTTGAAATATCAAATTGCAACTTGGCACACTTATTCTTAGTTTAATTTCGCTGTTTCGTATTGAAATTGGGAAAAATCGGTTAAGAGACACGCCCACAATAAACGAAAATCTCAACATACCTCGAAAAATTCGTATCTTTAAAAAATTATATATCGTACAATACTATACCGATATAGTTGAAATTTGGTATATATATAAGTGGTACCGTTATCCAATACTATGCCAAAAATGGGCGTGATTGAATAAGGCAAACGCCTATAATTTAAAAAAATCACCATTTGTGTAAGACCATGAAATGGTCATATACATGAATATGGCAATAGAAACTTATTTTTTAGAGGATTATAAAAGGTGGAGGGTATTTAAGCTTCGGTCTGAACCGAACTTCTCTCATCAAATCAACGAAAAACGTTACATATTTTAAAAGTGTAGTAAATTTCCTTGACTGGATATAAATTCAATAGAAATAATTAAATAGAATGAAAAGCAATATAATTTCTTTTACCTCAAAAATAAATTTATGGCCCAATGACAAGCTCCAAATATATATAAATTTTTTTGTAAATAATACACCTTGTGAATTTTCTGTTCTTTTCGTTTTCTTCAACTCCTAAACGTAAACTATTCGCTTTGACACGTGTCGAGATAATTTTTTTTTGTGTCGCCATCTACAACATAGGTATTTTAATTTTGTTTTTAAATATTTTTTAACACAATAAATTCTATTTTCTCCTTTTCTTGATTTTCTAATCTATTTTATAAAGAAATTAAGCAAATGCTACACAATATTAAAATCTTGCTCGTTATGAATTCATGTAAAATATGTTTAACTTACTCTCTCTTATTCTTTAGTCTTTCGCTATTTTTGTTATTATAAAATTTGGCTGATATGTGTCGTCAACCTTAAGGAAAATGTACTTTATTTGTGATTTATGTTGCAAATATTTAGATATTGGGTTGTTGTTGCCAGTAAAGCTGATTAAAAAAGTTTAATTAAGCTTTAAAACACCATAGCGTGACTTTTTCTCTTTCGCGTTTCTTAAAATTAAATACGATAAATAAATAAAAACTATATTTGTTTTAAAGCAAATTTAAGATGTATAAAAATGTGCGTGTTTGTTTTGCGACCACGTTTATTTTTATTACATCGATAAATACTATGTTAATAACACATGTACCAAATTTCAACATTTAGCTTCACTTTTGTGGTGTTAACAAATGTATATTATTAATAAATACCAAAAATTTCGCAGCCTTTTGCAAGCGTATAAAAGCATTGAGATTTATTCAAAAGGAAAGAAAAAAGTTACCATATGAGTTAAAGCCGAGAGACGTAGAAAGGCGATTGTGCATTACAAGAAAAAGTCGTTTTTGCATCAAATTGTTACTGGCGACGAAAAATGAATTTATTATGACAATCTGAAGCACATATGTGAAGCCTGGCCAACCAGGAAACCCGACACCGAAGAAAAATATTCGCGATAATGCGATAATATGGTGGGTTCAGAAGGCAGTGGTGCATTATGAGCTTCTAAATCCGGGTGAAACTATTACGGCAGAGCTATATAGACAACAATTGATTCGTTTAAAGAGACATTCGTTTAAAAAGACATTATTTTTCCAACATGACAATGTCTGGCCACTTTAGTTCAAAGTATCAAAAAATGGCTCGAATCGTTCTTCGATTCAAAAAATATCTGGTTTTTCTGGGACGGTATTCATAAGCTCCCAGAAAGATGGAACATGTTGTATCTTCCGACAGACAATACTTTAATTTTTAAAACAATTTCAGGAACTTTTCTTTAATAAAAACTCAAGTTTCCTAAAAAATTCCGGTTTTTAAATTATGCACCCAATAGTAAAGTATTATTCTTCCGAATAAATTTAAAAACTTGTAGTAAAGTTTTTTCTCTTCCAATTGAGTTTTTTTCCATTTTCAAATGAGTTTTCTCCAATAAATCGACAAATGTAATTTGCCAAATTTCAGGACATTCTGCTGAGTAGTTAAAGATTAATGCGAAATTTTGAAAAAGTATGAAAATTTAGACAAAAGCAAATATGCCTGTAAGCTCTAAACGGCAAATGTCGCATCCAACTTCAGTTATACTGATCGAATCAAAATCTGAAACAATTTAACCATGTCCATCAGTAAGTAAAAAAATAAAGCTTTTGATTTTATAAATAAACAAGTAAGAAAACTAAATTTGGCTTAGACCAAATCTACTATAGGGAGAGTGACTTGAGAGTCGAGTTTTACGTGGTTTGTTGTAAATTGTGAGAGCGAATGTTATTCGACCATGTTTATTGCGGGCTGGGCTTTTGAGCGATTGTGCCCATTTTAAAGAGAGATATGCGTGCAAAAACTAAAAATGCCTGCAAAAAATTCAGCTCAATATCTCAAAATTTACGACTGTGAGAATGCCAATAACAGACGGACACACGGACATGCAGAAGAACAAACTTAGTATTATTATTGTGACATGTTAATCATTTAAAAATTTTTAATAATACAAGTATAAAAAATTTTTTTATATTTCAAAGAAAAAAATTAACTTGAATAATACATCAAGTGGTGTAGGGTGTTTGAAGGTCTGGCTTAATCGACTATAATATTTTCACTTGTTTTAACATATTTTTCGGACGCTTGGTCCAATTTCTATAATTCATATACCATGTACAAGTTATTAATTTCGCTTTTTTTTGAAATAAGAATTTACTCCACATATAATGGGGCTCTATGCCCAGTTCAGTGCGTTGAACTTTTAAACTGTGGGGCCGTAGACAGATTTTGCCAAATCTCATGTCACGGACATACGGACACATTGACTAAATCAACTTTTCTATACTATACTTCTGGGGGTGTGGACCGCCCGCTCACGGTACTTATAAAAGTTTGAAGAAAATAATACACCCACATGATAAAATTATACATCAACATGATGATTGGCATAGGTCTGAAATTATTAAAGTGTAATATGATAAGTATGGCAGTGTGATTAATTTGATTTATTGTGAATAAAATTTAATTAAGTTGTTTCGATTTTAGTAAATTAAAGAATATTTCAAAATTTAATTTTAACCTCTACCTTAGTGATGCCAGTATACTAAATTTGCAACACACAGAAGGATGCCTCAGAGACCCTACAAAGTATATATATTCTTAATCAGCGTCGTAAACTGAGTCGATTTAGACATGTATGTCCGTGTGTTCGTGTGTCCGTGTGTTGTTAGCATTTTCATTGGCATAAATTTTGAGATAAAAATCTAAAATTTTGTACAGGTACTTTAATTCGAAAAACTAAATGATGCCAATGACTGTTGTAGTATTATGATGAAAAGCGTACTCATCCATAGCGGTTTTTGGAAGATTATCAATGGTGAATTGACTTTAGAACCGGATATGGACGCATCTAAATGGGAAGAATGGATGATAAATGGTGAAAAGGCATTGGCTAGTATATGCTTATGCGTAAAATCAAATCAGTTTGCAGAAGGTGACACTATATAAAAAGTTGCTGAACTTAAATACGAATAAGGGCGGAAATATGCAACAACATGTAAATGTAAATGTGTTGTTGCATATTTCCGAAACTGCTGAAATTGGTATAACTATGCTAGATGAATTACTGGTAATAATACTTTTATCGAGTTCGTCTCTAGTCTCCATGGCAATTACATACTTAGTTCGCCTCTAGTCTCCATGGCAATTACAAAGTGTGTTGTTCGTCTCTAGACTAGAGACGAATTGCCTAGTTTGAATATCCTTAAACAGAAATTACTTGAAGAAAGGTGAAAGGCAAGGGTAATAGGAAGATTTAAAAGAAACAAAAAATCATGCTTTTAATGCACGAAGAATCACTAAAGATATTAAAGAATAAGAGAAGAAACCTATTTACCAAAAGAAAACTAAAGGCAAGTGTTTCAATTGCGGACAACACGGACACTCTGCTAAGAAGTGTGATCAAAAGAAGAAACAGAAGCATAGTCAACAATCTTTTAGTGCGTTTTCTATGTAAGAATGAAATGAAATAAGCAACAATTGGTATATTGACAGTGGGGCTACTACACATATGCGTAATAATCGCATTATGTTCACACGTTTTAATAAACACGAAGAAAACATAGCGTTGGCTAGTGATAAATTTCTCAAAACTCAAGTGTATATTAATCAAGACAACCAAATACGAAATTTTGTTTCGTGTGTAGAACCAATAAATAATGGATATCAAATAAAATGTACTGGTAATTGCAAGAAGCAACATGTGATTACCACTCACTAATATATCTTGCTTTAACTATTCGACCGGATATTCAGTCGCATGCGGATCCGCATGTAAAGCATATAACTTTAGTCAAAAATATTTTAAGATATTTATCTTACTTTATAGATGATAGCAGGTATACTCACAAAGAATTTAGCTATATATAAACATGGTCAATATTTAGAGAAATTAATTTATCTTAAATTATATAATATGTACAGGAATATCGCTGTTGAGAAGGAGTGTTAGGAATACTTTACAACGTGGGCATTTCTATCAAAATTTATATATATCTTTGCCATATAATTCATATAAGTTTTTCTATTTTTCATTCAATAAACGTCTTTCATATCATCATAACTTAATACACTATTTATTTGCCTACTAGTTTTTTTGTTTATTTGCTTCATTTAAAGTGCCGCAATTAGTGCTGGCTTTGTTTTTATTAAATTGTGGTCTTCGATTTATTCTTTTATAAGGAGAATTTTTTTAGAGCTGGAGTTGACTGGTTGCTATATTTAATATCTTCTAATAAGCATCAGATGATATACGGATTTCTATTTGCTAATTATCTTCTCGCTTGTGACCGATTGTCAAAGGTATTAATACTTGTAGATGTTGTAAAAATGATTCACTCATTTAACTCTATAGGTGATACTGTGATTCTTCAGTTTCTTTTTTTATTTCATTTTTATTTATTTATTTAATAAGAAGAAACAAGCGTTCGTGAAAGTGTGTGCTTCCATCTCTTTAGCTCAAGGCTTATAATGAGGACGGAGTTTGCACCTATAGATTATGGTGTATTATGTTTGCATTGAATAATTTAAATTCGTGATGTAAATTTAAGGGAATGTTGTAAAGAAAAATATCTTTTTGATGGTCTTCATACTACTTTACTCATAATTATAAGTTAAATATTTCTAGTTTAAATATCTTAGATTATTGAGATTTAATTATACTCTGCACCACTTATGGCAAGTTACAAACATCCCCACAAACTTAACGTACCCTAGGTTTGTGCGGATGTTTGTAACTTCTAAACGGAAAATGCCAAACCCGCCTTTAGTTATATCGATCGAATTCAAAATCTGAATCGATGACAGAGATGGCTAAGTCGTCTGTGTGTCCATATACATTTGTGCAAATTTTTATACATTTGTATACCACAAACGTATAGTGTACATACATTGGCCCAAATGAAAACCCTATTGAAAATAGATAGGATCGGATCATTTTTGAATAGCTTCCCATATAAAGTCCTGTTGTAATGGAGGTCTTTATAGGGCAAAAAGTCACAATTATTAATATTTTTTCACAATATTTGGTAAATTTTTTTTTCACAATTATAAAAGAAATCGGGGTATAACGAAAATTTGCAATTTTTTATATTTCTTGCCAATATTTGGTAATGAATAGTTATTAGTAAGTATAAAATATAAAATTTGCGATTTTATAAATAAACAAGTATGAAAACTAAATTTGGCTTAGGCCAAATCTTAAATACCCTCCACATACATAACGTGAGCGTGACAAATAAATATATATATATGCGCCCTCTAATAGTGTATATATTACGTTTCAGCTTGCAAGTCCAGTTTTACGTTGAATATAGTTTTTTGTAAATTGTGGGTGAGAATGTTCAACCGTCCAAACCCATTTTTAGCACCTCAGTGGATGAAATAATCATGTATGCATATATTAAATTTCAAGTTCCGTGGTCAACTTTTGTGACAGATATAAATATTTTTATTGATTGTGGGCGTACATGTTACTCGATCACGCCCATTTTTGGCAAATCGGTGAACGAATTATTCATATATATAAATATCAAATTTCAAGTTAGTAGATAAATTTTTGTAGCAGAAAAATAGATTTTAGTTTATTATGGTCTGCCTTTTGGCAGATTTTGCCCATTTCAAATAGCAATCTGAGTGCAACAATTAAAAGTGTCTGTATAAAATTTCAGCTCAATGTATCAAAATTTACGCCCGTAAGAATGCCAACAACACACAGAGACACGAACACACGGACATACGTATCTAAATCGACTCAGTTTTCTACGCTGATCAAGAATATATATATGTTTTGTAGGGTGTCTGGCTCCTCCTTCTGGGTGTTGCAAACAAAAAAACAAACTTAGTATACCCTCATCACTAAGATGGAGGGTTTAAAAATTAAGGAAGGATACCTCATTAGCTTAATGATTAAGTGTGCTAACTTTGGACCCAGGAATAATATTTAGAACCTCTTCACATATACATATTCATTTCAACGAATATATTAAAAAGAATATATATTATAATTCTTGTATTTAAAATATTGTAATCGGTTACTCACCAAATGAAATCTTTACAATGGGAGCAGAATGTTGGCTGTTTGAAAAAACGTGGTATAAAGCAATGATCCTTAACATTAAATACATTCTTCTTTTTTAATGCTCCTTTACGTAGACGGGATTTCATTTTATTTTCACCAACAGCCTCACCGCTAACTGTTTGCTTTTCTTCTCGATTCGATGCTTCTCCATCGTTATCATATTTGTCTGACATTTTGAACAGTGTAAGGATTTTTTTCGGAACTTATCCGTAATTATTTTATATTAAAAAGTAATTATATTTATAACTGTTTTATTTTACTTATTGTTTTTTTTAAATTAAAATGTTTTGATTGTCTTAGACTTTATGAGCCTTTCTTATTATTATATACGGAATGATGAATTCTGTATAAATTTTTGTTTATTGCGTTTTTCGAGTTGAGATATTGTTATTGGGAGACTTTTTATCACTTTGCTAAAATGTTAAAAGAAACAAGTAAAAAAACTAAATTAATATTAGGACAAATAGTAAATACCCTCCACATTTATATACAATTATTATGGCGTGGTAGTTAGATGATTTTAAAAATGTAAATAAATAATTTGTACCATAAATCAACTTTATAATTTAATTTTTGTAGCCGAAAAGTAAGTGTTTCCCGATTGCGGCTCTTCGATGTTACTCAATTTACCTAGGGATCTGCATATAGAAACTAAAAGTCTCTGCTAGAGATTTCAACTCAATATCTTATAATTTATGTGTACATCATATTGTAATGAATCATTTATACTTTATGTTGGTAATTCCCTACTAAAAATGAGGTGCATTGAAGTACAAATATGCTTACAATTAACTCTCCACCTTCATACATTCTGTCAAATAAGTACCCGGAAATTTTCATTTTAAATTTTCCTGCTGAGAATATTTCAAAAAAATTTTTTCCCAGGTTGGCACAACTGTCAGCCACTATTCTGTCAATTTTGATTGCTATGTGTCATTTAGTTTGTTTACGGCGTCATTAGGAACAAGTCAACCTTTTGTGTGCGTTGCGATTTTTACTATGGATAAAAATATCGAACAAAGAGTTTGTGTGAAATTTTGTGTTTCAAACTTTCAAAATTTCTTGTGCCAAAACGTTGGAAATGTTGAAAAAAATATTTGGCGATTCAATCATGTTGAAAACTCAAGTTTACGATTGGTATAAATCGTTCAAAGAGGGGCGAGGAGAAGTGAACGATTTGCCACGTTCAGGACGGCCTTCGACCTCTTCAACTGAAGAAAACGTCGACAAAATAAAGGAAATGGTGCTCGAAAATCGTCATTATAGATAGCCCAAGAAATGAACATGTCTCATAAGACCGCTCGTCATATTTTGGTTGATGTTTTGGGTATGGCAGCGCGATTGGTGCCAAAAGATCTGAATTTTCATCAAAAAGTGAATCGGAGTAAGGTAGCTGAAGACATGCTTGAACGCGTAAATTCCGATCCAACATTAATCGAACGCATCATAACTGGTGACGAGACATGGGTTTTCGAGTACGACATGCAAACGAGTCAACAATCATCGGAATGGCGCGCCAAAAATGAGCCGGAACCGAAAAAACCGCGACAAAGCAAATCGAAAATCAAGGTGATGCTGACCGTTTTCTTCGATATTCGTGGTGTTGTTCATTTGGAATTCTTACCGGAGGGCAAAACCGTCAATAAAGAATATTATCTTGTCGTTATGAAGCGTTTGAGAGAGAATGTTCGTCGCAAAAGACCAGATTTGTGGCGGAACAACAGTTGGATTTTCCACCACGATAATGCACCAGCGCACAAAGCGATCATTGTGAACGAGTTTTTGAACAAAAATTCAACAAATATCATTGAACAACCACCGTACTCTCCAGATATGGCCCCGTGTGACTTTTTCCTGTTTCCAAAACTCAAATTACCACTTCGTGGAACCCGTTTTGAGAGCATTAGAGACCTCAAAACTAATTCGCAACGAGAACTGAAGGCCATCCTGGAATATAGCTTTAAAAAATGTTTCGATGATTGGATTGTTCAGAAAGGGCCTTTTTTTGAAGGGGATATAATAAATTTAGATGATTAATAAGTTGTTTGTGTTTTATTTCAAATTTCCGGGTACTTATTTGACAGAATGTACAGGTGTAAAATTCTGTAGGCAGGTACTTACCTTATGTCGTTTAAAACGTAAAACGCAAAACGTAATTACATATAGGAACGTACAAAGCTTTTCGTTTATATTATTTCAAAATATAAGTTTTGTATCTCATGGTTTGCCTGTTAAAAAAGAATAACGCTTAGAACTACCGACCACGGAGCAATTTTTACAAATATACCTAAATTGCAACTTGGCACACTTATTCTTAGTTTAATTTCGCTGTTTCGTATTGAAATTGGGAAAAATCGGTTAAGAGACACGCCCACAATAAACGAAAATCTCAACATACCTCGAAAAATTCGTATCTTTAAAAAATTATATATCGTACAATACTATACCGATATAGTTGAGATTTGGTATATATATAAGAGGTACCGTTATCCAATACTATGCCAAAAATGGGTGTGATTGAATAACGCAAACGCCTATAATTAAAAAAAAAACATTATTTGCGTGTTATATGTCAGTCATAGTCATATACATATATAAGGCAATAGGAACTTTTTAGAGGATTATAAAAGGTGGAGGGCATTTAAGCTTCGGTTTTAACCGAACTTCTCTATCTTGTTTTTTTTTATATTAATGTAATAGAAGTAATTACAATGAATTTGTGTAATTTATGTTGATTTATATATAATTATATTTGAAGTAAGTATTGTGCGTTTCTCTAATTAGTTAATAATTAAATACCTGAAGAATTGTATTAGAAGCTAAACCATAAACAGAAAAAATTATACGTTAACTAAAAGCTAAAGCTTCTATATTGTAAAGAAAAAGCTCAATTACTCGTCTATAAAAAGAGCGCGCACAACATAAAAAATGAACTAGTGTTATAACAGTTGTTAAAGCAAGTAAATTGTGCTGTAGTGAACGAAGTCGTTTGCTGCCCAACTAAGACCGTTTGCAACGAAATCATTTGGTGCCCAACCTTTGAACCACTATACCGACCACCCCACTTGGCGAGGGGCTTGGGCTAACAGTAAGTAATGAACAATACCAGGTATAGTTTGTTCAAGTGATAGCGAATCTAAAATAAACAGAATAAACAACATCTAACAAATAAATTTTATTTTTATATGAATTTTTGGTTACTAGCTGAGGATACCCTAGCCGATCAGATAGAAAAGGCTAGAACACACGGATGGACAAAGTGAATTCTTAAATTCTTCTGATTCCATTTGCTACTTCTAAGATTTCTATATTTTTTCTTTAAGAAAGAATAAATATCTTATCTTGAGATTATCTTACTAATGCTTATGTTCAATATTGAACCTTCCTTCTAATAAATGATGTAAATAATTTTAATAAAATATATTAATAACTATTTGAACAACTTCAATTATGAAGTACAATAAACTATGAACCATATAAAAGTAGTCGGGTAATAGACGATCTTAACTGATTTTTGTGCGTTTGTGCGGTGTGGTCTTAATGAACCAATACATATCTTTAAATCAAATTTCATTGAAAAATTTAAAAAAATTTGACCTGTAGCATGTCTATGTATATTAATATGGAGAGTCAGGCGAACATGGTTAAATTTATTCATATTTTGATTTTGAATCAATCGATGTAATTGAAGGTGGTTATGGCGTTTGCCGATGAGAATTACAAATATCCGCACAAACTTAATGTACCCTTTACCACAGGTGGTACACAATATAAAATGAAATTTTAGGATCCAAAGTGGCGTGTCTTGAAAACTACATAGAGAAAAAATAAAGCTCATCTTGGGGGTAAGCACATTTCTTCATACATTATGTATATAAATTTTATTGTGTTGGCTTTGATTACAGTTCCAAATGAACTCAAAATTGCAGTTTTCCGAAAACCTTAAGACTAAAGACAGGGTTAGATTATGCGCATAAAAGTACATAAAAAACATTTTTTATTTTCAGTTAATTCATCTTATTAATTTATTAGAGCAGTAGTTTAAAATAACTGTTGTTTTTGTGCACTGATTCTATATTTTCATATCGCATAGAGACAGTCGGTAAGTGTATTACCCCTTTAACAACGTTGACCTATATATATGCCACAGGAAGGGTGTCAAAGATTTAATCCAAGCCAAAAACAGCTTTTTTAATTGTTTTCGGGTGTACATGTATAGAAGACAATGACATGTAACAAGTAAAAAAACTATATTTGGCTAAGGCAAAATCTTAGATACCCTCCACATTTATAAATGTGACGATGTTATGAATACTATTGAGCTCTCTTTTAGCGAATGTGGTACATTTTATTTCAAAGTTTAAATTTTATGCCGAATACACCTTACAGACAAGTTGACAAACTTAGTACACCTCGTGGAAGGCATAAAATTAAAGAGAAAGAATTTTCACAATGTACGATTCATACTCCCATTATGTGAATCAACACAATTGATACATTTTAATTGATTGAAAATGAAATTTATTTTCCATCATAAGCGTAACATATAAATGGTTGGTTTTATAATTATTTTATATATTATTATATATAAACACTAAATAAACGCAGTGACAAAAACTATTCTCTATATCCAACATGCATTGACACTCCCGTGTTAACAAAATTAAGCTAAAATGTTGCATATTTTCTTTTTAATTTTGATACGTAAAACGTACTATTCCCAAAACTTTACATAAATACGTTGAAGACATAATAAATTTGGTCGAAGTCAAGTTTGATTTTTAATTATTTTTTTAGACTGTTAATTGCTAAAATGGTGTCACATAGAGCCGTCAAGTGTATTGTCACGAAATATATTGAGGGTGTGAGCTTATACATACATATATCAATTACTTTCAGCTCACATATGAAATTAATATTGTTAAGTTGAAGGGACGAGATGGAGTTACGTGTTTTTTCTTTTAATTGGCCTTTATAAAACATAAACTCGAGTTTTTATTTAAATCCTAATTAAACCCTCCACGAGAAGGACGTATACTAATTTTGTCATTTTGTTTGCAAGACCCAAATATATGTATAATCAGCGCTCTCATTGATGTATCAAAATGGGCCTGGTCAGATAACAGACGCGTTTTTACAAATAACTATTTCTTCAGTTTTTCAGAATCGGACTTTTAAGTTAATATGTAATTAGAGGGCGCAATAAGTTACCTGCTACGCCCACTGCTTATTTATAAGATATTTAAAAGTTCTTTTACGTCAAATTAAATTTTTTTTATGTTTAGCATGTATGGCCATTACATGGCCTTGATTTGAGGGCGACAAATGAAAAATGCAACAGTTTTTATTTTTAGCTTTATTTATATAAATATATATATATTTACCAGCATATATGTATGCTTTTTATAAAATTGTACTACACTTTAAAGGATTCTTTCCGTTTTTGTGACTATCCTATTATTTGGCCTATACCTTATACGGCTTTTTCAATTTTATTCATTTACTGAGATGGTTTAAAAAATAATGTAATGTAATTATATACTTATTTTCAAGAGTTTGTACAAATTTTACGTTATCACTTCATCACATCACCGTCATATGAACATTTTTATTATGTCATTGTTATTTATTCAATTAAAATGTATTGTATAATACGTTTTATTATGTATTACTCAAATTAAATTATATCCTCTTTTGTAATCCTGTTGTTATTACTTGCTTTTTGTTGTAATATATTTTATATATTATTTTTGGTGCTGTTATTAATGTTTACGCTAAAGTATATGTACATCCGTTTTGCTTTACAATCCATAACGTTGTGAAAATTTCTGAAATATCAACGTTTTGAGCCAGTCAAATGGCTACAGTGGTGAGATTCTCTCTCTGCGTTATTTATTATAATCATTGCTTAGCAAAAGCTTTTTCTGCTAGGGGCGCAAATGCTCTTTAATATAAGGAATAACATAATTTTTAATATTATTTTTTCCCTTAAGGTTGGGGTTTTAGTGTTACAAGTAAAGTTCATTGCATAAAATTGTTAGTAACTGCAACCTTCAGTTATTGCGAGAAGAATTAATATGAATCTCATGCTTTAACTCCACAACCATAGAGCAGTGTTTCTCATCATTAATAATGCAACCGGTAAGTGGAGAAACTGGTACATCTATCTGCAATGCAATAGAAGTTATTGTAACTCTAATTAAAAGTAACAAAATAATCATAAAAATATTAGTCCATCATCAGAATGATGTGCGGGTGTATTGTTTTTATAAATACAAGTGGGTGAGCCGCAACCGCAAAAGTAAATATATTTTCTCCTAAACCTTACACCCTTTTCAGAACTCAATATTCTTATAGTTGCAACTTTTGAGATATCGAGCTGAAATTTATTCATTTTATTTATTTGGTACATATGTCCTTCGTCAATGTTAAAAGTGTCATGTTGTAATTGTGAAAATGGGCCTGATCGGTTAATGTACATGCACCCAGTACTACTTTTACTGCAAAATCTTTGAGCATTTCCTAACAAAAGTTAGAATCTTTTTCCTTTGATAAATCCTCCAGCACCAATTTTAAAACTTATTCGTATTACTGAATGTGTCACAATTATCTTCAAGGGTATTTAAGTTCCCACTTCTTTCAGTTTCCTATTTACTAAAATTGATGTAAGGCACTATATCCACTTTCTTTAATCCTTAAATAATTACAGATTCAACCATACCACTAGATCCTGTAAACTATATAATCTTAATTGTCGCAAATGTTATGCTAAGTATCAATCAATCGAATCCTCTTTCTGGACAGCCTGCTCTAATTGAAAATGTAAACACGTCCCTATTGATAGATCTAAGGAAAAAGCATTTCTTATCAAAAAAGGATTGATTATTAAGAACCTCACCTTTAACGAAAATCTCCATCTCTTGTTCCAAGTCGGTTTTTTTAAATAAATTCAACATTCTTTCAAATATTAATGAAAAGTGAAAATATTATAATCGGTCAAGCCCGACCATCAAATACCCTACGCCAATTGATATAATATTCAATGTAATTTTTTTCTTTGAAAAATCAGGGTATAATGAAAATTTTATTTTTCTATACTTACTTGTATTTTCAAAAATTTCAAATTGATACATATATCAGAATTTTTTTTTATTATACCCTGCACCACCCTGTGGAAAAGGGTATTATACCCTGCACTACCCTGTGGAAAAGGGTATATTAAGTTTGTGCGGATGTTTGTAACTACTAAACGGCAAATGGCCTTCCTATATTAGGTCCTATTATTTTTTGAGATATTTCGATAAAATTTGGTACAAGGATATGTATTGGTCCAAAAATAAACACTTTTGAAAATGGATAGAATCGGACCATTTTACAGAGGAAAATTTCCCTTACACAATTATCTTACATCATCCATTGTTTTTTCCTTTATTTTTTTTTTTCTACAAAGTTGAATATGTTTTATTTTATTTTTATGAATATGTGTAGTTTCTTTTTGCTCTAAGAAAAATACGTCTAAGTAACCCTGTATTAATTAATTATAAGTAATATGAAGCTAAGTCAGCTGTAAATGGTGCAAAGCTTTCAACAAAGCTCTTACAAAGAACATGCAATAGCCACTGGCCTACAAAAGGTCGATCAGCGCTCAGTAAGCTAGTTTTAGGCTAGTTTGGTGATAGGTGGGTTATATAGGGACTTAGATACGAGAGTTGATTCGTCCTCTCTAACAAAGCTAAGGTTCACGCAGGCAGCATAGGTACGAAAGCTGATTCGTCCTCTCTAACATAGTCAAGATTATACAGATAGCATAGGTACAAGAGTTGATCCGTCGTCTCTACCTTAACCAAAGTTTACACAGGTATAGTCAGCACGAGGGACGATTCGCTCTCTCTAATAAAAATTTGCTCTTACATAGGCATATGTAACGTTCATTGCACCCGTTACCATTCCCAGTTACATAGGCATAGGCAACGTTCATTGTTCCTGTTATTATTCACAGTTATAACAAAAGCCGAACCCTTTGTAATGTACAAAATAGTATAATATAAAAATAAATTAAATAAAATTGTCATCTTTTATTTTAAAAATATAAATTGTCTTTGAATTGAACTCTGGTTGGCCCTGGGTCTACCCCAGCACCCCTCAGATTCTTTACACCCTCTCCATATAATTTTTTTTTACTTTGATTTTAAAAATAAACAAAAAACAACTGAAAATATTATAGTTGGTTAAGCCCGACCGTCAAATACCTACAGCACTTGATATATTATTCATTAAATTTTTTTCTTTGAAAAATTAAAAATATATTTCTATACCTACTTGTATTTTCAAAAAAACTTTAAATGATACATGTGAGAATTTTTTTATTGTACCCTGCACCTCTCTGTGGAATATGGTATATTAAATTTGTGCGGATGTTTGTAACTCCTAAACGGCAAATGCCACACCCACCTTCGATTCAGAATCAAAATCTGAATCGATTAACCCATGTCCGTCTTTAAAATTTTATTAAAATTATTTTTGATAAAATCGCACTTTTTGAACGTAGTTATAAGCACTGCTATAATTATGAACACTTCTGTATATTCCAATGCACTTTCTCAATGTGGATATCCTTTATAAGATTCAATTACAATTATTCATTTCATGTTCAATAAATTCATAAATTTACAATGTTTTACATGAGCCAAATTTTTAGTTAAAATATCTGCAATCATGCAATTTGTGGGACAATATTCCAATTTTACTTCATTTTGCTTCACTGCGTCCCTTATGTGATGAAATCGTATATCTATGTATGTGTTTTAAGCGTTCTTTGGTCTGACTGGTTGACCAGTGCGAATTGTTTTGACTTGGAACTTCTTTTTCTTCTTCTTCGTGTGAGTCGCCTAAATTATCAACTATGTTGTAATAATCTTCACTTTGAACATCATTATCATCATTCTGAACATTACTGTCTTCATTACAAATATTTATGTTTGTATTTGTATTTATGCTATTTTGTTCCTCAGTTAGAAACAAGATAGAAAAGTTCGGTTGAGACCGAAGCTTAAATACCCTTCACTTTTATTATTATTATTCAGGTCATTTTTAAACAACATATGGTGTTTTTTTTTTAAATTATAGGCGTTTGCGTTATTCAATCACGCCCATTTTTGGCACAGTGTTGGATAACGGTACCATTTATATTTATACCAAATTTCAACTTGATAGGCCATTAACATTACACCATTGAACTAGTGACAAGAGATCAGAAACTAAAAATTTAAAATCTGTAATATTATCAGTCGAATAAAAAAGTTTTACGTCATCAGCGTACATAAATAAGATAAAAAACAGAGGACCTAAATGACTCCCTTAGGGTCCCCAGATTTTACCCTAATATTATTAGACAAAGAGAGAACTTTTTGAGTATGATTGGTAAGATAGGATTTAAACCACCTTACTAGCCCCACTGGAAAACCAATTCTGCCCAGTTTATATATAAGGAGGTCATGACTAACTTTATTAAACGCTTTACTAAGATATGTATACGAGTATATAACGTCAGTTTGCTTACCAGCCTTAAAAGAATTAAAAACATGGCATGAAAATTCAAAAAGATTAGTTACAGTGGATTTACCACTAACAAATCCATGTTGATAAGGCGACACAACGTATATAATTGATCTGACCAGTCTACTAGTTATAAGTTTTGAAAAAGTTTGGGTGAAGCGGACAATTCGGCAATACCCCTATAATTTTCCATGCAATGTTTACTTCCACTCTTATGAAGTGGTAGAATAAAGCTACTTTTCCAAATACACCGCTTAACAGGGAAAAATTTAAACACATATGTCACTGGACTATAAAGTGTCTCAGTACAATTAATCAAGATGCATGAAGGAATTCCATCAGGCCCAGGCCGGTATAAAAATTTCAAACTGCGTAGACCATTAAGAATCTCCAATTCATCCAAAATAATATTTGGAAATATATCATACGTATCAATTTTGTATGGGTAAGGTGATGACAAAAAAGAATGAGTATGGCAGTAGTACGATTGTGCAAAAAAGGTAGCAAATAAATTAGAGCCCTGAGGATAAGTTTATTCGGTACCACCAAAACGCATATATGACGGAAAGCCATCATTTTTACGTTTAGAGTTCACAAATTTATAAAAATATTTAGGATTATATGTAAAAGTGTATTTCATTCCACTAATGTAATCATTACAACATTTTTGGCTAATAGCAAAGAATTTATGTGTAGCTTTCATATAGGATGCAAAGACAATAGATGATCTACTCAATGAAAATTTTTTGAGAGAGTCGATTTCTTTCATTTCTAACCCGTTTTTATTCCTTTGAGAACCAACAGAGAAATATTACCAGGTAAATGCAAAGGTGCACAGGTATATAAGGCCGTTTTTATTGAATCATAAAACAGTAGAACATTGGATTCTACATCTGCAGCACTAAAATCAAATATCAAAGGATTAAGTAAACTAAACAATAGATCAAAATTTGTTTTAAAAAAGTTAAATTCATATTCATCCGACACAAAATCATCACGTTTATGAAACGGGTTATCACTGTGCTTCGATGATTACTCTATGCACAGTGGTGTGTTTGACTGGTTTAGAGTATTCTGGTTCCGAAATTAGGGAGGAAAATTCCTTAAGAAGTAAAGTATATTTTTATCGACTGAAAATAATTAAAGAAGAAAACGCGTTTTGAGATTTTGAAATTCGTTTTAGGATCTACTAAACATTGATTTTTGAGGTCTACTATAATGCTATATTTACAAAAAAAGTCGGCACCTATAATGGGTTTAGCTATAGTAAATGCAAATGGGAAATCACGCCTTAATCATAAATTTTCATTTATTAATTTTTTGCCGTATGTATTTATGGTACTACCATTTGCTGCTGTTAAAACTAAGTCCAAATCTCTTTTAAAATTTTTAAATTTTGTGGACGGAAGGAACAAAATTTTGGCGCCACTAGCTATTAAGAAAAATAACTTGTTATCTCTATCAAAAATGAATAGGCGACGGGAGGTGTCATCTCCATTGTATGCCGCCACTGCAATGGGGGTTTTTAGCGCGCGTCCTAGGCCACACAATAATAAAGGTTTAAAAATTTTTATTTTTAATTGCGCAACCCATCTATCTAAAGGCTCTGATCATACTAGTTGTAATTCCTTTAAATTTTCTTTCACTTTCTTAGCGTGGCGGCGCTTACTTTTCTGTACTATTCTTTCAATCTTTATATGATAGAGCTTTAAGCTCTTCTATTCACACATATAATTAATTTATTATAATTTATTAAATGAACAAGTTTGCTCACATTTAAGAGCACATCCGAGGTGAACGACCTCTAGAATGGTTCCGACCTCTATTGAAGCTTCGTCTTTGTTATTATTTCGTTTAATGGCACAAACATCATTGGAAAGTTTGTAGAAATATTCGCAGTCGTTTGTTGTTGCTAATAAAAGTTTCTCAACCATGTTTTCCAACCCATCAGTGTTAGTTCTTCAGGTCGTTGTCCTACGAAAGCTATTTCTCTGCTATACATTACTTCCGATGTTATCAGCCATCTTTAATAAACTGTTATGTCCGTTAGATTAGTGCTAGTAAGTGCCTAAATTAAATTTGTTGGCAGTTTCCTTAGCCATATTTTTATAAGTTTGGTATCAAAATTTGCACCCGCGAGTTAAATCAGCGACCGATAGAATTCCGAGGGTTTCCGATTACCGATTTCGGAATCTCCAAGAATCCTATCTAGTTTTGCCTTCTCCGACAACGAAAAACGTTCGATTAACGCAGCTTTTAATGTTTTATACTTGTTAGAAATTGGGGGATTTTGTATAATGTTCAGTATTTGTGTAACAGTATCTTCTGATAATGCTGCTATAATATATTGGTATTTATTTAAATCGCTATTGATATTTTTAGTTGCGAATTGTATTCCGCAATGAATGAACCACGCCCCTGGACATTTGTTCCAGAATGGTTGTAACGGTACTGAAGCAAATATGGAACATAATTCTATTAATGGTTCACTTGGTGGGGGAGTGTCATCAGCGGGTTTAAACGCTCTGGTGTTATTTTGAGTTTGTGTATGTTGCATCTTATTGAATAATTATAGAAAAAAAAAATATTTTTGTATGTATATATTTTATATGAATATATGAAAAATATATAATTAACACGATCCAATAAATCAACATCAAATAATTTTTAATAAATTATCCTTTTGTTTTCTTTTTTTTTTTATGAATTTAAGTCAGCTTTTGTTTAGCGTTAGAAATTTTGGAAATTATATTTTAATTCTGGATGGAATTTCCCCGCACTAATTGTTCAAATTTATTTATACCAAATAAATATAAATGAACTTCTAAATTCGACTAAACTTAAAAAAAATTTTTACACTTATATACAAAAAATTAAAACATAAACAACTAATTACAAACTATAACTATTAATATCATGACACAAACACTAGCCCATCACAGTTATATACTTGTATTTTATCAGTACATACACATACACCTTGAATATATGCTTACATACAAACTTATATATACAACAACATGCATTAGTTTCATGAGTTCTATATATATTGTTTTATATATTTTACGTTAACGCCCAAAATTGCCTTAATTGCCATTAATTTGAATTGTATTCATATACAAACGTTTATATTAATATATAATAAGTTATACATTACATGCACAACTGTTGAATTGTATATTATACACACCTATACTATAATAATAAGGCATAAGCCTTGTTGTATAGGTGAAAGCAAATCGTAAAATAAAATAAAATAAATAAATAAATAATTTATGAACAAAAACTAAATATAGTAAGTAATAATAAAACGCGAGGGTTGTATCCCCTACATACGCGATTAGTGCCTATGATGATATTCACCATAGATTTGGCGTAAGTCTAAATAGCCTTTCTTACTTGTTCGTATTAATATATTATAAAAAGGGTAGGGTGCAAATATCCTAAAAACGGTTGTTGTTTCGATGAAACACCGTTATATATACCCTTGGTGTATTTCACTTTTCAAAACGTGTGCAACGCCTAAAAGGAGGCGTCGTAGACTCAACTAAGTATATAAACATATTTTAAATCAGCATCGCATACTCAGTCGACATAAATAAAATATTTTTTAATGTATAAAATTACCTGAGATGGGCGAATTGTAACATAACAATTAATATTGAATAAAAATTCTCTACTTGGGAAAAAACTGCTGTATGTACGCATTTTTATTCAAACAAATTTAAGGATTTTTTTGCTTAATTGAAGAAGTAATAGAGTAGGGTTTTGGTTTAGAAGTAAAATCGATTGAGATTTTGATTCTGAATAGATCGATATATCTGAAGGTGGGGTGGTAAACATTTGCTGTTTAGAAGTTACAAACATCCGGACAAACTTATTATACCCTTTTCCACATGATGATGCAGGGTATAATAAAACATTTCATTTATTTTGATTTCATTATTAAATAAAAAATAAAAATTTTTGTGACATATCTATCATTTTGAAATTTTTGAAAATACAAGTATAAAAAAAATAAAATTATAAATATCTATTTTATACTTGTAAATTATTACACGATTCTGTAAGAGTGCTGAAAGTCCGAGAGAACGGTTGCCATTGTGGGCGCGTCCCAAAGGACGTTTTTACCGAATTGCAATAGGAAACCGCAGATGATTTCGTGAAATTTCAGTGCGTTATCTCAATTTGCACGGACTATTGATGCCAAGTGTGGCTCGCCCGCTTCTAATACTAAAAAACAAAAACAAAACAATATATCCACATATCATTATGATGATAGGTATAATAAACGAAGACATTGTTTATCGGTCCACCTTTCACATAAAAAAAAAAATTATACTAACTCAACTTCTATTTGCGCATCGCCCTTAATCGGTACTTTGTCACACTGAGCCGACATTTACTAATGCACATATAAAGTGTTTAAGTCAACAACAATATAAAAACAAGTGAAAATATTATAGTCGGCCAAGGCCGACCATCGAATACCGTGCACCACTTCATGTATTATTCAATTTAATTTTTTTCTTTAAAAAATGTTAAGTATATATACATACTTTCTTATCAAATCTAGCGTGCTTTATATTATTAGTTATTAGTTTATATATGTTATAAAATTCTCAATAAAAACCTCAATAGGTTCTGATCCAGCAAGTCAAAAAATTAAAAAAAAAACTTTCTCTAACAAGAAAAATTTAATTTTCTATAAAACCAAAATGAGCTTTTCGATTAAAATCGAACCGCTAACGAAAGGAAATTTTGACACCTGGGAAATACGGGTTACGAAAAACGAAACGTGGAAGTATATTTCTGGCAAAATTGAAAAGCCAACCGAATCCGCAGCTGCAATTGCTGAATGGGAAGATAATGATGAAAAAGCGAAATCTGATTTAATATTGTCCATCAGCTCATCCGAATTACCACAAATAAAAAATTGTGTCACATCCAAAGATATATGGGATAAATTACATTCAATATACCAGTCGAGAGGCCCTGCCAGACAGGCCATGCTGTTGAAGTCACTCATCTTAATAAAAATGAAAACTGGTGACGATATACGCGACCATATTCAAATTTTTTTTGAAATCGTGGATAAATTAAACGAACTACAATTAGTCATAATTAATCAACTCGACTGATATACTCAAAGTAAAGCTCCTTGAAGAATTTGAAGTAAGAAAACGAAATATGAACCGTGAAGTTGAAGGTGCTATGTATACAAATAAAAACAACAAAAAATATACGAATGAGAAAAAACCAAAATTCAAATTTACCTTCCATTATTGCGGTAAGGTAATGTAAGTAAGAACGAATGGTACCTTGATTCAGGTGCTTCATCGCATATGGGTGCCAGTAAAAACATGTTCAACGAAATTAATGCTGCAAAAAATAAGAAATTAACTTTAGCGAACGAGAACTTCACCGACATAAACGGCTGCGGTACAGTAACTTTTACATCGAGCTCCCGAAGAAATGTTACATTAAACGAAACGTTATATGTACCAGATTTACGAACAAACCTCATATGTGTTCCTAAAATTATAGATTATGGGTACGAAGTAATCTTCAAAAGGAATACAGCAATCATTTTAAACTCAAAAACAAAAGATTTTTTGCAAAAAGAAAGGTCACATCTGTGGCATCTCAGAAAAAAACTCTACAAGATTGGCATGAAATGCTCGGCCATGTAAACGAAAAGGATTTAAAAGCCATAATCAAAAATTTTAACATAGATACAAGAAGAACAGTCGCAAAGCCCATTTAGTTTATCCGACATTGGAGGAACAGAACTTTTGAACATAGTACACAGCGATGTTTGTGAAGCAGTATAATATATAATGGAAAGGTATGTCTCTTGAAGAAAGCATTATATGGTCTGAAGCAATCAGGAAGGTAATGGTATAAAAAATTAGACGAAATATTACGAAGTATGAATATGAAACTATCTGAATATGATCCGTGTCTATACATATACCAACACAACAACGATATAGTAATTACTTCAATTTACGTGGACGACCTTATCCTATCATCTAATATCAAAACTTTAACGAACCACATGAAATCCGAATTGGCAAAAAGTTTCGAAATGAAGGATCTAGGCCCTTTAAGACACTGTCTCGGAATCCAATTTAATGAAGATATCGAAACAGCCACTATTAGTACGTGGCAATCAAAATATATACAAGAGATTTTGACGAAATTTAGTATGGCCAGTGAGTACCCCTATAAACACTGCGCTGATCACTACTTTGCTTAACTTCTTAAGCAAAGTACAATAGTAGAAGAAAGAATAAGATGAACAATCACCACAGGTACCATATCAAAGTCTCATTGGTTCTTTAATGTGCCTTGCAGTATCAACAAGACCTGATATAGCTCACACAGTAAGTGTACTTAGCGAGTATAATACATGTTATAACCAACAACACTTGATAGCGGCTAAATGTGTACTGAGGTACTTAAAACGAACACAAAATGTGTTAATACTTGTTAACGAAGAAATTTATATAGTTTTTGTTTTTAATGTAATAATACTTTTAGTCATAGTTTTTGATGTCAATATTTTTGTAGATTTCTTCATTCTGAAGAAATTCATCACTGAAATAGAACGTTTGTATGTTATAATAGGTTATGGGTATTTTGCCTATTAACTGCGCGTATATAAATTTAAAAGTATATGTAAAATTGTATCTGGAACTGCAATTCGTTTTGAACCGCTAAACGCGGATAATTATGAAAGTTACAGATACGGAAGTTACATGGAAGTTACAGATACGTGCTGTTTTAATTAAAAATGATTTATGGGGTTACGTAGATGGAAAGATTCCTTGTCCAGAAGATGGAGACGCAACCAAATGGCACGAGATAGATGATAAAGCATGTGCAGATATTACGATATCCATTACACCATTAGAGTTGGGCTTAATTTCTGAATGTAGTACATCTAAAGAAATGCGGCTTAAATTACAAAATATGTTCAAATACGTTCTAGGGTCCTGCAAGAAAGGTCACATTGTTAAAGAAACTTTCTTAGCAACGTTAAATGAAAACGATAGCGTAAAAGATTTTTTAAATGAATATTTTAATGCTTATGGTAAACTGAAAGCAATAAATGTTCCTGTTGGAGACGATCTACTCGCTATCTTATTGTTATATAGTTTACCAAATTCATTTGCAACTTTTAGAAGTGCCATGGAGGCACGTTAAAATTTTAGAAGAAGTAGAATTCAGAATTCAAAGACAACACTGATAATAATGTATTATATACCGAAGGCAGTACATCTAAATATAAAGTAAAAACAAAAAGTGTTTGACAAAGTCAAGACAATAAACAGAAAAGGAATAATAATCAAATAGGTGTATGCTACAAATGTAGAAAATTTGGACATATTGCGCGTTACTGCAAGTCGAAACAATCCAATCAAAAAACTGCAAATAAAATAAATGATCAAATGCACAAATGCTTATTTTCACAATTTGAAGAAACGTACTGAATAAAAACGATGTATGGTGTTTAGATAGTGGATGCTCAGGGCATATGACTGCTAATATAAATTCATTTAATAATTTTAAAGAAAATTCTAAGGTGCTAAATTTAGCCAATAATGTTACTACTACACCATTTTAAGGTTAAATTGAGAACTTCCAAATTATAACTGAGAACTTGCAAATTGAAATTGGGAAACTGAAGTTTTAAATTGAAAAAACCAAACTCAAATTGAGAAAACTAAATTGAAATTGAGAAAACCAAGTTCAAATTGAGAAAACCGAGTTCAAATTGGGAACTCCCAAATTCAAATTGAGAAAACCAAATTGAAATTGAGAAAAAAAAATTCAAATTGAGAACTTTCAAACCCAAATTGAGAAAACCAAATTGAAATTGAGAAAACCAAGTTCAAATTGGAAAGTTCCAAATTCAAATTGAGAAAACCAAATGGTAACTGATGAATAATTTGAGGGTTTCCCATTCCCCAGAACCGACTATTTTGTTTATTTACATATCTATTCAAATGAAAATGTGCCTCGTCACTCATTATGATTTTTTCATTAAAAACGGGAGTTGTCATGGGCGAGCTGTAACATTCTATTGGCATATGAACGGCGGCGTAAATGGTCTTGCGGAAGAAGCTCTTATGTCAACTGAATCTTATATGAAAACAAATGCAAATCCTTGTGAAAAATTGTGGCCAAAGTTGTTCTTTGAAAACCGAGCTCCTGAGCACGGCGTCGGATTGAGGTTGATGGATTGTTTTGAACACTTTCTTGAGCAGCAGTAATGTTTTCAGCCGATCTTGCAGTACGTTGTGGTCCATGCTTGGGCCTATCACCTACAGACCCTCTTTCTTCGAAATCATTCACTACACGATAAATAGTGCGTTTTGTTGGCACGTTGTTTCTCCCAAAAATTTCGCGTAACTTTCTCATTGTTACAGTAATCGATGATTGATTTTGATAAAATGAACTCAATACTCTTTTTAATATGAATTGATATTACCTTTTTCGTGCAGATCGGCACCATAATGCAGGCGGCGTTGCCGTCTACATAAAAAGCCATTTACACTGCACATTGGTATGTAAGTCCAGCCCGGAGGACCCTATTGAATACCTCTTTGTTAGTATAAGTAGTGGACAAAACAAACTTTTGGGGGGTTGTGTATACCGACTTCACCGAAACATTGACTTTACGGAACTAATAAGGACAATTGGTAATGTGACCATCGGATATCCCGATGCGATTATAAGTGGAGATTTCAATAGCAATCTCCTCTTAGAAAACAGACTTATGGATGAGATGCATACTATTGGTCTTCTCTCCACTAATACCATGATCCCGACTCACTACACTGCCCATACAGCCACTCTCTTAGACCTCTTCTTAGTTAACAATTTAAATAAGGTCCTTGTATATGACCAGCTAAACGCTCCAAGTTTCTCCAATAATGACCTAATCTTCATGACGTACAATTTTGAACTCCAAAACGTGCACGTAAATCATACTTACAGGGATTTTAAAAGTGTTGCCATTAACGAACTTGAACGTGCAGCGAACCAAGTTAATTGGAGCGAGATTGTGTATATACCGGATACTGGTTCAACAATAATGTCCGGTCACTGTTTGATGCCTTTGTCCCATTAAAAACGGTCACCGCGGATTCACACATACATCCAACGTTTGATTCAAGCCAGGGATAGGGTCTATAACATATGGAAGCGCTCACGTGCGACTGCGCATTACGTTCATTTTAAGCACTTATGCAGGCAGGCAACCTATGCTAATAGGCGTGCGAAAATCGTGTTCTATGGTAATAGATTTGCTTCTGCTGTAAACACTGGACAGAAGTGGAAGGCTATTAGGGAGAATAGTATCAATAGTAATTCACTGCAAATCCCAGTTAACCTTGACGTGAATGACATCAATCAAAAATTTGTTAACATACTTATGAACAGTCCTGATGTTTCTTACTACTTAGAAATGGAAACAGATCTTAGTTTTAACTCACTAAGGTTTAATCTGAATCTTAAGTACTTGAGTGTATACTTAGCACCAAGTCGAATGCCATGGGAATGAACGACATTGATCCCAGGTTTATTACACTCATTCTCCCGTTTGTGTTGAAGAGTATTACGTTAATTTTTAATGATATCAATATACGTTCGATCTTTCCGAGTTGTTGGAAATTAACCAAAGTTTGCCTATTCCGAAAAGCAATGGTGACTATAGACCAATCGCGATCCTTCCGTTTCTTTCAAAAGGGTTTGAAAAAATTATAAAAAGACAAATCTGCGACCACATAAGTCTAAACACATTATTAGTTGACTCTCAGTCCGGTTTTCGGAAAAATAGATCTTGTACCACCACCCTGATTGATATCGCAGAAAGTGTTAGGAGTAATTTGGACAATAACAATATGTCACTCCTTGTGCTATTAGATTATACTAAATAAAATCTGTCAAACATTCCCTGATGGAGGTCAAACTCCGAAAATTCTTCAACTTTCATACCACTACCATTAGGTTTGTTGAAACGTACCTCTCGAGAAGGTATCAACGTGTGTTCGCCAATAATAGTTTTTCTGATCTACTTTCAATTAAGCGACGGGTTCCGCAGGGGTCTGCCCTCGGTCCACTGTTGTTCTCCTTACCCACTTGCACAGGTGGTGTAAAGTGCACATGTACGCTGATGATGTACAGATGTGGGCTAGTGGACCGCCTGACAATATCATTGATACTGCAATGAAAATTAATGATGATTTGGTTAATATCGCGAACTGGGCCAGTTCCAACAGTCTTGCCTTGAATCCTGTTAAAACTAAGTGTGTAGCTTTTTACAAGAAGGCGGATATTAAGAACATTAGAATCCGTTTACTGGGGACGGATGTTGAGATAGTTGACTCCGTGAAAAACCTTGGAGTGACATTCAATAGAACGCTCACTTGGGATCATCAAATTAATAATAATGTGGGACAAGTGTACGGAATGTTAAGATCACTATGGCATTTACAGTGGTTCACACCCTTAAGCATTAGAAAACTTTTGGCCAAAGCGTACCTGTATCCAAAACTTCTACATGGATGTGAGCTGTTTGCCAATTGCGATTCCATTTCTAAACAGAAACTGAAAAGGGCTAACAACTCAATCATTAGATACGTTTATGGGTTGAGAAGGTATGACCACGTTTTCACGCTATCTCTGTTAACGGTCACTTTGGAGGACCTGCTTAAATATAGAGCGCTTTGCCTGCTTCAAAAATTGTCACCAAGTAGGATCCAGGTTACCTATTTAACAGACTCGAATTTTCAATGTCAAATCGCAACCAGAATATTAGACCTATGCGGCACCTATCCCTAATGTCTGAACGTCATTTTTTTTATTTTTCAATCCGATGGTGGAATTCCATCCCCATCCGTCTACAGACTACACGGAATTCTACTCGTTTTAAGAGAGACATTTTGCTGCACTTCGCACAAGGCAATGCGAACGACATTTAGTTCTATTTAGCTCTAATTAGTTGATAAGTAGTTCATAGTTAAAAATGGTAATTGGTGCATACTCCTATTTCATATAAGCTTTGAGCTGGAGAGGTAGGAGGCATCCATGTAAATTATATATTCTTTTATATCTACATATGAAATAAATAAATAAATAAATGAATAAATAAATAAATAAAATGTTTTAACAATTAAAACACGTTGGTTTATCGTATATTTATCCATAATAAATTTGCCACGTATCTACTTCACGACTGCCAAATATGAACTGTCAAGACTAATGTTTACCAAAATGGCGGCAAAACAAAGTAGTATAGCTTTTCTCATATACCCTGTATATAAGAAAACATTTTATGCAACAAACGTCTTTATTTCACGAGGCAGCAATTGGAAAGAGAACAGGATATATATGAAGAAGCAGCTTTTGACGTATATAGAATTATAACAACACTGTCATATTGACATTTAGAAAGCGCCATCTTCAAGGCCCCCTCTCGCTTTCTTAGTGCTGGAAGTTATATCCTTTAATTATATCTTTAAATTTAGCTGGTGTTAGTGATTTCGTCAAAACGTCTGCAAGTTAATCCTTTGATTGCACATTTTGAAAATTTATTTCACCTGCTTTCTTCATATCACAGGTATAGAAAAGTTGTGGATCTATATGCTTCGTTTGTTTTGTTGAATCAATATTTTTAACCAGTGTAATCGTTCTTTGATTATCGCACTTCAAAAGTGATGCTTCATTTTGCGCAAAGTGTATATCTTTTAACAATTTACGCATCCAAACAATATGTGTTGTAGCTGCACACAGTGCGAAGAACTCAGCCTCGGTTGTTGATGTTGCTGTCACAGTATGTTTTCCTCTTGTGCTTCGTCTAGAATCAATATCTCCAGCCCAATCAGAATCGCAATATGCTGTCAAAAGATTACTGTTTGAGTTTAAATTGAATGAAATACACATATCTTTTAGTCGGATTTTCAACGTAACGACTTAATACACCACTGCAAATGCAATGTCTGGTCTAGTACAAACCATAAGATACATCAAAGAACCTATTGCTTCACGATATGGATAATTTGGCCCAAGCGGTTCGCCATCTTTAGTTAATTGTATTCCAGGTTCAAAAGGTGTTGATACAATTGAACAATCCAATTGTTTATTTTTTTCAGTATATACGCATTGATGTAATTTTATCTTGTTCATTTCCTTATTTAATCTTATTTGTATACCAACAAAGAATTCAGCATCTTTATAAGTAATTTCAAACTCTGTATGTAGTGCATTCAAAACACGTTGTAACATATTATCAGTATTTCCACATATTAAACCGTATAAAAATATATATAAAATTTTGTTTAAGTGAAAATTCTACAATTCCTTTATTGCATTGACGCGAAGCTTGCTTAAGACCGTAAACCCCTTTTTGTAGTAAACATACTTGTTCTTTTCCTTCAAAACCATAAGGTTGCTCCATATAAATTTTATCATCCAAAGAACCATGTAAAAATGCAGTCTTTACGTCAAATTATATTTTACGTATGTTATATTTTGTAGCTATCCCTAATACTAAACGAATAGAATCATACTTAACCACCGGACTATATATTTCATCATAATCTCCTCCTTTTACTTGTGAACATCCACATACAACCAATGTAGCTTTGAATTTATCGATTTGCCCATCAGCATTATATTTATGTTTGAAAACCCATTTATTTTTAATGACATGCATATCAGGTTCTCTATCAACTAAAATCCAACTTTCATTTTCGAATGTGAATTCAATTCATCTTTCACTGCATTTAACCATTGATTTGTTTCATTACTATTAAGCGCTTCTTCAAGTGAATTTGTTGCAACTATCACCATACATAATTCTGCATCATTGCATAACTTTGTTGCTCCTATGGTTTTATATCGGCTACGTAAAATTGGTTGCCTTGGATTTCGATAGGGTGTACCAGTATTGACATCCTGCTTGTCAATATCTAAATTATCTTTTATATTATTAATTTTACTCATATTTATGTCGCTTGCTTCTCCGTGGATTACCTCATTCGTTGATCTATTTTCAAGCTTTCGTCTCATTTCAAAAACTTCATTAAATATCACATCTCTTCGTATAAAGATTTGTCGACTTCTTGGATCAAACACTCTATAAGCCTTACTTTCTGAGTTATAATCAATTAAAATGTACTTAACTGAATTACGTTCCCATTTCGTGCGTTGCTCTTTTGCTACATGAACGTAAGCATCGCAGTCAAACACCCTTAAATGATCAACAGAAGGTTTTACTCCAAACCATTTTTCATATGGTGTGACTCCATCTAGTACATTACAAGCAGTACGATTTTTCAAGTAAACAGCTGTATTTGTAGCTTCTGCCCACAGATACAAAGGTAAACTTTTCTGATATAGCATCGCTTTTGCAAATTCAACAACAGTCCGATTTTGCCTTTCTATAAAGCCATTTTGTTCAGGCGCTCTTGGTGTAGAAATGTCATGTTTAATTCCATTTTTTACTAAAATTGATTTACTGCTTCATTGCAAAATTCTAATCCACCATCTGATCTCAATTTTCTTATTCCATGTCCATCAGCCAAAACATCTGCATGAAATTTCATCAGATACTTTAAAACATCACACTTGCTTTTCAAAAAATATACAAAACAGTATCTTGAATAATCATCTTTTAAAAGCATAAAATAATTAAAACCGCCAATAGAACTGACACTCATTTTTCCACACAAATCAACATGAAAAGTTTCTCCAGGTTTGGTTACTCTTTTTGAACCACTCTTAGGAAATCTTCGTCTTTGCTATTTGCTAAACACACAACCTTCGCAAAACGGTTATTCTTTCTTAAGCGTTGAGTAATTTACATGACCGAGACGTTCATGTCAAAGTTTAGCAGGTTCTGCTGACACCATATTTACTAAATGTTCGATCATGGGCTCGAAATTCATTCTATAAAGTCGGCTTTCACCTACACCATCAACAAAGATACAATTATCTTTTATAAAATGTACACGGTTGGCTCCTTCTTCAAAAACTACACGCATGCCTTTTTCAGTTGCACGTGATACAGATAAGAAGATACCTAGATAGAGGTCCAGAACGAAAAGAACATTTTTAATTATGTGTATTGAGTTTTTATTAGAAACTCACACTTTTATGTCACGTATTCCATGCACGTGCAATTTTCTGCCATCGCCAACTTTCACTTCACAGTCGCCATGTAAAAATTTCTTAAGGCTTACAAATAACTCTTTTTGAAATGACATATGATCTGTTGCATCAGAATCAGCGTACCATAGAATTTTAATTTTCTTTCTTTTAATGCTTGTTTGTACGCATTTTCATTTGTTTGATTATTATTTACATGTGAGGTTTGCAACGCAAGTGAGTGTTTTTCTTTTTTGTTATTTTGTTCTCTTTGTTTCTTATAACATTCTCTCTCCCAATGACCAGGCTTGTTACAATAATTATATTTTCCACTTCGTTTTTTATTTGTGTTCAAGTTCTTGTATTTATCACTATTAACATTATATGCAGTTTTAATGGAATTATCTGATAATGAGCATGTACGCAAATTTAATATTCATTCTTCATTGATCAAGTGATCGGTAAGCTTTTCAATATTTTGATCATCTTTTGGTACTGCATATCAAGCTGTTCTAACATGTATATATTTTTCAAGTAGACTACTCAAAATTTTAGCAATGATCATTGCTTCTTTTTTGTTCCAAATTAAGGTCTTTAAGCCTTGCTGTAAGAGATGTTATTTTTGCTATCAAATTTGCCATTGTTTCAACTTCCTCCATTTTACAGTTTATAAATTTTTCAAGAAGTATTTGTGCCGATTGTTCACTCTTTTCTGCATGTACTGTTTTAAGTGTGTTCCACATTTGTGCCGCCGTATGACAATTTGTGAGGTAGTTTAACTGATCTAACTCCAGACCCCTTATAATGAATGCTTGCGCCTCCGCATTTTTTCATCCCATTTAGCATTATCAGTTTCTGGTGTTAGCAACGTTCTCAAAATATATTCCTTAACTACTCCTTACTCCTTAACATGAAAATTTCCATTTGCCGCTTCCACAATTGAAAATGTTCACCATTAAAGCGGTTAAACTTTGGAATCCATGGCTTAGTTTATATTTTAACTGCTCCTTCTTCCAGTAGTAAAAGTTTGGATGCTTTAGGCACTGGGAAATACTCAATACCACTTGGTGCAGATTGTTCTTCTTTTGGCTTATCTTTAGGCGCTGGGCCCATAACCTGTTATATATCGAAGATTCAAAGACACAGCCAAAATATATTTGTAATTAATTCAATTTATTATTCCACGAATTCAATTATTGATAATAAAGATTTTATATTTATAGAAAAAATTTAATGCAACAAACGTCTTCACTTCACGAGGCAGCAATAGAAAAGAGAACAGGACATATATAAAGAAGCAGCTTTTGACGTATATAGAATTATAACAACACTGTCACATTGACATTTAGAAAGCGCCATCTTCAACACAAATGGTACAAGTTTTCCAGAAGATAATAAAGAACGTACCATCGATTTATTAGAATTAATTCATAGTGACGTATGCGGTCGATATCAATCGATTTATTAGAATTAATTCATAGTGACGTATGCGGTCCTATGAGAGACGCTTCTAACTCGAAATACTTTGTAACCTTTATAGATGACTATTCCCGTTATTATGAGGTATATATCATTAAATACAAGTCTGATGTTTTAAATGTTTTTCAAACCTATAAAAATACTGTTGAAACTTTTACTGGCAAAAAAATAAAGGCATTATAAACAGATAATTGTAGCGAATATTGCAATCGAAATTTAAATGATTTTTTAAATAGATGTGTGTAAAGTGACGTCTGAGTGCACCACCTCAACAGAATGGCGTGGCAGAACACAAAAATCGCACATTAACGGATGTAGCTCGTTGCATGCTTAAAGAGTCAGGTGCACCGTTATCTTTTTGGGCTGAAGGTATCAATACGGCTTGCTATATAAAAAATAGATGTCCAACCAAATCCTTAAATGAAGAAATCCCGTATAAATTTTGAACTGGTAAAAGTCCTACGGTTGCATACATGAAAACTTTGGTTTAAATGCATATGTTTTAACCAAAAATAAATCCTTAGGCAAATTAGATCCAAAATTCATGTTTTAATGGGATATTCAAGTGAAAGTAAAACATACCGTTTATGGTCTCCTGAAACAAAGAAAATTATTTTTAGTCGTGACGTCAAATTTATGAATGACATGTACTTAAAAACTTGTAATGCTAACGATAAACGTGTAAGTGATGACTGTTACATTGATTTGATTCGTTTTCCAAAAGATAAAAAAGTAAATAATGATAATGTAAATAGTCAAGAATCGTCTGAAAAATGATTAAAGATCTTTCGGAAAGCGAAGAGTTTAAATTAGATTTGCATCCTTTTACATCAAATCAGCAAAAGGTCGTCCACGTAAATTAAAAACTGGCCGACCGAAAAAACTTTATCAGCCATGTTATTGTGAGGAAAATGAATGAATGAAATGTACGTTCTACAACAATCCGTTTATTAGCAGCCCTAGCAGCAGAACTGAATTTAGAGATTCATCAGATGGAGATAGTAATAGCTTATTTAAATGGAGAATTATACAAAGATGTTTTTATGAAAATTCCCGAATATATGGCAAATGTATTACAAAAATTGGTCTCTGGGAATACAACTGGTTCACCTAAAACAAAAAGTGAAAAGATTAAAAATACGGCTAAAAAATGGTTAAATGGTTTAAACAATTATAAATCTCCAGTTTGTAAGTTGGTAAATCACTTTACGGCTTACGTCAATCAGGATTAAAATGGTATGAAAAATCACCTTTGTTCTCCGAAATCTTGGTTTCATTCAATCTAAACAAGATCCTTGTTTATTTATTAATAAAAGGGAAGATAAAATTATGTTTTATAATTATATATGTTAATGATATATTACTCGCTTCTAATGATTCTTCTTGGATTTATGCAATCAAAAACAACTTGAAAAGTATTTCGAAATGAAAGATTTTAGGCTAGCAAAGAAATGTCTTGGAATATAATTTCATCAAAACTTGTCATCAAACATGGTTTTTCTAAGTCAAAAAGATCATATACAAACTATACTTAAAAAATACAATATGGAAAATTGTAAAGCAATTAATACGCCACTTGAAATTAGCTACAAATTAGAAAAAGCAAACTAGAACGTAATGAAACAGTTTCAGTATCAAAATTTGATTGGTGCGTTATTATATATAGCAGTAACAACTACACCAGATATCGCTTACACAGTCAATATTCTTAGTCAATTTAACACTAATTATACAGAAGAACAGAAGGCAGAAAAGACAGTGTTAAGATATTTAAAAGGAACCCAAAATTTAGGTCTTTTATACAAAAAATTTAACAACAATTTGTCTTGTGTAGTAGATGTAGATTGGGCTGCATCTAATTCAAAGTGATAGAAGATCTTTCACTGGTTATGCTTTTAATTTATCTGGTTCAGTAATAAGCTGGAATTCTAAAAAGCAGCGAACAGTAGCTTTATCAAGCACTGAATCAGAATACTTAGCAATAACAGATGTAATGAAAAGGTCCTGTTTGACCAACTAACCAAGTAGAACCAAGTAGTACACCATTTTAAGGTTAAATTGAGAACTTCCAAATTATATATAATTGAGAACAAATTGAAATTGGGAAACTGAAGTTTGAAGAAGTGAGAAAACCAAATTCAAATTGAGAAAACTAAATTGAAATTGAGAAAACCAAGTTCAAATTGAGAAGTTCCAAATTCAAATTGAGAAAACCAAATTGAAATTGAGAAAATCAAAATTGAAATTGAGAAAACGAAACCAAATTGTAATTGAAAAAATAAAATTGAAACTGGGAATTAAAAAATTAAAATTTTTAAATTTATTTCAATTGAAATTGGGAAAATCAAAATTGTAATTGAGACAATAAAATTTGAAATTAGTGAAATCCAAATTGAAATTTGGAAAATAAAAATTGTTATTGAGAAAATCAAAATTGAAATTGGGAACTTCCAAATTGAAATTGAGAAAATAAAAATTGAAATTGGTAATTTAACATTTGAAATTGGGAAAATACAAATTGAAATTGAGAGAATGCATTTTAAAATTAAAAAATTTTTAAATTTAAATTGTAAGTTAAGAAAATTAATATTGAAAATTGGATTTTTAGTAAATAAGATATACCAATTTTTATCAATTTTTCACTTAAATTAAGTATTGTTAATATAACTTAAGAGAATCATTTATAAAGTTTTTATCTATTTTTTCACTGCATCGCAATATCTTTTTCATTTATATCTATACTAACTTTCTTCTTTGTTTTGTTTTTGCTCTTGATAAATTCAATTTTTAAATTCTTTAATTTATTTACATCAGACATTGAAGTACAATCCCAAATATAAAGTTGGCCAGACATCGGTTGGTTACTACAGTCTGTATGGTTAATATCATTATTGTTGTTATTATTATTATTTTTAGCGTTATCTAATTTGTTTTCATCATTCATTGTCTTCAGTTTTTGCCCTCTAGTTATTACATTTATTGTCTTAGGTATTATATCTTTTAACATATAAGCGTTTGTGTTATTACTCCCAGTTTCCTACACTATTGTAAAATCATAGTCGCATAGATACATTCTTATGCGCGTCATCTTAGAAGATGGGCTTTTGTGAGTGAAAAGGGACATCAATGGTCTGTGGTCTGTTACTACAATAAATTTTCGACCGTAGAGGTATGATCTGAAAAAATGTATACCCCAGTGTATGGCAAGTCACTCTTTTTCTATTACTAGTTTATTTATATCGTGTTTGGAAAGCGTTGTACTTGCGTACAAAATTGGTAGATCATGTCCTATTTCTCCTTGCGACAATATTGCTCCTATAGCATAATCAGAAGCATCTGTGGTCAGTATGAACGGTTTGTCAAAGTCATGGTATTGAAGTATTGGGGGGTTCATTAGTTTTTCTTTTAAGGTTTCAAATCCTTTTTGGCATTCAGTATTTTTATTATTATGAAATTTATATATGCTGGTGCACATAGTATGTTTAGAAGTGTATAAGAATCTTACTTAAATATACTATTATAGAAATAGTAAATATAATAAATACAATGTTTTGTCATATAAGCACGAGGATATGTGTTGCTATAGCTACCTGTATTTTTATTTATTTATTTGTATATTTAAAAATAGTTTTCTACTTTATATAAATATTTAGTTTAATACTGAATATAATAAACACTCAATTGCATTGAGATGCGTCATTTGAATGGATGTACTTAAAATTTAGCATAATACTTTTATATCATATAAAAGGCACTATAAATGATTGAACATATTTCATCTTTATTTACAAAAGATGCGGGAAAAACATTGTAAAACTTTTTACGGTCTTTGGTTAAGGACAAAGGAAAAGAAATGCTGCGAATTATATCTCTAAACATTAAACAAATAGAGTCAAGATTATACATATAAATGTCTTAATATAAATGCCATTGCGATAATTAGTCAATTGTTGTTAACGTTTAAGGGCCTACTACAAAGGCAACACTTGATAATAATGTGGACCGAACGGTCGCATTGGTGCCATTTTCGTGATACCATCAATCTCATCTAAGCTGAGATTGTCATGAGACATGTTAGCATTTTCATTGATTTCCATTTTTTGATGTTTCTCGTGACATATGTAGAGAGAGAGGCATAAAATTAGCATAAATAATAAAGCCAAAGTTGCACCACTGGCAATGCTGGGCGTTTCCAAAATGCACGATGGCGTGATGGTAAATAACTGCCAGAGATCTCTTTATATACGCAGCGCAGTCCCATGAAACCTTTGGCGCATTTACAATTATATAGAATTTCAATGTGTATCTCGACGGTAAAGCAAGTGGCATCATTTAGACAGTACCAGGCGGCATAGGTGGGCGGGCAAGTATATATGTCGTGTTGGGAAGGATCTTGGTCGGAAGGACCAAAAAGAGAAATATACCGTGGTGGGAAGGATCTTGGTCGACAGGATCAAAAAGAGAAATTTGTCGTGGTGGGTAGGATCGCCATATAATGGAAAGGCACCGTCTGACTAACTAACCTAGTGTATAGTGTATTATTTATACGTATGTTAGTGAATGTGGTCTCTAACATTATATGTCGCGCAACACAAGAATCCAGCTGAGAAAGTTGGTATTTTAATGTTAGAAACTAAATGAATGACTCACGTAAATACGTTTTTTAGTTTGCTTTATTAAATGAAATTCCATGTCTTATATACTAAAATGAATACAATAAACTTACAACAAATTATAAATACAAATTACAAATATTCAATAATAAGCATAAAATTAAACTAGGTTATTCTTATTGCTTACTTGACATAAGTTCTATTTTTGCATGTACATGCAAAAATCTAAAATTAACTTAAATAAAAATAATAATAATGTGACCTATATTTAAGTTTCACCACAGTAAGCAAAAAAATTAATGTACGAATGTATGTTAAATATATGAATTGAATTAAAATAATAATTGAGTGAATATGTTCTCTTAATTATACACTATAGCCGACTAAAGAAGCTTTGTATATGGAAGAACTATAACATGAAATTGGTATACAACAAAATACTTTAATAATTTATAATGATAATCAAAGTGCACAGAAGTTGGCCACCAATGCAACATATTATTCGCGCACAAAACATATTGATACCAGACGTCACTTTATTCGAGAAAAAATAGAAAATAAAGAAGTATGCCTTAAATATATGCCTACCGAAGAAATGCCAGCTGACGTGTTGACCAAAGGCTTAACAACCGAAAACATTTCAAATCCAACAAAACATTATCAAAAAATAAACGTATGGATATTTCTTCGAGGGGAGGTGTTAATACTTGTTAACGAAGAAATTTATATAGTTTTTGTTTTTAATGTAATAATACTTTTAGTCAATATTTTTATAGATTTCTTCATTCTGATTTTAACATTGAAAAAAAATGTTTGTGTGTTATAATAAAATGTAGGACTAGTATTCAAAAAATGTGGTAAAGAATTAGAAGGCTTCGCCAACGCAGATTGGGGTGCAAACGTGCACGATCGTAGGTCATACACGGGATACACATTTAAATATGGTGAAGCAATAATATGCTGGGGATCCAGGAAGGAGGGAACAGTGGCCATGTCCACTACAGAAGCCGAGTACATGTCTCTCTCTCTGACTCCGCCAAAGAAGTAATATATTTGAGAAGATTTTAAAAAGGACCAACAGGAATCGAACGAACCATTAAAATTTTCAATGACAATCAAAGAAAAGTTTATATATCACAATAGAACCAAACATGTCGAAATAAGACACCATTTCATAAGAGATGCGTTGGAGAGAGGTGTAGTTGACGTAGAATATCTAAATACAGAAGATATTCCAGCAGACTTTTTAACGAAGGGATTGCCCACAATAAAGCACTACAAGTGCATGAACATCCTTGGTGTTAACGAACACCATTAATGGTTTTAAACAATACAATGCCAGATTTGAGGGGAAGTCTTAAGTATATATATGTAGAAAGGACAAAGACGAGACAAGACGTTTACAGTAAATTATATAGTGTAGTACGCAAACATGAATCGTTGAAGTAAATTTGAAACAAAAGTATCAACTTTCTATTAGAAAACTTTTTTTTAATCTTAATTTTAATAAATTTTGTAATAAAATAACTAAAGTTTTCTTTAAATTTACTAAACGCTTCACATTTTTGGGGGCTCGTCCATTTAATTGATAAATCGTTATTAGTGCCATTAAGCATAAAACCAATTTAGAGGATTTTAAAGAAGTAAACCAACGGAAGGATTCGAAGCAAAACAGTAGAACATATAGGAGTGTTTAAAAGCTACAAAGTGCTGTTTAAATCTAAGGATTAAGAGAAGTGCAAAAAAGAAAGTATTTTGTATTTTATTGTATTCATTAAATTTATACATTACGAATTTGATTGAAATTTTAGAGTTGAATGTAGATGAGTTACAAAGCTATTAAGAAAGTTATTGTCGGACGGACGTATAAGTGAGTTACAGACAAGACTTATAAATCATCACAGACCTAATGCAGTGAATTCTCCATCCGAACATGATGAAGCTACTAGTGTTTTGGTAGATGAAAAGGAAATGCATAGAAGGAATTTTTTTTTTGAGAGACATCGAAAAATCACTAACTTCTTTTTGTGGAACTGACCACACAGCAGTTAAATGGAGTGATTTACCCAAATTTATTGATGCCAAACAGTTGATGAAAGGTGCAGCAAAGTCTTTCATTCGAAGTCAAGGTATTATTACTAACTGGAGTATACTTAAACAAGCTTTAATCAAGGAATTTTGTAGCTGAAAAATCGTAAAAAGAAACAAAATGAGTTTTCGTGAATACTTGTATGTTTTAATGGAAATTGGCACATCCATTAATTTAGATGGAGAAAGTCTTGTAGAGTATTTCGTTAATGGAATAGACGACAGTAAATTCGCCAAAAAAAATATTATACCTGGCTAAAAATTTAGAAGATTTAAGAGATAAATTGAAAATTTATGAAAAAACTAGTAAAACTTTAAACATGATATCCACTCAAGTACATTTTTTCAAAAGAATAAATTTGAAAATGATAATTTTGAAAAAACGAAAAGGAAATGTTACAATTGCGGGGATCAAAATCACATTGCAAAACGATGTTCTTTTTTACAAATCATATGCTTCAAATGCAAAAGAGAAGGAAATTAAGCAGCAGATTGTAAATTGCAGTCAAATACGAAAATGGAACGTAGTTCTTCGTGTATTCTACAAGTGCGTGATGTTTATGAGCCTAAGTCCAACAAATCGGGTTTTCAAAGAATTTAACATTAGTGGATTTAAATTTTCAGCTATAGTTGATTCGGGAAGTGACGTTTCGATAATAAGACAAGATGTGTTCAATAAAATAGATGATGTGAAAGTATTTAAAGAACGGAAAACACTCATTTGTGCAAATAATTTCGAGCTATACACAATTGGCCATTTTGTAGAAAGCGTCAAGGTAGACGGCATAAATATTAACGTTAAGTTTCATATTGCTGAAAATTTTGTTTATCTGGCGGCAATTGGTAACGATATGTTTAAGGAAGTCAATGTCACCGTTACGTCAGAAGGAGCAACATTTTCTAAAGCGGATATAAAAATGGACGAATCAGTACAACCTAATAAAAAAGAAATAAATAATAATTATGGGTCTATGAATATTAATAATTTTTCGTAAGAGTTTAAAAACATATGTTCTGTAGTTAAAATAGATGACGTTTGTGGTAAAAAAGATGATTTGTACTTAGCTCATAAAGAGACAGCTGTAATTATTAAAGATATAATTAAAAAATACAAGACTCTGGAGAAACAATTAAAGGAGGAACAAAATAAAAAAAATAACGCCTGTTACTGTCCAAACATTTGTCGGAGAAGACCAAATTGTATGATATTGTTAAACTAAAGCTGGATAATGTTCTGGGTGATTTTAAGGCTATAAAACATAAACACACCACATACATACAAAAATTTCAACGGGAAATATTTAAATATAAGAAAATGTTGGAGCAAAATGCTTTAAAAAAAGAAAATGACATAATGTTATTGCAGCGGGAAAATTATATTTTGGAAAAGGAAAAGGATGCGTACCGCAAAGAAAAAGAAGCGGCGAATAAGGAAAAGAATTCAATAGTTAAAAAATTTGCCAACAACAAAGTAAAACTGCTGTTCGATACCGAAAAGGAAAAAGGGAATGTCGAATGTCCGCTTTTAAAACTTATATGAAGAAAAATCACACATTACTTCTATTTTAGATGAAAAGTGTAACGAAATATGTAAATATCAAATGTGAAAAATTAAAAGGCGACCTTGATCATTCGGAATCGAAACTGAAATATCACATAAATAAAATAACTTTGAAATGGAAGCGAAATTAATGTTGGAAAAGAAATTAGAAGAAGAACGCAATGCTCCCAATAAACTAGAGGAGAATGCTTATGAAAAACTTAAAGTAGAATTTGAAACACAAACAATTTTACTGAAATATGAAACCACAAATAATAATGAACAAATGGAAAAACTGATCAAGAACAATGAATGGAAAAGGGAACTTATAAAACAACTACGGGAGAGAGTTGGGGACTTTGAAGGTCCAAAACGTACCGTACGTAACGTTGCTGAATTTATTAAACAGTGGCAAGCGTCATCGGGGTCGATGACAACGCAGGATGGCCGAATGTAGAAGGGATAAAGACGGGTCAAGACGTGGACAGTAAATTATATAGTATAGTACGCAAACACTGTAGTAATAAGTATGTTACTTTCTATTAGAAAACTTTTTTTTATGAAATATACATTTTAATAAATTTTGTAATAAAATAACTAAATTTTTCTTTAAATTTACTAAACGCTCCACATATATATACTTGTATATACATACTATCTTATCAAATCTAGCATGCTTTATATTTATTAGTTATTGGTTTATATAGGTTATAAAAATTTATTTTTTCATTCTCAATAAAAACTTCAATGAAAAAATTTAATTTCAAAAATTTTAAAATGATAAAAATCGTCCGATCCTATCCATTTTCAAAAGGGCTTCTTTTTGGGCCAATTTTATCGAAATATCTCAAACAATATTAGAACCTCATATGGGAAGAGTTTTAAAAATGGTCCAATACGGTCCATTTTCAATAGGGTTTCCCTTTGGGCCAATACATGTCCTTGTACCAAATTTCATCAAAATATCTCAAAAAATTCGACCTGTAGCTGTTTGCGAACAAATTTACATGGACAGGCGGACATGGTTAAATCGATTGCAGGGTATAATGATAATATATATGAAACTAGAGTGCAACATTGTTCTCGTCGGCTCAGAATATAAATTTGAAACAAATTAAACAGTGCCCGTCCAAATAATTTTTATATACACCCTTCAGGTTTTCATTTTTTTTTTCTTAATGAGGTTGAGTCTCACCACTTTCCACAAATTGCCATATTTTAAAATGAATCTGTACGTGATGAAAATTCCCATTTTCTAATTTTTAAATAAAAATAAGTTGAGAATAATCAAATAACTTAATATTTGGCACGACAAGTATTTTTTACAACAATGTCTTTCATTTACTGATACAACTAAACTAATTGTAGCATAAATTGTTTATTGTCATGTATTAAATTATGCCATTTTAGCTTAAAATATTAAGAAGTAGAAATTTACAAGCATATAAATAGATATTAGGTACTTATTGTACTCATTATTATATCATCTTTTGTTGGAAAAGTAACTGTGTTCGTAAGACAACAAAAAGGGAAGAATTTATGTACACAATATATAAATCATTAATTATTAAACCTAAACTATTAAATAGATTTTGACAGTAGTGTTTTGTATCCATTAGCATTAATAGAAGCAAGCCGGTCCTAATTGTATATGGAATTGTTGTCCATCTTCGCCCACATCTCGTATAGCTATATCGACTATAGGTAAACGTTGTGATTTTGCGGTGGTATAAGTTATTATTGTTTTGGCCCAATTGTTCGTACGTTTCTAAAGTTTGAAATAATTATGTGTTATACGCAGATTATATTATTACCAACTTACATTGCATTCGTCAAAATCCGATTCGATACGTAAACGCTGCGTTCCTTCGGGAGTTAATTCAGCATCATTCCAGGACAATAACTTCAAACCATTTCTAATATATAGAAACAAATCAATTTTATTTATAAACAAGTGAAAATGTTATATCGGTTATACCCGACCAATTAACCACCTGGGAGTAAAATACACCCAGGTGCCTATGTCCTACTGAAAATTTTGAGCCCCTCTTTATATGAGAAATATAATATTACGAGTAAGACAGGTACTGTTACTCAAAAGTACTACAAATAGATAAGGGTAATTTAGATCTTTCGGTGTTGGTTGTTGTAGTAGTAATACTTAAAAAATATGCAATGCTATTGCCATGTTAGAAGATGTCGACTTAATTTTCAAGTGAAATTTTGTATTTAAACTGCGTTCTTAGGAAAAAATTAACTTGTTCACCTTTTCTACTTTGTTTAGAATTTGGAAATTTTTATCGTGACTTAATACTATGTTATGACTATAATATAAAAACACATTAGAAAAATAAAATTTGCCGCCAAAAAAGACTGCCGTCACTATGCTGTATTATTTAGCCTTATGGTTAGAGTGTCACTGCCTACATAATGGTGGGTTATATCCACACATTAAGCTATAATTAGTTTAATATAACTGTAAATACGAGACATTGTCATTTAAATCATTTCGTGAAATATTATTGGAACAGGGGTTCTAAAAATGGACCAATTCGGTTTACTTTTAATATATAAAAAATATGCTTGTACTAAATTTTAACAATTTATCTCAAAAATTATACCCTGTAGCTTACGTAAAAATTTACATTTTTATACTATGAATTTATACCTCGAAGGTTTTCCCGTATTATCCGCATAAGCTAAAGTCTTCTTGCAATGAAATACTATTTGTTGCGTAGCTTGAGACGTTAGCAATTGCAAGAAACCCAATTGGTGGGCATCTGCTTTGTAATTAATATTTACACCTTCTGGCATTTCACCGAGCCAAACTTCTCGTTCTGGTCCTCCATAGCTTAAAATTTTACTGTCTTTTGGTTGTGGCAAAATGCAGGTAGCTTTCATATCTCGCTTGCAAAGTACTAAAATTGCATCTTTGATATTTCCTTCATTCGGGTCCACCCAGTATTCCCCAGATTCATAATTAGGATAAGCAGCAAATAAGTCACGACAAGTCTTAGCTGGTGCACCTTGTTGTCCATTGGGTCGTGTAATCCTTTCAAAGGATGCCTTTACATTTTCAAACGCTTTTATAACTAATTCTTTTCGTTCTTCATCGCTCAATCCCTTGGTAAATTGGTTTAATGGTTGATCGCTCAATATATCAACACCTTTAGTTGGACTTGCTTGACTCATCAAGGCTGTTAAAGCTGCAACATCATAGCCTAAAGTCTCTCCGGGTGGTCCAGGTGGACCTGGAAGACCAGGCGGACCAATTGGACCATGTCTGCCATCATTTCCATTAAAACCTCTGGGACCAGGTTGTCCAGGTGGGCCTGGAGGTCCTGGAATTCCATCTCGTCCTTGAGAACCACGTGAACCGGTTTCACCAGGTTTTCCTGTCATGCCAGGAGCACCTACAGAACCCGAATCACCTTTGAGGCCTGGTGGTCCAGGCAAGCCCTGCAATCCAAGTAAGCCGCGATGTCCCTTCGAACCTTTTGCACCAACTTCACCTATTTCACCTTTAGGTCCCTCTACTCCAGGAGGTCCAGGCTTACCTCTCAAACCTATGGGTCCATCAGAACCAGGTGAACCTATATCTCCCTTAGAACCGCGTTCACCTTGAGAACCTGCTGATCCTACTGGACCAGGTGGTCCTGGTTGTCCCGGATTACCGATCTGGCCCTGACTTCCCTGCATACCTATAGGACCTTTATCTCCCTGTCTTCCAGATACACCTGGTGGACCAATTTTACCAGGAGGTCCTTCAGAACCTTGTTCACCCCTTGGACCTGGAGGTCCTGAAAATCCGATCACACCTTGTGGTCCCGGAACTCCCTCTTTACCTGGTTTACCTTGTTGTCCTGGTTCACCTGGAACTCCTCTTATTCCTCGCAATCCGATTGCACCAGGTGGTCCTGATAATCCAGGCAATCCTCTTTCACCTATTTGACCTTGAGGACCACTATTTCCTAATGGTCCTGGTGGACCATCACTCCCTGTATCTCCTTTCTGACCGTCATGGCCAGGTGGGCCTTGTAAACCAACCGTGCCTGGTGGACCTGGTCGGCCAGATTCACCAGTGGTACCTTTTAAACCCTGTGATCCAACTAAGCCGGGTAAACCTTGACTTCCTGTCTGTCCCTGAAATCATCATAAATGTTAACAAAGTTAGTGTTTCAGTGTTAAAGTTATTAAATATTTCGAAAACAAGTGAAAAGCTTTTAGCCGGTCCAGTTTGACTATACAATTACCTATCCCTATAAAATTTGGCATATGTAGTTTTTGAGCCAAATAATTGATTTTGACCATTTAAAATAATATTGTAAAATTCGATTTTTTTCATGTTGATGGAGAAGGATCCTAAAAAAGGTCAATTTTATATAATGACCGTCCTATTAAAAAAAACATCGCTGTGTCATGATTAAATATCAAAAATTCATGTTGATTACACAAAATAAATGAACGGAGGGAATATAATTTGATTTAATGTTGTTTTTGATGTATTAACACATCATTGGCTGTGCTCTATTAACTGTTAATTATTAATAAATACTCAAAAATGTTTGTTCGACGACGTTTCGTCCGCAAATATAGACTTTTTCAAGAACAATCTATTTTGTTGTTAATCTCAACGCCGCTCTAAGGCGCTGTATAAAATAAACCATACATATACATATATATTATATAAAAAATATTTGTAACCAAACCTTAAAATTATTTTACTTACACATACTTTTTTTTTACATCGCCTTAAAGCTGCATTGAGATTAACAACAATAAATATTGTTTTTGAAAAAACCCATTTTTGAGAATTTATTAAAAACAGTTGTTAGCCTATTATGTATTAAAAATCATAATCAAGTTTGTAAAAAAAAAAAGATCACAAATAATTTTATAAAATTAAATTTAGATTTTGCTGTTTATAAATTTAAACATTCGCACTTATATAATTAAGCTACCACTCCCTCATGTAGGGTATAATTATAAAATATATAATAAATAAAATATATAACATTTTCAATATCAAAGAAGTTCCTACGGATTCCAAAAAGGTTCTTCAACCATACTGAGTTGATTCAGAATGAATATTCATATATTCATCTCTTTAACTCAATGTTAGTGAAAAATCTTCCTCTGGTCATAAAAAATTCGATACCGTGGACCAATTTCGATAAACAGAAGGTCTAAATTTGTCATCTTGATTTAAATATTGATACATTTATAGGAAACTTTCAATATAAATTAAAGTCTTACAAACATTGTAGTTTTAGCTATTACATTCATGACGGTTCATGTGTATGCTCGTTCTTATAACGTGGCATTTATCTATCTATATTATGTCACTTTACGTATTAGTCTGCGCTTGTGAAATGGCAAGCGTTGAGCCAAGATATTTGAATTTTAGTATCGTTTAAACATAAATTTTTCGCTTCTTTCACGATTGACGTCTTTCACCGCTTGTACTAGCAAATAATTACTACCAGTTCAATACCACAAGTCCAGTTCAATAACACAAGTACAATTGCCTTGTACAACAGAATTTTATTAGCAGTACCCAATATAATTCATTGGTTTCAACTTCATTTGCGCTACTTTTAACTGTACATGATGCGACTATGTGAATCGCGGATCCAGTGCGCATCAAGAGAAAAAGTAAAAGTCGATAATCGATTGATACTGATCACGAATATATATACTTTTAGGGGTGCGGATCGTACCCTTCTAGGACTTAGAATGAGGGAAACAAATGCACCCTTATAATTAAAATAGTGGATTTAAGAACTAAATTTGACTTAGACAAAATCTTAAATACCCTCTAACCCTAAATACAAAGGGGTGCAAGTCCACTTTTAGCAAGTCAATAAGTGCTCTAAGTATAAACATTTCTATCTGTGAGAGGGCGTAACACTTTACCACTTTACCAAATTTGAATTTAAAGAGGAACGTATACTTAAAATATTTGTCCCAAATTTCGACTCAATGCTGAGTATTCCTATAATAGGTTCAGATTTTATTGTTAATAATTAAAATAATTATGGGAGTATACTAAGATTTTCGTTCTTGATGAAAAAGAATAATAAAATAATACAAATAAATTCTTCCTTCTATTCTTCTATAGATCCAATTACATTACAGGGACTTCTAATAATTTTCTTATGATCAGTTTAGCCTAAGTAAACAAAAATTTTTATTTGATTCTAATTCATATTAAAACTTACCGGTGGACCAGCATCACCAGGCCGTCCAGGTAAACCACTTAATCCTACTTCACCCCTCAGGCCTAAATCACCTCTTGTTCCTTTTGGTCCCATCAGTCCTATAGGGCCGGTGAGACCTTGTTCTCCAGGGTGGCCCTGCATACCTATGTTACCTTGTTCTCCTTTAATACCCATCAAACCTCTATCGCCTTTTTTGCCAGCCATACCAGTTAGACCTGGTGAGCCTGGAAATCCAGGTGGTCCCATTGGACCCGCAATACCTCTATCACCAGGAGACCCTGGCGCACCCTGCTCTCCATTTTGGCCCGGATTTCCTTGTTCTCCACGTTCACCTGCTTCTCCTGGTGGTCCCGCAACACCTATATTACCTTGTTGTCCGCGCTCGCCTTGACGTCCAGGCGCACCTTCAAGACCCATTACACCGGGACCACCTTTTTCTCCTTTTTCACCTAGTGGGCCTTGCATTCCCTTAAGACCCGGTAAACCCATCATTCCGGGAGCGCCTATTTGACCTTTTTCACCACTTTTACCAACTAGACCCTTTAAATTGCACACAATTGAAGTGATGTTTTTAATAGAGCATAAGCTTTTAACTTACCGGCGGACCATCATTACCCACAGCACCTTGTTCACCTCTATCTCCAGGAGTACCTAGTTGTCCCGGACTACCACGTTCTCCTGGAAAGCCGCGTTCACCCCTAGGACCAGCACTACCTACAGATCCCTGAGCGCCAGGTGAACCTTGACTGCCATCTTTACCTGCTGATCCAGGAAGTCCAACAGCACCAGGTAAGCCTTGAAAACCTCTGGAGCCTGGAGGGCCTGTTTCCCCTCGAGCACCGTCTTGACCAGGGGGCCCAGGTTGCCCTTGACCTCCTGGCAGACCATCTTTACCATTATCACCACGTGGGCCTATAGAACCTGTTATACCAGGTTCACCAGTTTTTCCTGGGTCACCAGTAAAGCCCTTTTCACCGGGTAAACCCATTAAGCCTGGTAAACCTTGCAAACCTTGATGTCCCTGTTCACCAGGTTTTCCATCAGCACCAGTAATGCCTCTTTCACCTGGTATACCTTGTCTACCAGGTGGACCGTTACGACCCGGTAATCCGCGTAAGCCTTGCACTCCAGGAAGTCCAGGAGCACCGATATCACCAAAACTACCTTTTTCACCAGGAGAACCTTGTATACCACGATCACCAGAAATACCCTTAGGTCCAAGAGGTCCTTCAAGACCTTGCAAACCAGGCAATCCAGGTGGCCCTCGCTCTCCTTGTGGGCCACCAGGGCCGATAGGGCCGCGCATACCACGTTTACCACGTTTGCCTTCTGGACCTGCAATTCCAGGTAGTCCTCTGGCTCCTGTTTGTCCTGTTTCTCCTTTATTACCCATATCACCTAAAATTATCCAATATAGTGGCAATATAGTATAATATGAATATATACATCATATATATAGAGAGAGAGAGAAAGAGAGAGATTTATAGATAGGTAGGGATAAAATTATCTCAATAAAGAGAATAATGCCCAATAGTGTATATGGATAAAAAATAACGTTACTTTTCTTCAGATGTATTTTTTTTTTTTTTTGATATTGATATCATTAGATAAAAAATAACATTTGTTAAAAGTAATTGAATTTTATTAAAAATAACAATTTCTAGTAATTTTATATTTTCATTTAAAGAAACAAACTTGTGAATAAAACCAAGTGAAAATATTATAGTCAGTCAAGCCCGACCATTAAATACCCTACACCACTTCATTATATTATTCAATTTAATTTTTTCTTTGATAAATGAAAGGTTTCATTTTTTTCTTTAAAAATTTTTTGAAAATACAAGTAGGTATTGAATAATAAAAATTTTCTTTATTCCTAGCTTTTTCAAAGAAAAAAATTAAATTGAATAATATATCAAGTGGTGTAGAGCTTCATCGACTATAATATTTTAACATGTTCTAACTTAATTTTATTTAATTTATTTAATTATTTATTTGCTACACCTGAAAATAGATGCATAATCTCTTTTATCTAACTGACGTTCTTCTCTTTTTTGTTTCTCTTTAGGCAATATGCTGAAATTACTTTAGCTTTACTTTACTTTAGTAGCTTTTCTATCTTCGATGAGTATACGTAAGAGAATACACACATTGTAAACCACTTTCGTATTTTTGCCAATAATAATAATGGTAATAATATCAATAATAATAATAGTCGAAACTCGTCGAAACTTTTTAGAGTGAGTTTTGAGTCGCCCAAACCAACAATTTAAGATTTTTTTGGAATTACTCGATCAACAACGTGAACAGTTGAAACAAAGCAAAAAATCTCCGTTCAAAAAACACATCAAAAACCGGACTCGTTATTATCGATGAATCAAAACCAAGCGAATTATGTGCAACAGGAAAGAGCATTTACAAATGCTTAAAATTTTTAAAAGTTGCAGTACCCGAATGTCGGGTACATATAAAAAAATCATTATTTTTGAAATGGTCCGAGGGTTAGGCACACAACATCGATGCAAAACATGTATTTAAAGGCGTCAAAATCTTGTGCATACTAGGGAATTCGAGCAATGTTGCTACATAACGACAGGTGTTGTCTGACGTTTCACGCGTTTTTGATCCACTTGGCTTAATGGCATCGTTTGTTATAAAACTGAAATACATGGTTTTTCTGACGCTCTACAGAAAGCATAGACTATCGCATATAAGGTGGTAGATAAATGCGGTGAGGTTTACACATCGCTTTTTGCAGCTAAAATTAGAGTGCTTCCCTTAAATCAAATTTCGTTACACGAAAACGTGCCAAATAGCGAAGCGTACCTCAGATATATTAAAAACACTTCCAGGATATTAAAGTGGTGGGAAATGAGCACAAGGTCAGTGTTTAATTTTTTTAATCAAAATTTTTTGATATTAAAGTATTAGTATTGCCGACGTTTGGTCGCTTTTTGGCGACTTCTTCAGAGCTTATTATTTTCTGGAATTTAGAGTATTATTGGTAATGCGATTACTATAGGTTATTCTCTGATCTTGTTGTCAAATTTGAACTATGCATCATACTAAGAATAATTCTGATTTAACCAAAGTTTCATAATTAATCAAGTTGAATGCATTTGTAGATGATAACTAGTGAAAATGTTACCCTATACCACTTAGTTTCTTAAAATATGTTTAATTGTATCAGTATACCTGACGCACTGCCAAATAAGTTACTTCGTGAGTATCATTGACCCATCGCATTCAAATTTGGCACAGCCAAATATTAAGCTAATTAACTATTCATCACCAAATCTATGAAAAATTATTCAGATTTGTGATTTTTGTGCCCTTTTAAAGATTTCAATTATAATACGACCTTGTATGAGGAGGCGTTCTAAAAATGGTCTGATTAGGTCAATTTTTAATAGGGTTCCCCTTTGCGCCAGTACATGTCATTGTCCCAACTTTTATCAAAATATCTTAAAAAATACGACTAGTAGCTTGCGTGCAAATTTACATGAACATACGTACAGACATGGTTAAATTGATTAAGAAAGTTATTCTTAATCGCAAAAATTTAATATATCCCCTTACTAAATGTACTGTAAGGTATAAAAATCTTATTTGCGTTGGTAATTGGAACTTGTTGATATTACTCATCCTATCATATAAAATAATAAAAATAATCGTATTACATTACCAATTTTGTAAGATGAACATAATGTGAATGTGCATTCTATGTGCATTCTAATGTGCATTTATTATGAGCCTAAAGCCCTATTGATTTATTGGCGCTAGAATTTTGATAAGAAGCCTGACATATCGTTACGTTCGGTGTTTTCGGCGACGTAAAATGAATCCTCAGCAAACCATGTCTATGGGTACCCGCATATTCGTTCTAGTATGCCGGCAGTGTTTACACAGACGTGATGTTGTTTTAAAGAATTTAAAACCATGTACGTCTAAGGAATATATATATACATATTTGTTGTCTGATAACTTCAGTAATACATCTTGAGTTGGGTACAGCTTTGAGCACGGAGATCTTTTGAGAGATGCATGAAACTCTCTAATCTCAACACCACAATGGATTACCAGAGAAAGGCATCAAATGATCATATATTTCTTCTTATTCACCAAGCTTCTGATTTCTTTAAAAAAACAACGCAAAAGCAGTGGCAAGGCGCAAAATTTCAATGACAACATATTTCTAGTAAAGGAACACAATCTCTTTAAATTTTTGGTAAGGTAACCAAGACGCTCAGAGGAAGGATTGATTGGTTCAAGTGGTCCAGCTAAATACTTCACTTTGCGAAATTATGAAACCAATCACCAAGCTGGTTCCTCTGCAATATTGCTGAAATGATATTTCAGAGTGGTCCAGAATGTTCAGGAATTAATACTTTTATCTAACTGACGTCCCTATTTTTACGTATCTCTTTTTTGTTTCTCTTTACTTTAGTAGCTTTTGTATCTTGGATGAGATTTTGCGTATTGGGTTACTTTAGAGAATATTGTGGACTAAATAAAAAATTTGTTGGACAATTGTGCGTGACACTATTTATCAATAAAATAGAAGAAAGATAACACAAGAAGCTCTTCTCACACATTTCTTAAGATATACACAAAAAAAAAAAAAAAATTCTCTCATTAACGTCTAAATTTTGTGACTTCGCTATCATTAAATCAAGAGTTACTTTAAAAATATTACAGGAAAGGAACAATTATTTGAAAGACACTGGCAAAGTGAATGACTTCACGGATTGTGACTGTCATCAATAATATTTAAATTAGGCATATATACTATTCGTTTAAAGCCCAAATAAGAGTCCCTTTTCTTTTTTTAAAATATTTTTAACTATTTTTTGCGTCATGTACCCCATGGATTGTTATATTGTATAGTGGGTAAAAATTCAGTTTCGTTGTGATTACTTTAGACATACACTTAAGTTTTGTAGCGTCCTAAAGCTTAAGTAAGTATATATATAGATATTTTCGATTTTATTAGGAGGTTGACGATTTTTTCTACAGGTATGCGATATGTAAAGAGATTAAACTTTATTTTTATGTAAAAAACGACATTTCTTCTATCTTGGAATTAGACGTTTAAGGTTTTACTCAAATTCCACGTTAAAATTTTCTTAAACTCACTACTCTTACCTTATTCTAAAAAACCCTTAAATCATATCAGTATCTATAATATTTCTATTATATAAATGGGTGTATTTAATGTTTTTTCCTAATATGTAAAAGATCTTCGTTAACTAGCAACATTTTATTTTGGTATCTTTATGTACTTTTTTTGTAACATTACACCCACCTGATTTAAACCATTTACAATTCTAGGCAACCTACACATATACAAATATTCATAGCAAAATTCAGATCAATATATCAACTTTTTTGCGATCATTATAGTGCGACCAAACACATACAAAATTGCTACATCGAGGCTGTGCAAGATTATATGTACTTTTATAAATTTCGCACCCCGATACCCATAATAATATACATATTATTGTGATGGTGAGTAAAAAACTACAATAGGCCTAGTACAATACAAAGCGACAAGTCATGGAGAGATGAATATTTTTACCTTTATATCCCTTTTCACCAAGTTGACCAGTGGCCCCCTTTATACCGGATTCTCCAGGGCTGCCAGCTAAACCATCAGGTCCTCTAGGTCCAGGAAAGCCTTGAGCACCAATTGAACCAGGTGAACCCGTGGGACCTTTTTCGCCTAGTTGTCCATCTTTCCCAGGTGCGCCGGATGAACCTGGTTCTCCAGTAGCGCCGGGGCGTCCTGCCTCACCTCGAGGTCCCTGCAAACCTTGATCACCTTTAGGTCCTAGTTCTCCGGCGTCACCTTTTGCACCCGGTGTACCGGGAAATCCAGGAGGACCTGGTTTTCCTATTGTACCTGGTTGTCCCGGAGTACCAGGATTACCATCTATGCCTCGAGTTCCTGGTGCACCAGAAATTCCTTCTCTGCCCCGCTCACCCCTCGGACCAGCAGGACCCTAGGTGATATTTAAGATTATATTAAGAAATAAAAGGTTTTGGTTACGTATCTTTTGAATGACTGTTGACACGATTTGCTTTACTTTTACTTTTGATTTGCGCATGACTTTCTCTCTTGTGTCTTCGATATACACTTTTGTGAATGAATAAAACGATGAAGAAGCACTTATTTATTTATCAAAGTTAATTAAAAACAAGAAAAAAACTAAAAAAAGGTATATTTGTCCGGGGAAATCTTAAAAAATTGCTCCCTTTTCAGTTTTTTAAACTTAAAATTTTTTCAGCATAAACATAATTATATCAACCAATTCAGACTTTATGGGGCCTCCGAGGCGTTTTTCTGGGCGTTTGCTAACGTTTTGACGAAGTGATATACACCCTCATAAACATATGATGGTGAATATAAAAATTTGCTAATTTTTTTAATAATATGGTCTTTTTATATTAATCGTGAAATATTTAAAGTGAATTTTCTTTAATGTATATGTCGATATTTATATATCTCCGCCTTAAGGGCGGCCCTGTGTTTTCGTATTTCTTATTCAATTATCACATTAGCAAAATATTAATTGCCAAATAATAGTGATACTATAATATTACGCTAGTGATACTATAATGGAAACTTTTATCAAAACTGTTCCTTTTTGCGTTAAACCTACCTTTATTAAAAACACATTTTAGAAATATATGCAGGATACTTACAATTGAACCAGGGTGACCAATCGGCCCCATTCCACCAGTAGAACCTTTCTCGCCGGAAACGCCTTGTTCACCTTTCGAGCCATCTAAACCAGGTAAACCGCGATGACCTTTAAAACCAGGAACTCCTGGAAGACCAGGTAGGCCACGGGGTCCAGGGGTGCCAGGAGCACCTTGACCTCCAGTTTCACCATCCTCTCCAGATACTCCATCTTTTCCTGGGAGACCTGCGACACCACGAGGTCCCAAAGGACCAGGAGGTCCTGGCAGGCCAGGCTCACCCGGTTCCCCTCGAGTCCCTTGAAAACCCTGTGGTCCCATGGGACCAATAGCACCAGGAGGTCCCCGTGGTCCAGGCTGTCCGACTGAATATTGCAAAGATGCTACTCCATACAAAGGATCATTTCCAGGACCTTTGTCAGAATTAGCATATTCAGCGGCTAATTGTTGATGATAATAATTCATGTCGGGCACGGGACCAGGAATCCCAGGGTTACCAGGCACTCCATGATTACCGGGAGAACCAGGTGCACCAGGACCACCAGCAGGTCCCTGCGATCCAGCATAACCTGGATCACCTTGAGGAGAATTATCATAAGGTGAAATATAAACTCTAGGTCGGGGTGTGGTAGTAGTTGTTGTTGTAGTGGTAGTGGCAAGAGTTGTGGGTGTATAAATAAATCGATCATCATCAGGTTGCACTGATTCTCGAGTAAATTGATTACAATTAGGTGATGGACGGCAAGCAACCCTAGAATGTGAACAGATACATATGTGAATACAGCTGTCTCGTTCAATAGTAAATTCCTCTGATTCTCGGCGCCAATAGTTTTCGAAATAACATGAGTAAGGATTTTCCGCAGAATATTGATCATTATCAACAGCACGAATTCGAGCGGTCGAATTGCTTTTTACTATAACAAATTAATTATATTATTAAAAAACCCTTTAAAACACTTAAATATTTTCTAAAGTCTAACCTTCTTCATGATTTTGAAAAGTATCTAAATTAATGACCGGATCTACATCTGCATCTACGTCTACAAAAGAGAACAAATAGCAATAAATTTACATGTTGAATATATTTATTGTGCTATAAATAATTAGAGCACATATGAGTTAAGCTTTCATTAACATCAGTCACTTAATATAGAAATAAATCAAAATATTCACAAATGTGTCACTGAAATTCAAACAATAAAAAGTAAACTACCACTGGGTCAATTATATTACACTTCAATGTTTTATAGCTTTTCAATTAATGACTTGCTATCTGCTGCCAGACCTTCAGATATGTTTGTTTGGTTGCTTTAAGAGAATGGCGTCGCGACAAAGGCAGACTAAATGCCAGTGTGTGGTAATTTTAACCTTTATGTAGTTAACAGTTAATTTAATGATAAAATAGAGTATATTATGATATTTTAAAACGGCGTCGTAGCCGGCGCATAGTGATTTATTTAATTGTTGTTATAAAAACACTTTTCCAAAAGTCATGATATGTATGTTTTGTCGCGTGCGCATGTCAGCTTACTTTCATATCATCAACATATGAGCCTTTATATATGAAAGTTGTACAATTTCACTTTTGAGTATTTTTATTCCAAATTAATGTATTCACATTCAATGGAGTATTATTTTTATAAATTAACCAACGAATTTTTGGTGTACAGTGTTTTATCCATTATGTTGTACTTAAAAGTGATAGAATTTTTTTAAATAATAATTATTAAGTACGCAAAGTCGCAAAAACTGAGATGAAGTTTTATTACCTTCATGCAGATTCCCATGTAAATTAGGTGCAGTCCCCCAAATACCACGCCTATAATAAAAAAAATATCTCACAAGATGTAGCATTTTAGTCAGTAGCCCATCGATGTACTAAATGTAACATAAAATGTAACAGATATTTCAATATATACTTATGGAATACATTCCCTGCCCTAACTAGGTAATAATGTTGAGACTACACAAAATTTGGAACCACCCAATGCGATTACACATAATTTGTCATACCTTTTAATTATATTAAAAAAAAGTTTCATGAACCTCATTATTGTTGAAATGTGCAAACAAAAAATGTGCAAGCAAAAATTCAAATGTAGGTATTTTACAAAAAAAAAAAAAAAAATTGATTAATAGGCACGCTCTACACATTACGAGCTTTCGCCATATAAAGAAAGTGATTCTGAACTTATACGTATAATAAAAAGTGCGTCTCTATTGAATGAAATTCATACGAAAACACAAAGAGGAATTGTACCACTTCAAATATAAGGGCTCATTCAATGTATGAACTATCTTATGCTTCATAAATATATATGCTGTAATAGTGCAATACATTACATACATTATGCTGCAAATAATTGTTGCTTTTGCTGTCGAGTGTTACTGTTGTTGTCATTGTAAAGAATAAAATAGTGCAAAAACTATTAAGGTTATTAAGACAACTATTAACAGCTGCTTCAATTAATGCAAGTGTTTATGTTTATTACTTTAAAAATAACCTATTTTCCTCATTACGCACCGACACACATGCTGCGTCAAAGATTTCACTCTTTGAATTGAAGATATGCATGTATATATATATATAATGTATAAATTTACCTAGTAAATGTTACCTTCATGAATACCGAATAAATAAGTGGCATTGGGGCAAAGATGATCTATTAATGTATACTAATAATTTTATAAAGTATTGCAACCTTATTAACAACGGATCAAATACACAATTGAAATTTTTGCGGTACCTGCGCAAGTAAAAAGTATCAGTTAATAAAAACTCTATAAAATTCCAGGACTCGCTTTTCAAATAATTCTATTTATTTACTTGAGCTGGCAATTTAAGTAAACTAATTTAGACCACTTTGAATTTTTTTTTCTTGTTTGGACACTATTTCTGTGTTGTTTACTAATATAATAATAATAACAAATATAATAAAACCAAAAGAGAATCTAATTCGAATTTTGGCGGGTCGCTTAACAAAGACAGAAAAGCTCATTAAGTTCTTGAAGAGGCGCTAATGGACGATTCAATCAGACATTGAAATATTTTTCCTTACCTTCATCATACGCATTGTAATCATAATTTTCCGCGTCATCTAAATCGGGCAATTCAGCTGCATTTACAGCATCATCCCCTCGTTGAGGCTGATCATCTTGGTCTGGTAATTCTACATTTTTACGTGCTTTCGCCTTTTTAATTCTTTTCAAATGTTTTTCATCTGCTCCACTTTCTTTGTTTGTTTCAATATCATTGTTATTATTGTTGTTATTTAATACGTTGGCAGAACAGATTTCGCATAAAACGATTGATACAAGCAAAAATATCGCGTATTTATAACTCATGGCTTTGTCCTTTCGTTAACAATGATCAAAAGTTACGACAAGTATAAATAATCTAAGAAGAAAAAATAATCATGCAAATTTTTGAATTTCAATAAAAAGCTGTTATTGCAGCTTCCTAAGTAGTTGTTTTTGAATATGCTCTATGTTTTATAAAATCGGTTTTTAAATATGTGTATTCATGTGATTTAATTTTGAAGAACATTTTTATTCACTTTTTCTCATTTTCGTACTCTTGATCCTTTTCGTGGAAGATCACCACTTTATACACACAACATTTTTAATAAATCCTTTTTATCCTATTAAAAGATGTATTTTCTATAATGCACCTGAACACTTCACTTGTTTTTTCCGTTTATATGATTTTATATGAACTCACAATTGAAACTGTAGCTCGTTCAAGTGGGATTCGGTTATTTATACATATTTTTATGGCCATTAATCAAAAACGATGGATGAATAAATTTTTATAAAATTGTAACCAATTTTTCATTCATATATGTTATCAGCACAATTAACGTGCACACTCATACATGTTCAGCATACATCATTCGGCAGTAAATTCTTCTCGCAGAAGTTTCGCGAGATCATATTGTAACAAAACCATTAGCGAGCCATGAGAGTACGAATGTGAATAAAAATACATAATTGATAAATATTGAAGTATTGTTTATTTAATTGAACTTGACCAAAAGATTGATTCTTTGAAAATAGAGGCCGCAGTGAGCAAATCTAATCAATCCGTATCTTTAAGCAAAGTAAAATTTATTTAACAAGAGAATATCGATTTTCGCATGTATTGTACTCCTATTCATTCAAATCAAAATAATCATACTAATGGGCCAGGCGATATTGGTTTCAAACTAAATAATTGTATAGGTTTTGACGGATAGACAATTTTGTGTACAAAAGGAAAATTAGACCTTGTCCTTCAGCAGTGTCAATCGTTCCAGAGTTTCACAAGGTTCAATTTTATACAGTTTATCCATTCATTACTTTCCTCATGAAGTTGGTGAATACGAGTATGATGAACTTATGAATGCATTGCACAAAGTTTCAGTCGATCTTCGCTTTAGAATTTTTATGTAACATATTATAATGAATTTGTCAAAATAAGAAGCTATCTGTCTAAAGAATCAGGTAAATGTAAAAAAATTATGGATTCACAAACGAAAAAATTAAAATTTAACTTTAAATGTGGTGATATTCCATTTGCATTGAGGTATTCACTTTAATAACTTTGTGAAATTTATAGAGCACGCACGTTATGCGCTTCAATAGGCATATTTATTAAGGGTTGCTTTGGTAGGCTTTTACGTAATGGATATCTAGCAGTTACAACTAAAAATATACATGACATCAATACGCCCCGTGTTTTTATGTGTCTTTCGCATATGATTTTCTATATTACCTTTTTTTATGGATGAACCAGAAATTTTTGAAGGGAAAGTACTCAGATTAAACATTGTAAACGTTTTGAGATAAAAATATATCGTCTTTCCGAAAGTATTTATTCGTAAGACAGATATATATGTATAGGTCAAACAGAAAGAAGTTGAAAAACAAATGAAAATATTATAGTCGGTCAAGCCCGATCATTAAATACCCTACACCACCTGATATACCATATTCAATTTAATTTTTTTTTCTTTGATAAATTAAAAGTTTTATTTTTTGTACTACTTCTAATTTTTTTCTTTGAGAAATACAAAATTTTATTATGCCCTGCTTGTACTTTCAAAAATTTCAAAATGATACGTCAGAAATTTTTTTTATATTTAATTGTTTATAAAATAAAAAACTGTTTGATTGTTTATGAAATAAAAAAAAAATTATATGGGGAGGGGTTTTAAAAATAGTCGGATCCTATCCATTTTCAAAAGCGTTTCTTTTTGGGCCAATACATATCCTTGTACCAAATTTCACCGAAATATCTCAAAAAATAATAGGACTTCATATGGGAAGGATTTCTAAAAATGGCCCAATACGGTCCATTTTCAATAGGGTTCCCCTTTGGGTCAATACATGAATCGATCGGTATAACTGAAGGTGGGTGTGGCATTTGCCGTTTAGGAGTTACAAACATCGGCACAAACTTAATATACCCTTTTGCCCAGGGTGGTGCAGTGTATAATTAAACTTGATTGGTTTAATGCCAATGACTTGTTATACCCTCCACCTCAGTGATGAGGGTATACTAAGTTTGTTCTCCCGTTTGCAACAACTAGAAGGAGGCGTCAGAGACCCTACAAAGTAGTCTTGATCAGCGTCAAAAACTCAGTCGATTTAGACATGTACATATGTGCGTGTCCGTGTGTCCGTCTGTTTTTAGCACTCTCATGGGCGTAAAGTTTAAAATATTAAGCTAAAATTTTGTACACGCACTTTTAATTATTGCACGCATGTCGCTATTTAAAATAGGCATAATCGGTCAAGAGCCACGTCCACAATCGACAAAATCTATTTATCTGCCACAAAAATTAAGCTATAAGTTTAACATTTGGTACGTAGATGTATAAATATTAATGTACAAAAATGGGCATGGTCGGATAACAGATACGCCCACAATAAATAAAAAAATCTTTATATCTGCCACAAGAGTTGACCTAGGAACTTTAAATTTGGTAGTCATATATTTATTTAATTTTAAATAATTGAATTTTAACGTTAAACTTCAGTTTTTATTCTGAACAAAATTTTATAACACAAAAATTTTTGGTTTTGTATAACGTGTTGTAGTTAATATATATGTAATATACGAATAGTAAAATTTTAAACGATTGCTATATATTCTGGATTCATGTAAGAGAAACCAATAAAGTCATTTTGATCCAAATTCATCATAAACAATTTATCCGTAGGAGTCAAATCGATCTTCTCTTTGGTGAATTGCGGATCAAAGTTACATAAGTCTTTGCGGTGTTTCTAAGTTTATAATTCAAGTTAGAAAAAATAATATTATTTCATTTCTTGTTTTAGTCAAACTTACAATTTTTGGCGCAATGGGTGGCTCCATATCTCTATTGGTTGCCATTTCCCAATCAATAAGTTTAAAAAATGGATGTGTTGTGATTTCCTGACGAGCATAACGACCAGCTCCTAAGCGATTGTTGGGTTTCTTTGCGAGAAACTGAAAACCAATCAATCATTAGTTATAAAAAGTAAATGAACCAAATTTGGCTGATGCCAAATCTTAAATACCCTCCACATGTTCATACAATCGGTGAGCATTGAAGATACATTATTATGATCACAAATAGTATGAGTCGAGTTTTAGTCTTTATAAAGATTTTTGAACATTATGAACGCATCTGGTGTCCGATCACGACCTTTTTGGTTCATCAATGAATGAGATAATTATAAACATATATTCTAAATTTTGTAGGTCAACTTATATGGCATGTGAATAGAATTTTTTCGGATGTGGCTTTCGACTGATTTTTCCCATTTTTAAAAACGATGTGCAGTAAGTAGATATTTATAAACACAATTTCAGCTCCATATCTAAAAATTTACAATCGTGAGAGTTCTAACAAGAGACAAACATACGGACTTACAAGCCTAGATCACAGTTTTTGGTGCTGATGAAGAATATATTATATTCTTTATACTTTGTATGGTGTAGGTTGGTGTTCCAAATAGAACGACAAATGCAGAATACTCCCATCTTGTGGGGAAGGCATAAGAATTATTTTGTATAAAATCATGTTTCACATACACTGGTTATAATATCCATAGCTTCTTGAGAGAAATGCTTTGGAAACACAGCCTTCTTTTCTTTAATATTTTTATATATTTCCTCATCATTCGCGCCATCAAAAGGCTGCTGGCCGGCCATCATTTCATAGAGTAATACACCAAAAGACCACCAATCCACAGTATGATTATATGGTTCATAGCTAATAATCTACAACAGTAGGGACACCTTTGGGTCATAAAGTACTTTAACGATTTATTTATGATACCTCGGGTGCCATATAAGATATTGTGCCACAAAATGTCTTAGTATTTTCACCTTCTGCTATGGCATCCTTTGATAAACCAAAATCGGCTAATTTAATGTGACCTTCTACGTCTAAAAGTATGTTATCTAATTTTAAGTCGCGATAAATAATATCACGTTTATGCAAAAAAAATAAAGCCAAAGCCACCTCTACCACATAGAAACTAAAGGTAAGAAAGCGTCATTTAAATTCTTCAAATATTTTATAAATTATGTAAAATATTCTCACATGGCAACCGACTCTTTAAAACGTCCATATTGTTGCATATGAAACATAAGATCACCGCCTTTGCAATATTCCATGACAAAAAATAACCGATCCTAGGTTAAAGTAAATTCTATCATTAATTCTAATTAAATACTTTTTTTTAAGTTCTCCATACCATAGTTTGAAAGCAAGAATGCAAAGACACAAAAAATGGTGATTTATTCGAAAGTGCCAATATACATTTTTCAGTCATGGGTAGTTCCATATCATCTGTTTGTATAATAACATCTTTACGCAATACTTTCACTGCATATAATTCATCCGTGCCACGTCGCTCAGCCAGAAGAACCTTTCCAAATGAACCTTTCCCTAACACCTTAATAAAATTGAAATCTGCAGCACGTACCATATCACGTTTGCTCATATTGTGAGGAAAATTTTTATTATCCATTCGACACTTCCGATTCTTTTTGTCATCTTTCTGTTTACAAAGTGGAAAAACAATAATTGATTTCCACACCTAAATATATGTTATTATTTTTTCCCTATTTTAGTAAAAACGAAAACTAATTTTGTTGCAGGCGTGGCCAACCATGATTTTTTAAGACACTTAATATGGTATAACTATCTGAAGAATTCATTATTATTATAGTAATTGTGCTAAAATTTTTGGAAACGTCTGCAATTCTTTACTAGCTAAAGTTCATCAATAGAGGACTATAAAACAACGCAAGAATTGAAGAGTCGTCGTTATACGCACTAAATCCACGAATTTAGGAATTTCCAATTTTCTCAATTATCGTACGCACCCCGTATATTAATTCGTAAGTAAGATTTTAGGCTAGGAAAAGGGTTTTTTGTAAATTGTGGGCGTATTTGTTATCCAACACTGCCTATTTTTGGCAAATTTATGTAAAATCTCGTTATAAATATGCGTAATACATTCAACTTTTCAGCTTAATGTTCATGATGAATATACATATTTTCGGTGACTGTGGGGCTCACCGATTTCGTCTTAATTTAATAGCGATATAAAATGTCTTTACAAAATATCAGCAATTGCGTTTGGTGAGAGTGTAAATAATAGAAGAACATACGATCTAGATCGGCTCAGTTTTTAATGTTGATAAGAATATATGTACTTTGTATAGTCTCTGACGTCACCTTCTGGGCGTTGTAAACGGAAGAGCGAACTTATTGAATCTTCATCACTTATTCAATCGCACTGACATATTTCAGATGGGTACTGGGTACCTTAGAAAATAGTGTAGACTAAATAAATATTAATTATAAAATAGGGCGTGGCAGTATATATCAATACATGGAAAGCAATTTTCCACAGGAACTTAGACAATCTAAATATATTAGTATATAGTTTCGCGGGAAAATATCACTTTTTTTACCAAAAATTTTTTCTTAGTTACGGCCACATTATATAATATATTAAGGTGAAATTCGAAATATTTATTTGACATAGAAGAACCCCATACGGTTTGTAAAATTCATTTAGAATTCGATAATAACAAATAATTTTTTATACTCTCTGCAATCTCCGAAGGCTTTTTCTAGGTGTTTGACAAAGTGAAACAAAACATAATACAAAAATTTGAACACGAAATCGTACCCATCGTAGTATAACTTGAACTTACCCGAACTTCATCTCTTAACGGTGCTATATCATTAATTGGATCACTACAAGGTATATTATAATGTTCCCCCTCGACTGCATTCAAAAATTTATACCACCCATCAATAGGTTCCTACATATATAAATATAGTACGATATTTTCAATGTACACTTGTTTTAATAACCATTAATTACCTACCTTTTGAATTTCATCCAGAGAGAATGAAAAGGAACCCATAAAATCGTTACGAGATGTGCGATCCCAATCCCAAACCTCAATCAATAAACGTTTATCACGATCTTGAGGTTGCAAATCACTGTTAATAGGAACAAATTTCAAAAACAATAAACGAATTTATCCTTTGTGATATATATTTTCTACTCTCCTCATTCCAGCTGCAACTGAATGAGCTTTTTATTAACATTTTAAACTTCTATTAAATTTTTAAAATTCTAAATTGTAGAAACCGGTTAGCCCACAATTGATAAAAGTCCCCCATAATCACTAAAATAGAGGAACAAAATTTAAATCTAATATACATATATATTTATTTTACGTTCTATGCAAATCTGAAATGCTGCAAATAGTCGAAAGTCAAAGAAGTCGAAATTTTACATATAGTGTAATATGTATACACAGTATGCTTTGATGTGGGGAGAGTATCAGATTTGACCCAATTCAAATAGAGTTTTTTACAAGTTTCACCTAAATTACTTACAAAGTAAAAGTTTCATTGAAAACAGGGTTTAAATTCTTTTGAATCGTTTTAGTTTTCTTCTTCGTTTTACCACTACGATCCGGGTGCAATACAATGGCTATATAAGGATCACTTAAACCATTTGTATCCATTGGTATTAAGTTGGCAGCCTCTTTAACTATTGAAAATATAAAATAATCTAAATATAATCAAACCTTGCTTTTAAAAGTTTGACTTTTTACAACTACAAAAGCAAATCAACATACTCTCAACTTTTAAATGGTTCCCTTTTAGTTCAACATATAACAGTAATTTGCCTCTGATTTCCATGATATCAGCACCACACATGGGCGGAACTTTATCTTTGCACGTAACATGCACATTCAAATTACAAACTGCAGATACATATACGCACACAAAATTACGTATAAACAAACAAATGGATATTTTTATGTAAATTATATGCTTGCTGTGTAGTACTTTGGTATTTTCGTTCTTATACTCACTGTCGCATTTCACACCCTGATGAGCTACACCATGCAATAGAAAGCCGCAATAATCACAAAATGTTGGCGTTGAATAAGTGGTAGATTCCCAATTATGCTTAACTTTAACACAATCAGCGTCCAGATCGGTATCTTTGCCCGGGCATTTGAAAACCACATGCTTACTACACTTTTGATGGATATTGAAGCGACATTCTAAAAGGAAATTACAAAGAAAATAAAATTCATTAAATTTATTATTAAATTAAATATTAAGATTTGGCTTAAGCCAAATAGTTTATTAACTACGTATTTACTAATAAGTCGAATACTACTTCGGGGCATTGTCTTTTGTAAGTTGCTATGTAAGTAATTTAGTTAAATATCTTAATATGAAAAGGAGATCTAAAAAAACGACTCAATCATGAGCAAATTCGGCACATCTATATATTGTACTAATTAACAATTTTTCGCCAAATTTTATCAAAATATAGTTTAATTGTTGTTTGGTATAATTTGACATTTGACTTATTGGTCAAAATGATTTTTAGAAACTTTTCTCTTCCATCAACGTTTCGCCGGTTTTTTCCGGAATAAGCAGAACAGATCCAACAAACAAACTACAGAACATGAATACATGAAGGATACATAACACAAACTGAAAAGATAAAACTGACAACAAACATAGCTAATGTACCACGTCTTTACGGGTTACATAAAAGCCACAAAACAGACATACCTCTAAGACCCCTAGCCAATTCAGTAGAGGTACCATGTTACAAATTAGCAAAATATATAAATCATGAAATTAGTATCGAAAGAATTCAATGTAAAAAATTCATGGGAACTAAAATGCAAACTAAAAAACCTACCTATAGAGGATGATGAAGTACTCATCTCGTTTGATGTAATTTCGCTTTTTACAAACCTACCGGTGCATACAACAATTAATATCATACCAGAAAAATGGAATAAAATAAAACAACAAACAAAAATACCAAAATACCAAATACAGTTTTTCAACATTTTTTTTTCATTCACATTTTTCAACATTTGTCTAAAAGACGCAACTATCAAAAAAAACACAACAAGAAAAATTTTATATAATAATTAACATTTAAAAATCACGCCCATTTTTGGCACAGTGTTGGATAACGGTACCACTTATATTTATACCAAATTTCAACTTGATAAGCATATTATTGTGCGATATATAATTTTTTAAAGATAAAATTTTTTCGGTGTATGTTGAGATTTTTGTTTGTTGTGGACGTATCTCTTAACCCATTTTGCCCATTTTCAATATTGAATAGCGAAATTAAACTAACAAGTGTGCCAAGTTTCAATTTGATATCTCAAAAATTACGACCGTGAGAGTGCCAACAACAGACAAACACATGGACACACGGATACACGGACGGACATGTCTCAAACGATTTCTCTTTTCATGCTGATTAAGAATATATATGGTTTGTGGGGTCTCCGAGGCTTCCTTCGATGTGTTGTAAACGGATGATCAAAATGAATACATGAATTAAGAAAATAGAAACAGGGGAAAAAACAAATGTAAAAACACAGTACAGAAAAATAATACCTACCACACCGCGTACCTGGTATCCCAGAACTAACAGATAACAAGACTCAACACCTTGAAAGAAATCAAAGATTGTACATTCGCTTATAAAACCCATAGAACTTTAAACTACATTCTCACAAACATGAAGGATAGAATAAAAACAGAAAACAAAGGGAACACAATATATAGTATAAGGTGCAAGGGAAACAATAACGACAAGTGCGAAAAAATGTATATGGGCACAACAAAAAGACAGCTAAGTACAAGAATAACAGAACATAAATATAACATTAAGGGCCGTTTTCAATATATTTCGGTTACATTTAATCGTCACTTTATCTTGCTGTTAACGAAATTTCGTTTTTACGACTTACGATTAAATTTAACAGCAGCATTTCTTCCGATTAAATTTAACCGAACGATAACAGAGTCTTAACAAGAGGAACATATAATATTGACAACGTAAAAAAAAATTATACAAACAAAAATTTTATTTGTTTAAACGTTGAATAATTTTAATAATTGTTGATTTTTTCCGCTAATAGTTGAATAATTTTATTTTTGACAACTGTTTGTTTATAAAATATATATGTTTTTCTTAGACAGAGTTGATATATATATGTACTAACATATATGTATTCGTGATAACGAAAAAATTTATCTTCTGGTTACAGGTCTTTGTTAATTTATTATTCGGTTAGTTAACAGGGACAATAAAAAAGTATATTGAAAACGGCCCTAAGAACAACAGAAATAGTACCGCATTTGCTAAACACATAAAAAGTGGAAAGCACAATGTTAACTGGGATTCTATTAAAATAATCGACACAGAAAAACGGACAAACACAAGGTACACGTTGGAAAGTTTATACAAACAAAGACACCAAAAATATACAGTAAATACAAGGGAAGCCATAGACAAGACAAAACTATTCCATAATTTAGCACTATTATGACGTGCATAGCAACAATATGCAATAAAATCTGTTAAAAAAAAAACTACTAGAAAAATAGATAGTAGACCAATATTAAAATTATATCAAAATTATAAAAAATATATAGGGAAAAACAAATATAGGAGAAAAATACCAATTACAGGTACAACAATTGTATATAAAAATCAAATTGTTAATTATAGAATTTAATATGTATGTAATTGTACTAGAGAAAAATACAACAAAGCAATAAATACGTCCTGAAGAAGCCGGAAAAAACAGGGGAAACGTTGACGGAATAGGAAATTTTCTAAAAAAGGTCTTTTGACTTATTAAGCCTGTTGGGTATTATACCAAAAAACAATTAAAATATTAAAGAGGAAAAGATCATATTTGCTTTAGTAACAAAAACAAACATCAAATTTTATCAAAATATATGAAGAATTGCTCTTTTTTGGTATAATTGAAGGTGGGTATGGCACTCGCCATTTGGGAGTTACAAACAACCCCCACAAGTGGTGCTGGGTATAATAAAAATCCCGGATATTTAAAATTTTTGGAATAGGACACTTAGGATAATATACACATCAACTTAAATTCAACATAAAAACAAAAGTTGCATTTGACCAACTAATTAATTACCTTCACACTGATAACCCTGCTTACCGAAGCCCCTATAATTTTATAAAAAAAACAATTCTTTCATTTTCTATGGTCCAATCATAGTATTTTAAACAGCTTTTACCAAATGAAATCCTTGCAGTAGCCACAATATGTGGGCTGCTTAAAAAATCTCACACAAAACTTATGTCCTTCAACTATTTCGAATCCTTTGCGTTTCATTCCACCACGTCTTAAACGATTCTTCATATAATTAGTGATACTTTCTTCACCAGTTATCTCCAGGAAATTAGCTGGTGCTGTCGCTTTTGTAGAAGCCGATGCTGCAGAAGTTGCCACTGCCATCCCTACAGTAATCCTTATTAATTTCCTTTTTAAATGCAAAAATAAAGAATTATTTTTATTCTCTAAAGCACTTCTAAACGTTTACCCCTGTAAAATGTAACTGAAACATTTCATTAAAATGGACGTTTTTTATATGTCTCTTCTAATTTAGAGAAACCTTACAAATGTTTAGAGGTAAATTTTCAATGTATATGAACAAAAATAAAAAATATAAGAAAAAAGAAATTGGTTTGGGCCAAATTTTGAATACCCTCCACATATACATCTGTTGAAATTTCAAAACAGATACTTTATACTTTATATACTTTATAGTTTCTTGAATCATGTATTCATATTCATGCTTAGTATTTTATGTTATTTGTGCTCTGCTCCGTATGCTTTGTTAAAAACAGAAAAATTTTTTTTGCTTTAGTAGAAAATCCATTGAAAACGTCTTCGGTTGTTGTAAAAATGTAACAATTAAATTGTAATAATTACGCCACCTGGAAACTGCAGAAGCGGTGGGCTTGGCCGGTATATAATTACTCCTTTTAATAGTGTATGTATTACGTTTCAGCTTGCAATTCGAGTGTTTTTTCTAAATTGGGGGCGTGTCTGATATATAAAGAGATAATGAATGTACCAAAAGACAATACATACTAAATTTGAGCTAGACTGTGAGAGTGCATGGTTTAAGACGTCCTTCGTCCGTGTGTTCTTCGTCCGATTTTGCCCAAAAGAAAACCGCAGAATAATTCGAAGAATGCGACATTCACTTACGGGTTATGCAAGACCTATAATGACAACTATCATTTAATCGATCTGTGTGAAAATGCTGATATAATTAAAATTAAATTAATAAAATATTTAAACTCTGTCTAACTTGTACTTTCATCAGCTGAACCATGATTGTGTAGCTGATTAATCATTTCGGTTGCAGTGTCGGTGTCGCGATCTGCAATCTATCGCAGATCTATCCAATCCCGTTTATAGGATTGGATAGTCGTTCGTTCGATCCGGAATGGCGATGATGATACTGACACAAAAAATATTAACACACAATTTACTTAACCGATCTGAGCCATTCATTAAAAAAAAAATGTTTGAACAAAAAAATGTATCCAAATATCATTATGATGATAGGAGATATAACAAGTGCAATTTATATATATTTGTGTTTTTCTAAACAAATACGTATGTACAACAACATTAAATTATCGCCAAAACGTAAAAATGACTGAAATTCGACAAGTCAGAGTAAAAGTATCATATATAATACATTATAACAGAAACATCTCGCTTATACATACAACATATATACACGTAAATGGAACAATTGTTTTAGGTTACTTTTGCAAGGTACACAAATTTACATACATATACATACATTGACGTCATACATTTTGTCTGCCTGTAAACACGTTTTTTGGCATTCATCCAAAAGCAAATAAAAAAAAGAGCTATATAGGCGTATGCCAAATCTAAGATATCCCAAATGTACAAATATAAATCCTAAAGTACAAAACTACTTTATAAAGAAACAGTACTTCCAAGGTTTATGAACAATATCATAACAACGTAAGTAAAACGTAATTACTGCGTGCCCGTACGCTAACCTAGCGCGCCCATTTTCACAAGTTTGTTCTGGACATATAGAAGCAAGTATCATTATAAATTTTAGATTTATGTAGGGTCACCCACGCCAAATATTATAAATAAACCCCTAAAACATTCTAACATCCAGAATAAGTTTACTTTATGTAGACGTGGTTAATTTGACCAAATATATAAATAATTAATAATTCGTTAATATTCTGGCAAAATTTTATTTGTGTTTTTTTCTATGGTCTGTAATAAAGAAAAAATCCTAAAAACTATACGTTTTGTAAAGTTGTAGGAAGGTCCTTAGTCTGATTTAACTCGTTTTTAACACCAAGGTACCTAGATAACGATTTGTACCAAATTTCAAGTTTACTTACTGTTTAGAAACAATTCGAAATTAACTTTCAAGTAGAGTTTAAAGCACTCAGAAGAGGCGATCAAGCTAAAGACAATTTTAAATATAAAGGGTAGTAATATGAACACATCGGTAAAATTTCAGAACATTCGACTTCGAACAAAAACAATATAACCACATATCATAACAATGATGAGCATAAAACGAAATGAAACATAAAACTCAATACCCACATATCCCATATATAATTTAGCCTCTTTCGTATACACAACGTGGGAAATTTTTCAACAAGAACAACAACCCTGTTTCGTTTTACCAATAACACAAAAGGTACATACTTCCTGGTGCTGCTGTTTTTTGTGTATATACTCGTATATATATTATATTTTTTATAAATAATACATTCCCTACTCTTGAGAGAAAAAAACCATTATTTCCTTTCATTCTGTTAGTCAACATTATTATTAATATTATTTTCATGCACGTTTTACAGCGTTTGACTTGCATCCTTTTTATATGTGATTTCAAGAAAGAAAGTGATGTATGAATAATGAAATTGCGGGGAAATATTTTTGTGTACAAATATTTGGGCACATGTATTTAAAAGCGTTTTTTCTGGTGATATCAATGTACATGATAAGTACAGAGTACATACGGACAAATTGACATTAAGAGTAATGTGTTCATATATTTTGAAAAATTTATTTTAAGTCCATGAAATTTTTATACGACGTTAATTAACTATACGATCGTTCAAAAAAATTTCCATTAGCAGCAATAATGGACTCAATCCGGGTGCGGAAACGATTGCATGTCCGAATATTATGCTCTTTGTTCATTTTGATCATTGTTGTTGTTATAGCATCCTTCATAGTATTATGACGTTGTTTATTCAAAATTAAGGTCTGGCAAGCTAGGTGGCCATAAGTTTGGGGTAATAAGGTCATAGAAATTTCCGATCATACAAGCTTGTTTCGTCACGACTTTGTGTGAAGGAGAAGAGTCTTGTTGGTATATGTATGGTCTGTATGCACGTAAACTATCAGTCCGATTTTGGTCGACATTTTTTTTTTTCGTCAAAAAAAAAAAATCACAACATGAACTTAAACTTTTTCTGGGATAATTCTCTGTTCCCGAGTTTGTGCCGACATAAAACTTCAAAGTGAAAAGTCGTCTAAAAAAATCAGACAACGTACAATAAAAAATGTTTATATTGTGACATGGTTAGGTATGTTAAAAAAAATTGCAAGTTTTTTAAGGATGTTAGGGTAAAGAAGTACAAATAATGTGACAGATTTCAAAAAGGAAGATAAGGGAGAGTAATGCTTCTGGGTAGAAAATATTTCAAAAGAAGACTAGTTCATTGGGCGCTACAGGTCACTTTCGAATTATAAAGATTTCTTTGGCACTTTAGACAGGTTTTAAATAAACGTACAAGATTGTGGATTTATAGAAGTTTTAATTGAAGATGATCGCACAAATAAAGTACCAGTGAAAATTTAATAATCAAAATTTGGAAGATACTGCGTATGGTGATCAAAAAAATGGTTTATACAAACTTAGATGCAAGAAAAATTATGTCAATATTGTAAAAATTAAGGAGCATTATTTGGTAATCGAGATTTTAAAGTGGTAAAGAAAATGGTAATAGACAATGGATTAAAATGAATAAGATGTGGCATTAACATTAGGTATGCCGTATTGGTAAGATTACCCGAAATCCATTTGCCAAAAATTCAGATGCATACTGGTATTTGCGTAATGAATGAAACTACTCCTAGTGATTATCGCTATTTCATTATATCTATTGATAATTTTAGTTGATATTGTAACGTTTATCCTTTAAAAACTAACAATGATGCTCAACAGAGAGTGGAGTATTTTCATTATGTAAGTACAAAATTTGCTAAATTTCCCAAAGTTATGCGTTTTGATAGAAGAGGTCAATACTTAGGCCAAAACGTTAACCACAGACAAAATCTTTTTTTAGTAGAAACGGTGAGGTGTATGCTGGCAGATGCCAATTTAGAAAACAAAATGCAACCATTATAGGATCAAAAAATAGGACTTAACAGATACGCCCACAATCAACAAAAATTTATTTAAATTGTTGTTTATTAAGCCTGTTTGATATTATACCATTACAACAATTAAAATATTAAAGAGGAAAAAGGTCATATTTGCTTTAGCAATAACAAAAAACATCACAAAAATATATTTATTTGCTACAAAAATTGACACATGAACTTGAAATTTGGTGCACCTATTTATGGTTATCTTATCCATCAATATGGAAAAAGTGGACTTGGTCCATTAACAGACACGCCCACAATTTAACGAAAAACCACTCTCAGCGTAATACTCCACTTGCAAGCTGATACGTAGTAGACATCCTATTAGAAGACGCGATATAATTGTATCAGCCCACTTTTATGGATGTGGAGGGTATTTAAGACTTGACCTAAGCAAAATTTAGTTTTCTTACTTGTTAAAACTTAAGATCTATTATTATTGTTTTAGCTTAACTTCATAATTTAATTTAGAATTCCACTTCTTCCTCATTCTGTGTTTATTTTTTGAAGTGAATAGTCGTGGTTATTATTCGCGGATAAAGATAAAATCAGTGTGTTTGTTGTAAAAATTGTGTTTTACCGTCGGTAAAACATATAATTTACTTATGTTTTTGCCGTGGGCATTTCAATTGTATGACACTCATACGCCATAGGGACTTTTAAAAAAGAGTGCTTTTTATTGAATTAAGTGTTTTTAGTGAAATAGTGATTTTAAGTGTTTTAGTTATTTTAAGTGGTGCAAAGGAGGACGTTGGACTACGTGGTGCTTTGGAGAGGATTCGGGTGAGTTGGTTTTATTAATTTTTATTATATTTATATTTATATTTATAATTAAAATTATATTTATTTTATATATATTTTTTATATTTTGTATAAAATTTTATATATTTGTATATTGAGGGGAAGTATATGAATTCCGATTTAGAGATGGTGTGTACCACTGAGGATGAGTTCCTCACTGGTGATCCGAGTCCTAGAGTGATCAAACTAGGAAAGAAGAGGATAAAGAATGGATCTTCAGGGAAAGATTCAGGTGGAAAAAAGAGTAGTACAAATAAGAATAAAAAAGAAGTTAGTATTGAACAGACGGACAGGGAAATACAACGGAAGGAAAATGAGACCGGGCAGGAAAAAATAATAAGACTGAACGGGCGGACAAAGAGATTATGCCTCCTCCGGTTGTAGGAGTAGTGCCAAAAAAGAAAAATAGTGAATTAGATAGAATGAGAGTACTGACAGGGAGAATGCATGAGATTGTATTTGGACAGACTAGCAAGGAGGACACCAAAACGTTAGTAAATATGACTGAGTATGAAGGGTTATTGTTGGACCTCATAATAGAAAATACTTGGTTAAAGGGGAAGATGGAAATGGTCAGAAAACCGACTAGTGTGAAGAATGTGGAGCATAGAGTAAGGGGAGTGCCACTGCAGGAGGAAAAAGTAGTAGATACCTATGCGGTGGTGGTGAAATCGAAAACTCCAGCTTCTTCGGCAGAAGTGGTTAAAAAAGTTAGCCAGGTAGTAGGTCCAACACTAGGTGTCCGTGTGCATGACCTTAAGCCGATTAAAACGGGGGGAGCTGTACTAAGAACGAGATCGGCATCCGAAAGGGAAAAAATCCTTAGGAATAAAAAGTTTATCGAGGTAAGCTTAGAAGCTAAAAAGAGTACAGCACCTAGGCCCAAGATAGTTATAAAGAGAGTTGAGACCATGATAACTCCTGACGTACTAATGACAGAATTATATGAGTTAAATTTAAAAGACAAGTTTAAGACAATTGCAGATTTTAAAAACAAGATGTCAATAGTGTCCAAGCCATGGACGGGTGAGGAGAACAAGACAATAGGTGTGGTAATTGAGGGGCCTGAGGAGGTCATAGGGGACATTTTAAAGATAGGCCGTGCCTATATTAAATGGTTTTCCTTCCGAGTTTTTCCACAGGAGCGAGTGATAGCAACCCATCATTAGGTGCCTGTCATTTGATCATATGGTTAAAGATTGTAAAGTTAAGGAGAATGTCTGTAGAAAGTGTGGTGAAACAGGGCATTTGGTGCGTAATTGTACAAATGCCTTGAAATGCAGAAATTGTGCATTTTATAGTCGGCCTGCCGATCATTTAATGGTATCATCGGCATGTCCGACATATAAAAGAATTGTGGAGAGAAGGGGTGCAAGACATTAATGATGATGGGTCCCCACATCATTAGTGTGCTGCAACTGAATTGTGGTCGGGGGGAAACTGCTATGGCAAAAAGGCAGATTATGACTGAGCATATTTGTAGAGTTGCATTGCTACAGGAGCCATATGAAAAATATGGTAAACCTATGGCTCTGCCGGCCTTTATGAAAAGGTTTGCAGATAAAAGATGCAACTCCTCGTACTTTAAACTCCTACTTTGAGCTGTATCTGACATTCCTGGAAAGGGTGTTAGAGTTGGCTGGTAATGCTCCTCTGTTGATAGGGATAGATGCGAATGCATCTTCCATGCTCTGGTATAGCCAAATATCGGCACATGCCGGTCATGCTGTCCAGAGTAAGGGTAACGCTGTGCCTGAGTGGTGTATATCTAACAATGTATATACCATAAACGAAATGACGGAACTGTATACGTTCTCTAGTGTGAACGGATGCAGTGACATTGACGTGACTTTAATTAATGAATCTACCAGAAGGCGTTTCAATTTCGATTGGAATGTCTTCAATGGCAGTGGACTATCCGACCATAATCCTTTTGTTGTTAGGATTAGTAATTTAAGTAGAAATAGTGATAGGGAAGACTTTATCAAAAAATGGCGGACGATGGGTGTTGATTGGAACACCTATTCGTCCAAAATTAGGGAAAAGTTTTCCAATATTTCATTGGAAAATTTTTCGCTGGAAAATATTGATGGGCAGATAGAGACAGTAACTAGCTCAGTTGGGAATATCAATGATGCATTTCTCGGCAGATCCCGTAAGGGCTGTCGGAAGATGTCATGGTGGGCACCTCAGCTGACGCTAAAAAGAACACAAGTGCGACATTGTAGAGGGTTGTACCAAAGAGCTAGAAGAAATAATTCTGGTAATTTGGATCAGCTCAAAGAGACATATCAGATAGCTCGACTGGAATATAGGAGACTAATTCTGTCCGAAAAATTGGATAATTGGTATAAATTTGTTGAAGAACACAAGAATGACCCATGGGGTGACGTCTACAGGATTTGTAGAGGTTATGGGTCAGATAATAATGTGACTTCATTAACGGTGGGTAACACTGTTCATACAACCTGGACGGATTGTATGACGGCGTTGACGGACCAGTTCTTTCCAAGATTAACGGAGGATTCAGTGTATCAGAATATTTCTGATGAACTGCACTCACCGACCTTGGAGCGTTATGAAATTTCTCATGCAGTTGCCTCTCTTAAATCGAGAAGATCACCGGGTGTAGATGGATTAACGGGCGAAATGTGTAAGGCAATGTGGAAATCCATTCCGGACTTTCTGCACAGCCTTTACACAAAGTGCATAGACATGGGCTATTTTCCGGTTAAATGGAAAATGGCACGTATCACTGTGCTATTAAAATCGCAGGACAAGATAAGGACAAATCCGAGCTCGTATAGTGGCATAAGTCTTCTTCCAGTACTTGGAAAAGTGCTGGAGAGGATAATGGTTGAAAGACTGGAATCTTGTTTCCAGCTTTCTGATTGCCAGAACGGCTTCAGACGGGGTAGATGTGTGGAAGACGCTTGGACAAGGGTTAAAGAAATGGTTGCCGAGAGTGTACCTCAATATGCTCTCGGCATTTTTGTTGACTTTAAAGGAGCATTTGATTGTCTCTTGTGGAATAAAGTGCTGGAAAGGTTGCGTATGCTTGGTTGTAGAGAGATGCCGCTCTGGAAAAGTTATTTTTCAGAGAGGAAAGCATGCATGGCTGGATCCAGTAATTGTATAAATGTAGACATAATCAGGGGTTGTCCGCAGGGATCCATTTCTGGACCATATATATGAAACATAATGATGGATCCACTGCTACGGCAGCTAGAAAGGCTATGTAAGTGTGTCGCGTATGCTGATGACCTGCTCATCATTGTTGAAGGCAACAGTAGGCTGGAATTGGAGCGGTCTGGTGAAAACCTAATGGCTCTAATTTCAAATTGGGGTAGGGATGTAGGTGTAGGTATTAACGTGAGCAAGACAAATATGATGCTCCTCAAGGGCTTTTTGTCTTGCAATCGTCATCCTAGTATACATGTGAATGGAGCTCCCATCCGGTATGCTAAGACAATTAAGTGTCTAGGAATATCAGTGGGAGAGAGAATGAGTTTTATGCCTCATATTAATAATATGAGGGATAATATTGTAGGTGTTGTCGGACCACTCCGACGTGTAATGAGAAATGACTGGGGGCTGAGTAAGCGGGCTGCACGGATGATCTATAATGGATGGTATGACACCGTAGTGAGATGTGTTACGGCTAGGCAGAAAGTAAATTCTTGTCAAAGAATAATGTTGCTAGCAAGTATGCCAGTGTATAGAACTGTATCTAAGGATGCACTACAATCAATGCCACAAGTAGGGTTGAAATAAAAAGGGAGGTTTTGTCATTTGCGCTAGGCAAATGGCAGGAAAAATGGTTAGAAAGTGACAAGGGTAGAGTGACATTTAGGTTTGCTCCTGACATTAGGGAAATTTTTGAAAGAGGTGGGATTGAGTTTTCTCTCTTTCTAGGGTATCTACTGACTGGACATGGTTCCCTTAATGCGTTCCTGTACGATAGAAGTGCAGGAGTGGATTCCGCTGCATGTGCATGTGGCTTTCTGGTTGAAGATTGGATGCATGTGCTTTGCACATGTCCTCTGTATTCTGATATCAGGGATTTGCATGCCATGGGAATTCATTGGCATGAGGGTGACATTGTATTTAATAGGGTTCTATCTTCTGAGGATTCTCATTTGGCAATTGCTACTTTTGCCAATGGTTTTCAGGAGACGTAGGGATGTATTAGGAAGGACTTGAGTAGGGTACCTACTCTCTCTCCTTACTTAGTATGTTATATGTAGAAGTTTTAAAATTAATTTTATTAATATTTTTCTTTTCTTTTCTTTTAGTAGATTTTTATTTTGCTGTTATCATCGGGGTTAATTAGACGTTATATGTCTGTGCAGATGTTTAGTGTCTGTCTGGTTTTTCCGAATGATTGTCTGTCTGTTGTCCTAGGCCTGTGAAGGTGCTGCCTCACTCACACAGGTTTAGTACAGAATATTTTGAAGATTTACCCAGAGTTGATTATCTATTGTAATCAACTTTTAATCGGCACCAGCTACGGGTGATAAGGCATCAACTGGTAGTAGCTTATAACATCTAAGTTACGACCTTCCATCGGAGAGATTTAACATTCCGTACCAGGGTGATTTCACTCTTGGCCCGATAATTTGAGGTAGGCCCCCTTGTGGGTGCATCATAGTGGTTGTGGTTTGTCACCAAAACACCATCTTGCTGATATCATTTTTGACCGCTGTAATGCATCCTTATAATGCATTACGCACTGTATGGTGCCGTGAGATTAAGCTTTAACGGCAGGTGCTCACGTAAAACCATACAACTCTCTGCACTCCTTCCTGATGCCCCGCCCTGATATGAAGCACCGGCATAGGTGTTTTCGCGTAAGGATAAAATCCAGGAATCACAAAACATTTTAGCATATATCATAAAATGGGCCACCCATGGGGAAATAGTGCGCCTCGAAGTTGGGAGACCTTTGGGTCGATTGTTCCACCAAAAACAGTTGTTTGGTACCGAGGGTAGCTGGAAGCCTAAGAGCCCGATGTTCTTGCCAGTCCATGAAATGGCCCCCTAGTGGGAGTATCGCGGAGGTTGTGGAATAGCTAGAAAGTAGGTTTATCTTACCCTTGACCAAGGGGAAAATAAGTCAGCCTATTGATTATATTTAGTATTTGGAACCTCCTTCGGGAAGGAGGCGCTCGAGACGCTTAAAAAACTCCACTAATACATCAAATTAAACCATAACGGTAGCTGTTGACTATAAAAATTACAATGATGCACTTCCTTTTATAATATCTTAAACATGGCAATTTCATTCGTTTAGTCCTATCTGGTTTAGCACAGATTTAAAAAAAATCTAGAAATTTTAGAAATAGAATTTTTTTAAAATTTTAGGAAAGCCCTTCCACACATATAACGTTTTAATAATTATTAACTGGAAAAGAATACGTTTTTTAAAGTTAATAAAAAATATTATTCTAATTACCTACGAAGAATGAGTTCGGGGCAAATCCTCAAAAGTTTTATTTGTTAATAATAAGCGTAAGAGTATAGGTAGCTTACGCTTATGCGTCTCAATGGTGAGGAATCCTCCGAGCGAATATTGCTCTATCTAATACGTTTGCTGCAATTTTCGAACAAAAAACTCAAGTGATACAGCTAATTTGTAGAAAAACTATGATATATTTTGTAACATTATACAGAGTGTCCGTCGGGAAGGTATACTAATCGCAGTAATTCCATTGTAATCCTGGCTGTATGTGATATGGCACCGTCTTGTTGATACATGTTAATCAAGCCCAAAGCATGCAGTTGTGGCATTAAAAAGTTTTCAATCATATCACGATATCGCTCCCCATTCACAGTTACCGTTACGCCATTTTAATTTTTAAAGAAGTAAGGTCCAATTGACTTTCACTTTTAATGGATGCAAAGGTGACTGATGAATAATTTGAGGGTTTCCCATTCCCCAGAACCGACTATTCTGTTTATTCACATATCCATTCAAATGAAAATGTGCCTCGTTACTCATTATGATTTTTTCATGAAAATCGGAGTTGTCATGGGCGAGCTGTAACATCCTATTGGCATATGTACGGCGGCGTAAATGTTCTTGTGGAAGAAGCTCTTGTGTCAACTCAATCTTATATGGAAACAAATGCAATTCCTTATGCAAAATTTTGGCCAAAGTTGTTCTTTGAAGACGAAGCTCCTGAGCACGACGTCGGATTGAGGTTGATGGATTGTTTTGAACACTTTCTTGAGCAGCAGTAATGTTTTCAGCTGATCTTGCCGTACGTTGTGGTCCATGCTTGGGCCTATCATCTACAGACCCTCTCTCTTCAAAATCATTCACTACACGTTTTGATGGCACGTTGTTTCTCCCAAAAATTTCACATAACTTTCTCATTGTCAGTAATCGATGATTGATTTTGATAAAATATATATATATATATATATGTAAAAATAACAATTAAAACACGTTGGTTTATCGGTTTTATATTTTTCCATAATAAATTTGCTACGTGTCTACTTCACGACTGCCAAATATGGACTGTCAAGACTAATGTTTACCAAAATGGCGACAAAACAAAGTAGTGTACCGTATATATACCGTAGTAGTAGAGTAGTATATACAAGTTAATTGTGTTAATTTTGTCGTTATTTATTGATTAACACTTATTTGATTAATAAAAGACAACATTTAATATTTCGTATTTCACTACGATATTATTGATCAACATTATATATTACTTCGACATTTTACGATGTTAAATATTACTATAATATTAAAAAATATAAATATTCTACAATATTTTATATTTCATTCTTATTTTCACTTCATCAACATTTTATATTATTAAATATTATTACAATACTATTGATCGCTTTATAATATGCGATCGCAATATCAACTAAGTAAAAATCCGCTGAGAGTTGATTCACTGGCTTTTTATAACCAGTGAAAGAACTCATCAAAACATTGTACGATACCTTGACCTGATTAAAACAATACTTATAAAAAAAGTATCGTACAATATTTTGGCCTACGGATATAATATTTAACCTACAGAAATAATGCTTAAGTAAAGAAGTAAGAATATTTGAAAATATTTGTCCTTCTTGAATAATGCTTACATAAAATAGTAATAATGGAAAAAATGTTACCGCGATGTCCAACCATCGTCGGTTAATTTTAGTACATTAGTACATTTTAGTACAGAAATTCTTGAAGATAAACTTCAAAATAAGTTTAGTGTTTTCCTTAAGGTTACGATGGTTAGGTTGGTCCGGTGTAGTATCTGCTGGCCATATGGCCTATGAGACAGGGCCCCCTTAGGACTCTTACGACGGCGGAGATAGATTTTCTATTTAGACTTAGTAAGTCTTTCGTTCGTTTATAATTTAGCCGAGGCCAGAGAGTGCGTCTTTTAGTTTGTTGTTTGTGTCTTAGCTAATTCAAGAGTGTGGATATAAATTAGTATAAATACTTTGCGTTTATAGAATTCTTTAGGATATTTTTTGAGAGAATAATTCAACTCTTCGTGCTTAGTGTAATGTTAGCTTGAGATACAGAGGATTTAATCAACTCTCGCTTAGTGCAAAGTTAACTACCTGCAAAGTACTAACCAGAGTAGAGAGTTGCCTAGTGTAATCTTATCTGATATCGTATCTATAGAGAGGATTTAATCAACTCCGCTACATCTATAGCTGATCTTACAATTAATTACAAGATAACTTGGCACATATAAAATTTAAACAAACATAAAAAAAAGAGAGAAAAAAGTAAATATAACAAAATTCAACTTCATTGTTAACACTACGTTTACATTGGCGAGATTGTTAGAGTTAACACGTTAATTAACTACGTACGTTTATGATATTTATGATAACAACTCGGATATTTTATGTTATGTTTATTTCTTTTATAAATATGGAATATATTTTAATACAATTTTGTATACAATTGCTAAAAAAATGTTGCTTTTTGCAATATTGAGAAGCAAAAAAAATAATAGTTGTACAAAAAATATTTGATTTTACATATATTATTAAATACGAGTATTATAATAAAATAAAATATAATATAATAAAAAAAAATCAGCATTTTTAATTTATTTCATATATGACCATTTTCTTCATTTTATTCAATTTTAAACGAAAACATTTTTTTTATGTATTTGTGACAACAGTCATTATTTAACATATCAGAGAAGTTTTATCGCAAAGAGTTGTATTTTTAGGTACTTTTTCAGTTACATTGAAATTTAAGGTCGTTAACAGTGTAAAATACGAACGTGTGGGTAAAAAAAAGAATGAAACAAAAAATGTTAACTTCATAAAAGACAAAAAAAAAATAGTAACAGTAATAACATGTGTGATGGAAATTTTACTTTAAAATTTCCTCATCACAACTTTTTATTATCTTTATAACGAAAAGATTAGTTCGACCTATCGAATCTAGTATTCCTTCATGGTTTTATTAGTAGTGTATCAATTACTTATTATACATATATATATATGTAAATATGCAAAGACAGCCTATAATATAACCAAAAACAAAAAAACAATAATCAAAAAAGTTAAAAACCACCGCGCCACAAAATGTAAAAAAATTGTTAATTCAATTTAAACTAATCCAAATTGATTTTTTAATTTTTTTTTTTGAGAATCTAATCTTTTTCTTGTTTGAAAATAATAAAATATGTGAATGACGGGTGATTTTTCCACAAACTGAGGAAAGGGTATTTCGTTATTATTCCGATATTTCGGAATTAAGTTTATTACACGTGGCGGTTGTACATAATTTTAGTTCTTACTGTATGTATTGGAAATTTAAGTATTTCCCACTCCCTTTTTAAATTCGAAATACGGAAATTAAGATTGTTTTATTATAAAATATTTTATTCAATTAAATTTTTTTTTTATACTTGTATTTTCAAATGATATATATGGCACAATAATTTTTTTTAATTTTTTGTTTGTTTATGAAATAAAAATTATTTTATATGGGGAGGGGTTCCGATCCTATTCATTTTTAAAAGGGGTTTTTTTTGGCCAATACATAACAATCTCACTTTGGGCGTCCATTAACTTTATTTATTATATATTATTTATTTAATAAATAACATAAACATGTATTAAATTTCGTTTTATTTATTAAACTTCTTAAAGGGCAGCTAACTAATATTTTACTGATAAAGTTAAAACACAAACAAGTACCCAGACGTCTACACACCCTTCATTATACCCTGCGGAAAGGGGTATATTAAGTTTGTGCGGATGTTTGTAACTCCTAAACTTCAATTATACCCATCGATTCAGAATCAAAATCTGAATCGATTTAACCATATCCGTCTGTCTATTAAAAATAGAGCGGATTGTACCATTTTTAGAACTCCCTCCCATATGAGGTCCTATTATATTTTGACATATTTCGATGAAATTTTGTGCAAGAACACGGGCCTACGGGAAAACACTTTTGAAAATGGACTGAATCGGACCATTTTTAAAACCCCACAACATATAAAAATTTTTTGTTGATTTCATAAACAAAAATAAAATAAATTTCTCACATAAAATAAACATCTGACATAAAAAATTAAAAGTAGTACAAAAAATAAAACTTTTCATTTATCAAAGAAAAAAATTAAATTTAAAAATATATAAAGTGGTGTAGGGTATTTGATGGTCGGGCTTGACCGACTATAGTATTTTCACTTGTTTTGACGAAAGCATTTACAAATAATAACTTTTTCTAGAAGGTGTCCTGTTGCCACTAACTATTAAATTGATAATCATGAACTTGATAAAGTTAAGTCCTTTACAGATCTTGGAATTATACTTTATACTTATACAAATAACTTTTCATTTCATTTCATTTATGCATAAATAATATCAGTATTAAACAAAATTTTTAAGTTTATTAACTACAAACAACGTCTGAATACAAAAATGAATAAAATTTTACAATACATACACCCATTTACATTTTTATATCTCAAAGGTTACTTAGTTTTTATATATTACAAAGTATTGGGGTTGTTTTTAGGCAAAGTATAAATAAAAGTTTCAACAAAAATATTATTGCTGTGGTTAAGAGTTCAGGCCGTATGAGACAATTAACAATTTTTTATAATCAATAATTCAACTTCTATTAATATTAAGTAAGGGAAAGTTCAGGGCCTTACATATTAAAAAAAATTATTTTTATTGTTTTTGTTTGGTATATATATACATACTCATATTTACTTGGCTTATATTTACCTATTTAGAAATGTATCAATTCGTCTTAAATTTTCATGTTTTTGGTAATGAAATATTTTCAATAAAAGCTGTACGTTAAATTCACAATTAAATACAGTAAGAAGTAGTTTTTTATTAACCCATAAAAACATATACATACTTCAGTTTTTTATTTTTTTTATTTTTTAATTATTTTGTTATACCCACCACCTTAGGGAAGAAGGGTATATTCATTTTGATCATCCGTTTATAACACATCGAAGGAAGCCTCGGAGACCCCACAAACCATATATATTCTTAATCAGCATGAAAAGAGAAATCGTTTGAGACATGTCCCTCCGCGTATCCGTGTGTCCATGTGTTTGTCTGTTGTTGGCACTCTCACGGTCGTAATTTTTGAGATATCAAATTGAAACTTGGCACACTTATTCTTAGTTTAATTTCGCTATTCAGTATTGAAATTGGGCAAAATCGGTTAAGAGACACGCCCACAATAAATGAAAATCATAAAAATTGTATCTTTAAAAAATTATATATCGCACAATACTATGCCTATCAAGTTGAAATTTGGTATAAATATAAGTGGTACCGTTATCCAACACTGTGCCAAAAATGGGCATTAAAAAAACGCTATTTGCGTAAGTACATGAAATAGTCATATACAAAAATATGGTAATAGGAACTTATTTTTTAGAGGGTTATAAAAGGTGGAGGGTATTTAAGTTTATGTCTTAACCGAACTTCTCTATCTTGTTTTTATTAGTTTTGTTCAATAATGAAATTTGATTAAAAAAAATGATGCTTTATTTTCCCCAGGTTAAACACGTGTGTACACTTTTGTATAATAAGCAAATGTAAAAGAAAGAAAAAAAAATCAAGCTATGCATGGTTGCATTTTATAAATGAATTTTAAACAAAAACAGGAACGTTAGTTGTTTATCTAGCATTTTAAACTTAAAGATAATTGATCGTTCATGAACATTCCAGGCCACCCTGAAATATTTCAGCAGAAAGGAAGAAACGCCACCTCGGAAATAGGTCGGATGATCTCTCCATGAACCGTTGGACCATTTGAACCAATCCATCCTTTCAGAAAACGTCTTACCAAGTATCCAAGTAGCGGGGGGTAGATTAGGCTTTTTACCAATTCTATGTCACCTTCCTTCAGATTTTGAGTTTTGCCATTCCACTTACATCGTTGCTATAATACCGTTAGATATTCTTGATGCCAACGCTTCCAAAAGCCCTGAGACATGTTTTGTACATGTTGCCAATACTTCAAACGATTTATATTAACAGATGTGTAGTCACCTTGTGGTACAATGACACTTGGCCTACCCAGTAGGAAATGCGATGGTGATAAATAGTTGCAATCTGTGTCATATGTAATTCCAGTGGTCGAGAATTGACAATAGCCTCGATTTGAGCCAAAAGCGTGCTCATTTGTTCAAACGTTAAAGCATTGCTTCCAATAACTCGTTTCAAATAAATTTCACTGAGCGCACCACCGACAGCCGAATGCCTCCCCAATAAGATGAGTAGGGAGGAATGTACGACCATTTGATATCTTCCTTAGCTAATGTATTACTTATTAGCTCGTTGCCTTATGCATTTCATCGAGAGCACGGGGGCACCAACAAAATTCCTACCATTATCACTGTATATATGTGAACATTTTCCACGTCGAGCCATTAACCGTTTGAGTGCTGCCAAAAATGTCTCCGTGCTTAAATCTGTTGCTAACTCAAGATGTATTGTTGTTGTTACTAAGCATACAAAAACACATATGTAACCCTTTGATTTACGTGGATTTCTGCCATGATACAATTTGAGAGTAAGTGGACCTGCATAGTGGACCTGTACTCGAATTGATGGTAAATCAGCCATCAGTTGCTGAGAATTCTTATTAGGCAATCGGAAGCATCGAACACAACGATATGTTATACTTCTTATCATATTCCTAGCAGCGATGGTCCAATACTTTTGTCGAACAATAAAAAACAAAGCTGTAACACCAGGGTGCATATTTTTATGATGTTCATCCAGCAGTATTAGACACGTGATGCGATGATTTTTCGGCAAAATAATAGGATGAGTAGTAAGCAGGTAGTTTACAATTTGTTATTCTACCACCAATGCTTATGGTTGTCTACATATGGATTTAAATTAATTAATTGTGATTGTTTTGGTAAATGTGTATTAATATGTTCACGATCTTCCTGGAAACATGTTTGTGCTAATTGTAACAGAAATTATTTTGCATATGTATACTCTTCACACTTTAAATAACATGGTGATGATATGGACTGTATTTTCGTAGCAGCCCTTTTGAATTCAACCGATACACCTGGATCATAAAAAGCCAACAGGTTAGTCTCGTTGAAAGTGGTATCAATATTCTGAAGCCAAGAAGGCCCTTGCCACCACAAAGAAAAATCAATCAATTCGCTTGCATAAAGTCCTCTAGAGACATAATCAGCTGGATTGTCACCTAAGCGTATATGATGCCATGTGCTTCGTGGAAGAATTTATAGTATTTCTGATGTACGATTGGCTAAAAAAGTTTTAAGTTTAATTGGCTGCATTGAGAGCTATGCCAGTAAAATAGTCGAGTCACCTCTATTATAGTTTTAAACAGGCATGCCAATAATTCTAATCTTGACAGCGAAATTTGTTTCAGGGGAACTACCCTGGTCTTAGCCGCAGGAAGCGATACATGAATTTTACCAGATCCATTTATAACTCGGCAATAGACTACCGCAGAATATACTTTCTATGAAGCATTTGAAAATCCGTGTAGCTCAATTTTATTAGCATTATTAACGACAAATCGTCGTAAACGTATTTCCGTTAATAGTTGTAAATCGTTTCGAGTCCTCAACCATACACTTGCTAAATGTTCAGGGAGTGGACCATCCCACCCTAGATTCAATAGCCATAAGCTTTAAAATAAAATGTTGAATCGCATGATAACGGGTGCAACTTGGCCGAGTGGATCAAAAACTCGAGATACGTCAGACAATACCTGTCGTTTAGAAGAGATGTCGCATAGCTTAAGCGAAACCTTATAGGTTATCGTATCTGTATAAGGATTCCATTGTATACCCAACACCTTACTTGACCCATTTTCATTGGTAAATGTAGTCACCATTTACCTAACTCGATGCCAGCCTTGGGTAATAAATCAACCAATTCGTTTTTTATCTGTAGAAGTTTAGTTTCTGCATCCGCACCTGTTAATACGTCATCGACGTAGAAATCGTGCAAAATTACATTACGTGTAACTGTATGAGTGTTTTTGTAATAGTGTGCAATCTGTTGTAAAACTTTGATCGCCAAAAACGGACACAAGAGGTACCATAAGTGACGGTACATAATTTATAATCCTTAATCGGTTGATTGGAGTTTTCTCGCTACAATAATCTCTGATAATCACGATGCTCTTGAGCGACCCAAATCTGCCTAAACATTTTTACTATGTCTGCAGAAAATACAAACTTGTGCAAGCAAAATTGAAAACAAACTGAGAACAAATCTCTTATCCTATAAATAATTTTTATCTTGAAATGGACCATCGAAAATAACTCTTTTTTTTATCAAGAACGGATGATGTGGCATGTAAAACATTTTATTATTATTTATGTTAATTTCGTCTTCCTTAAGCTGCGTCATATGACCCAAGAATTCGTATTCATGCATGAAAGCCACATATCGATCTCTCAGGTCTGGGTTATTCAACATAACCAAAACGTGCTAATGCCCCTTGAAAGGCATTAGCAAATTCTACCTCTTTTTATTTGAAAGGCAACTTGAACTGTATATCGTCCATCAGTATAGCGATGATAATGAGTTTCACTAAAGTTCCACTTGTTCAACTTCTTGTTTTAGCTTTATTGGTTGTTGAACCTCCTCAATCTCCCAAAACCTTCTTAAAGACTTATCTATATACACCAATGTCACAAATGCGGCTGCGGGTGTAGATGGCATTGATCGAGAAATGCTGCTGAAGTGACAATCCATCCAAACTGAGATGACACCGCCATAGTGTTACCAAATGGATTAAATAATTTCTGTAATGTAACGATATTCCATATATGATTTGCTCCCAACAGTATATCAATTGGAGCTTATTTAACGAACCACGGATCTGCGAGCGAAATATGATTTAATTGTTCCTTATGTTACATTTTAGTTTTTATTTTTATATATGGGTGACAACGAGATGTTAATTTCTATTCCGCCACTACTTGCCGCTCCTCATATTGTGGTGCATATGCCAAACTGTAAACACCCGGCCAACTAGCAAACTCAGAGGGTTCTCAACCCACAGTTTGGCAGAGGGCGGATGGGTAATAAAAAAAATTACTACAACAAAAGACTATTATGCATGTTCGGTTGAACACGCGGATAAGTCTAGTTGATCAGTGGCTGCTGTTGGAAAGCCCCTGCACCATATAGCCCTCCCCACCATTGTAGCCATTTATGGTGATTATTGTGAGGCTACCCTAAATAAACCAAAAAAAAAAATTACCTCACCTCATTATCCGCGCTATACCACTCACCCCTTCTATCTTTTTCCTCCTTATACAAACAACAATATTTTAATTCAAAACAAATATAATTTATAATTTTCAAATTCGTGATTATTCTATCCTGTATAACTTATTTCTGTAATTGCATCAATATAAATTGAAAATTGAAAATGTTTAAGCTTACGATTGTTCTAACCTGTTTCGCACGAGGCACCTATGGAAAATTAGAAGTGTTTAGGATGTGGCTTTACTCTGATTTTGTTTTACCAAAACTGACAAAACCGAGCATGATCACATTTACAATTATACATTGTAGAATTAAAAACTACTGTATATTTTGGTTAAAATAAAAAAAATAATATAATAAGTAGTAGTCATTGCTACGTTTTGACATTAAGAAAAAATTTTGGAGAAAAATTGACGAAAAGGAAACATAAATTTAAATTATTTATATAATAATTAAAAACAAATATATATATATATAAATATTTAAAAAAAGGGGAATAATTTATAATTAATCGTTTAAATGAAGATGTTAATAATATCTCATTATAGGGTTTGTTATAATTGAACCCCTTTTCCTTATTAACTATTTAATTGTTGTTCAATGGATTAATCTAAAGGCAGAGAGAAGAAAAGCTGTTGTAAAGTTTTAGTATTGGCGTCATGCATCACTTTAAAAAATGAACGAAATTGCTGGATGCAGAAAAATAGAAAAATCATATATATAAAAAAAAAAAAGGGCGTATTGAGTTAAGACATCACGACTCCATATAATTTGTCACTTATTATAATATAATTTTATTGCATTGAAAATTCTCGTTTCTCAGTAAAAAAGAAAAAAAAAAATCATAACCTATATTTTCGGAGAAAGCGCTTTCGCCGTGGAATACTCAGGTAATTTAAAAAAAAAAAAACTTTGCTTTAATGAAATTTAATTATATATACTTTTATTGAATTAAATTTATAAAAAAAATTGACTAATTAAAATTATTCTTTTTTGCTAATAACTTTGACGAGGCTTGACAAGAGTGTTTGTAATACATAGTGTTAGTATGTTTTTATTTTCGGGGTTTTAGTACGCATACATTATAATATCTGTATGCGTTAAATATTCTGTAGTCGAACCACCCCAATAGCCGAAGAGCTAAGCCGGAACTCTTATGCGTGCTAACTACATATTATTTTAACACCCTAAGTAAAACGCTACAGATAATTATTTTTGGCCCCCAACATGGGGCAGACGATATTAAGACTATAAGTTTTGTTAACATCTAGTTGAAGTTTTGCATGAACAAACAACAACTTTAATTTTTCGTCTGGCTCCCTTTCAACTGTTTTTTTTTTTGGTAATAAAAAAAAAAAAAATTTAAATAAAAATTTTGTGAATGATAGCTTAAACACGGAACTTACAACAGCCTAGTTTAAAGGATGGTGTAACCTGTTTTAACTATTTATTTACCCTTTATAGTTTATTAGATGGTACAAACGTGGCACTATTTACAGATTGTGTTATTTGTTTATGTGATATAAAAGATGAAAATTGTTTATTTAAAGCAGATTGTGGGCATAATTTCCACAAATCATGTATATCAAAATATTTTAAAACTTGCAATAATTGTCCAACTTGTGGTGAACAACTTAAACGCCCTACACGTTCTCCTGTTCAAACTAGAGCGAAAGTAAAAAATAAGTCTAAGACAAATACTAAACATATTGGAAGTAAAGTTTGTACTGAAAACGCACAAGGCTTTACAACAGCACAAACTCAAGTCTTTACGCATCAAGATGGTAACTTGCACAATTTTATAATGTCAGTTATTAATGAACAACAAACTCAGTTTATGTCACAACTTACAGCAGAAATCTCATATAGTACAATCAAATTTAGAAATTAACTTGTCTAGATTTAATGTTGGTTCAAATCAACTTCCTAGAGATAATGAAAATTTTTCTCATTCACCGTTCACTATCCCTCACACTACTAATTCAGAGTCAACCATCAATCAAAGGTCTCATGTATCAAATAGTCAATAGTAGAAACTCTTACTAAACAAACTCTTAACGGAAATTTTTAATTATTATGTAATTATGTATTTTCGCTTTTTGAATCAAAAGCCAGTGATTGGTATTGGCGTTACCATAAACCGGTTCGAGAAATTTCGTGGTCGCATCTCTGTGAAGCTTTAAGAAATCAATATAGAGATTTAAGGTCAGATGTTGACATACGTGAAATGATTAGAGATCGAAAACAAAGAGTAGGTGAAAGATTTGATGATTTCTTTGAAAGAATATCGGACTTGTCAGATCGTTTAAAAGAGCCTTTACCTGAAAATTATTTGGTTGAAATTTTAAGACGAAACTTGTTGCCGGAAATACAACACGAGTTACTTAATATTAAAATTACAACTGTTTCCGAGCCTCGTGACATTTGCCTCCGTAGGGAATTATTTTTTTAGATATTGCTAGGAAAGTACCTTCTGCGAAAATTACATTATCAAAGCGTGTTGTAAGTGAAGTTTTAGAGGAAGATGAAATCGAGGCAATTTCTCCAACTTGTGAAATTGTTGAAAGGACGGACATAGGTATGAAGACTGTTTAGCTGATCGGAAATTTTTTTGTTACGGTTGTGGAAAACCGGATGTTTATAAACCTAATTGTAGTTCTTTTCTGGGGTCAAAAAACGGAATCACGAGTGCATCGAAAGGTGAAGATGAACTAAAAGAATCTCAGCCTTTGTCTAATTTTAAGCCTCTTCATTTACTTTTTAAGAATTTTAAACAAAATCAGTTTGTTAACAAATACACTAAACGTTCATCTAAAAGATTGAAAACATTTTGGACAAATGTGAAAGAAAATCGAAAACATCTACTAAGCGCTATTTTTGAAAAACCTGGTGAAATAAGGCCTTATGCAGAAGTTTAATTATTTGGAAAAAAATATGTAGGATTACTAGATTCCGGAGCATCTATTAGTTGTTTAGGCAGTTCTGCGGCAATTCATTTTTTGAATTCACCTATAAAGATTAAAAAAATTATTAGTTCTGTTCGTACAGCAGATAGAACAGCTCAAAAAGTTGTAGGTTTCGTAGATTTCGAAATCACTTTTCGTGGAGTACAAAAAAATATTAAATTGTTTATAATTCCTAGTTTATCACAGAACTTATATCTGGAAATTGACTTTTGGAGAAGTTTTGATATTCTTCCAAGTGGTTTAATTGCTGAAATTGGAATTAAGGATAATGTCGTTCCAAACAATCCTGATCAACATGATTTAAAGCCGCTACAGTATCAACAGTTGTCTGAAATAGTTAATTATTTTCCTTCATTTGCTAAAGAAGGTTTGGGGCGCACTGGTATTATTTCTCATTTTATTGATACGGGTAGTGCTAAGCCAATTAAACAGCGTCATTATGCAGTTTCGCCAGCTATAGAAAAGCTCATGTTTGACGAAGTGGATCGAATGCTTAAGCTTGATATAATCGAGGAATCGGAAAGTCCTTAGTCGTCACCTGTTGTTTTTATTGTCAAACCTGGTAAAGTGAGATTGTGTCTAGATAGTAGAAAACTTAATATGGTAACTGTTAAAGACTCGTACCCCTTGCCTAAAATTGATGGTATTCTAAGTAGATTGCCTAAAGCGGAATTCATATCTAGCTTAGATTTAAAGGATGCTTTCTGGCAAATTTCCCTGGATTCATCATCTAAAAAGAAAACAGCTTTCACTATTCCTGGTCGTCCACTATATTACTTTAAGGTAAAGCCTTTTGGGCTTTGTCACAGACAATGTCCTGTTTAATGCATAAAGTTATACCACCTTATTTGACCAATGAAGTGTTTGTATATCATCATCTTAAAGTTTTAAAAGAAGTGGCAAAATGCTTTAAAACGGTTTGTTTGACAATCAATGTTGAAAAAAGCAAATTTTGTATGAAAAGAGTTAGGTACTTAGGTCATGTGGTTGGTGAAGGAGTAGTAAAAACTGACCCTGACAAAATTTCAGCAATTATTGATTTCCCTGTACCACGGTCTGTCAAGCAAGTTAGACGTTTTATAGGTATGGCAGGTTGGTATCGGAAATTTATAAGAAATTTTGCCTCGTTGATATCGCCTCTTACGGATTTAACAAAGACGACAAAAAAATTTTTATGGGCAGAGGATGCACAAAAATCAGATAATGAAATAAAACACATTTTGACTACGGCTCTTGTGCTACATATTTCCCGATTTTTCTAAGCCGTTTTATATACATTGCGATGCTAGTAAAACGGGAGTGGGTGGAGTACTTATTCAAAAGACTTCTGAGGGGGATGAGTACCCAATTACGTTTATGTCTAAGAAATTGAACTGTGCTCAAAGAAATTATTCCGTTACAGAACAGGAGTGTTTAGCTGCCATGCCTAGTATAAAAAAATTTCGAGCGCATGTTGAAGGCCATGAATTCACTATAATTACAGACCATGCATCATTAAAATGGCTCATGTCTCAGTCTGACCTAAGTTCTCGTTTAGGTAGGTGGTCTCTAAATGTTTTAATTTTACTATAGAGCATAGAAGAGGTAATTTAAATATTATTCCAGATGCGTTGTCTAGAGTTAATAGTGATGATTTGAGTGCTATTAATGTTGACCTTAAATCCAAACTTTTTAGAGTCAAGAGTACAATAATTTGATACGCAATGTATAGAAAATCAGAATAATTTACCTGACTTAAGAGTAATTGATGGTTACCTTTATCGTAGATCTGAACATGTTACTGGAGAACAATTACATAACGATTTAGTTTGGAAACTTTGGTTACCTAAAGATCTCATTAGTGAAGTATTATATAAAGCTCATGATAGTCATTTAGCATTTCATTGTGGAATTAGCAAAACCATAGATCGGGTTAGATGTTTTCTTTATTGGCCTCATTTAGTTCATGACGTAAAAAAATACGTAAATGCTTGTACAGTGTGTAAATGTACAAAATATCCAAACTATACTTTACGTCCTTGTTTGGGGAAGATACCAGATTCCCTTCGTTTTTTTCAAAAATTGTACGTAGACTTTTTAGGGCCATATCCTCGATCTAAGAGCGGTAACATGGGAATCTTTGTAGTTTTAGATCATTTTTCTAAATTTCAATTTTTGAAGCCTGTAAAAAAAATGACTGCTGAAATCGTTGTTAAATATATAGAAGAATTATTTCATACTTTTGGAACTCCAGAATCGATCGCTTCTGATAACGGTTCACAATTTAAATCATGCGCATTTAATAAATTACTTAAAAGTTATGGGGTTAATCATATTTATACAGCCATTTATTCACCTCAGTCCAACGCAGCAGAAAGATTAAATCGTTCAGTGCTTTCTGCAATTCATTCGTACGTAAAACATGGTCAGTCCAATTGGGATCAATTTCTTGATAAAATTTCAAGTTCACTTCGTTCATCTGTGCACTCTTCAATTGGTACTACACCATACTTTATGACTTTTGGACAACATATGATGACCAATGACTAATGGTAATTCATATCCTTTATTACGTCAGCTTCAAATGTTAGATGATAGAACCATTAAATTTAATCGTCATGAAACTTTTGATATTATTAGGTCTGAAGCTTCTCCTTTCACAATGAAAAGGCGAGAAAACAATGAAAGAAATTATAATTTAAGATCTCGTACAATAGAATTTGAAGTTGGTCAGCAGGTTTACAGAAGAAACTTTAGACAAAGTAAACAAAGTGAGAAATTTAGTGCAAAGTTATCAAATCCATTTGTAAAGTCAAGGATTCGCAAACGCGTTGGAAATGTATACTATGAGGTAGAAGACCTTAACGGAAAACTATTAGGTGTTTATCATGTTAAGGACCTTCATTTATAATTTTACTAACTTTTGTTTTAATCAGCTTTGGATCTGATTGTTAATAATCCAAACCTGATTTGGATCTGATTGTTAATGATCCAAACCTGATTTTTGCGTGGGGGAAATTGTAGGATTAAAAACTACTGTATATTTTAGTTAAAATAAAAAAAATATATATAATAAGTAGTAGTCATTGCTACGTTTTGACATTAAGAGAAAATTTTGGAAAAAACATAAATTTAAATTATTTATATTACAATTAAAAACAAATATATATGTAAATATATATATATATATATATACATATTGCAACGGTTATTTCCTCCGGTTAGTCCGGTCCAAGCCGAGAGAGTTGGGCCGTTTTCCCCAGGGACTCCTTTTCAAGAAATTTGTTTGAATAAAGGACTCGGGTGTGGTGTTAAATAATATTAATACACTATATTTATCGCTTGACACTATCCTCACTTATACATATGTTGTTGTTTTCTTGCTATGTTCAAAACTAAGTATAGCAAAAAGAAAAAAGGCTAACACTGTGACCTGCAAACAACCATAATTCTAGGATTTCCACATTATTTCAACTACTTTTACTGTCACGCACCTCTGTTACCATGGGTAGTTTTCCACGGTATATTTCCTCTCGCGGTTCCTTCGTCGGATTCAATGTACTGTGTTACCTGCTTTGTAAGTCAAAAAGGTCCCACGGCTGCTATCGCGGCCAACGGGCACTCCTTATTCTCCTATCCATAGCCAACAAAATACCAACCGGCCGAATAACGCAGCCAAGCTGATCGTTCATTGGTCATGTGCAATGTCACTGTACAAGCAAGGATCACAATAGCTGCTAGCGCGGCTACTTGTTAATCCTCCCTTGACCAGTCTTATAATCCCATACCACTGAACACTATACCTGTTGTCGAACTTGTCACACAGAAAAATGAATCTTTCTTAGTTTCATGCTTGCTTATATAGCTATTCTTCCGTTCAGTACTACGCGAGAGTGTTCGTGTTGTTGTTTGCAGTTCGCTATGAGCCTAACTCTCACTCTTAATTTACTCTCTTAAATAACATTACTGCTTAAACTACTTAAATCGCTAAATATTTTCTACTGCGCAATACTGACACCGTTTGGAATGTCAGTCCCGCTATTCTTGTGTACATAATAATAAAACAAAGGGTTTATACAAAAATCTAAATTTCATTGATCACAACAACAATATAATATTACAGTAGTATACAGTATTTCCTAGGTGGCCACTCATTAGTTTCGTGAGGGCCATGCGTCCTCACACTCCCCCCTCACTTTAGAGAGCCTGTGCACCGTCACGGTTCCATTTGCTTGTCTTTTCGTTTAAATTCAGCTACTTTGTTTGTATCAACATTGATATGAAGCTATGCGTACATACCAACAACCTCTGCTATTTTATATTATTCTTGCTACAAGTTATTTCCAGGGTTATGGTATGGTTTGATCTCGCTGACGTGGGTCCTCTTGGTGGTTTTTCGATCTTGACTACTGACTACGATTATTACTGGTGATATGAACTTCTCGACTAGGTATGGACCCTCGTACTTTGCTGCTAACTTAGCGGCGAAATTTTCTGCCGCACTCGATAATACATGGTTTTTGATTAATACCTGATCGCTTCTTAGGGGTATATTCGCGGTGGCGTAGGTTATAATGTCGTGTTTGCTCTTGGCTACCCTTCTGGATATTATTCCGCACGAAGTTAAATATGTCCTGCAGCTTGCTGGCTCGTTGTTCGGGTGTTTCCGTGTTATTCCCAGTACCCATAGTGACCTCGTTATACAGCGCCTTTGGTAAACGTAGTTCCCTGCCTTATGTAAGAAACGCTGGTGTATAACCTGTGGTATCTGAGACACTCGTGTTCATGGCTAGGGTTAATTCTGGGAGGAGCTCGTCCCATGTTCGTTGATCTCTGGCCACATACTGAGATATCAATGGTTCGAGCGTTCTGTTTGCTCGCTCCGTGGGATTTTCCTGTAGTGTATATGGCGCGGTGAAATGTTGTCGTACACCCAAATGATCTAGAAATTGTGTAAATTGTTTACTGCTAAATTGGGAGCCGTTGTCTCAGCGGTCGTGGCACGTCGCAATGGTACTGCTTCTATCCATTTGGTAAAGCGATCTATGAAAACTAGTATTATGTTATGGCCCCGCTTGGATCGCGGTAATGGTCCTATGAAATCCGCACATACCGTGCACCATGGTTCGTTTGGGATTTATGTCAGCATTTTTCCTGGTGGTTTTTGCTGGACTGCTTTATGTTTTTGACACGAATCGCACTTACTTATAATTGGCAATATCTCGGAACATTCCCGGCCAAAAGTATCTGTTTAGTATTCGTTTTATCGTTTTTCGCACCCCACGCTGCCCTGCACTTGGTTGATCGTGATTCTCTACTAATATGCAGTGGCGGGCGTTTGTAGGAATACATAATTTCCAGGGTGTATCCTCAGCGTCATCTGCATGTCTGGAGAATCTACGGTACACATTGTCGTTTTCTATTATATACTCTGGGTATTTTTTTGGTGACTGTTGTATCATGTGTTTTAAGTTGTTTAACCATGGACATTGTTCATTGCTAGTTTTAGCTGAACATAATTTCGCTGCCTCGTGTGGTTGTCGACTCAGTGCGTCTGCTAGCACGTTATATTTATCTTTGCGATATTCTATGTCAAAAGTAAACTGTTGTAACTCTAACGCCCATCGTGCCAGTCTTCCTGTCGGATTATCGATGTTATTTAGCCACTTTAATGCCAAATGGTCAGTGATAACCTTGAAATGGTAACCTCGAGGTATGGTTTCATCTTCCGTATGCCCCAAACTATAGCCAGGTACTCTTTTTCTCTGGTTGAATATTTTTCTTCAGCTCAATGTAGGTGGCGACTGGCATACGCAATGACTCTCTCTTGGCCTTCCTGCACCTGAGTTAGTATGGCTCCAACGCCGACGTTGCTAGCATCTGTTTGTAACACAAATTGTTGAGTGAAATCTGGGCATGCTAGTACAGGTGCCTCAGTAAGTCGACGCTTTAGTTCATCAAACGCATTCTGTTGTTCCTGGCCCCAAACCCATCGTTTATTTTTTTTCAGCAATGTAGTTAAGGGGTGCACCACGTCTGCATATTCTGGTACAAATCTTCGGTATTATGACGCAGTTCCTAGGCAAAGTCGCAGCTCCTTAATGTTTCGTTGTGGTTTTAGTTGGCGTATTGCCACTACTTTGTCAGGGTCGGTGGCGATGCCATTCTGCCATTTTAATTCCTTTTTGAAAAACTTGCATTTATCCGGGTTAATTTTCAATCTAGCCTGGCGTAACTTGTGAAATACTTGTTGTAAGTGGCGTTTACGCTGTTCCGTTGTTCGGCTTATTACTATAATGTCATCTAAATATACAAATGCGAATTGTTCCATGTCCGGGCTAATGACCTGATCCAACGCTCTCTGAAACGTGGCTGGTGCCGAATGAAGGCCAAATGGCACTACCTTCCATTGAAAGAGTCCACGGCCAGGTACTCTAAAGGCGGTGAATTTCTTACTGCTAGAGTGAAGAGGTATCTGCCAGTATCCACTTTTCAAATCAATGGTGCTGATATACTTTGCCTCACGAAGCTTGTCCAGTATTTGCTCGATTCTTGGCAGAGAATATGCATCAGGTATGGAACGTGCATTTAATGCCCGGTAATCTACACAGAGGCGCCATTTACCGTAATTTTTGGGTACTAATACTACTGGGGCGATGTAAGGGAATGGTTTGTCCGTAATAGGAATGGTTTGTCCACCACAAAAGAATTTCGCACCGACTCCTGCTAGAAAATCCATACCCAAGATGAGCGAGTCCATAGTTGCTTCCAACACTAGTACCTCAATGTCACATAACTTGCTTCCTAGTGCCACAGTGACCAGGATCCCACCGTTTGCGTTTGATGTTGACCCATCATCTTTTGTATAAATGGTATACTATCAACACAACTTTGACGAATAAAACTCCTAGTGGCACCGGTATCTAATGTTGCTGTTAAAGGCAGTCCACCTATCGTTACTGTTGCCGGGAGATGACCATTAACGCATTTTATGTGTTTCGGGTTGGATCTTACCGGCCGACCATTCCCCGTTAATAGCCGGTCGGTTGCTCGTTTCCTGGAGTCTTATTACAACAATCGCGTGTTCCACATTTCGTCGACTGCAAGCCCAGCAAAATAAAAAAGCATTTTTACAACGGCGTGCGAAATGTCCGGGCTGGGCACATCGGCGACAAACCTGACTGGGATTCCCCACTTTGTCACCCGACTCCACCTGACGAAGTACGTTTGTTTCCATCTTATTTCATTCATTCTTTGGTTTTGATTCAGGGGGTATATCTTTATATTCGCATGCCACTTCGATTAATTCATCCAGACTCGTAAATCTATGGTGACCAATATATAATTGGTACTCCCGTCGGCTTTTGCAAATGAGGAGGCATGAAGAATTTCAAGAAGTCTTTCTTAAACTCGCATAATGATGACCATGATTTCCTGTTGTTTCTAAACTACACTAAGGCTTTTCCTGTGAGCAGCTCAGGCATCACCTTTGGCATTAGGTAGGTAGGTATCAGCTAATTCTTCCAATCTCTCCAAAAATGCCAATGGATCCCTTCACCGTCAAATCTGATTGACCATTTCGTTACCTTATCTATGACTATTGCGCACGTTATCTTAACTTTTTGTTCGTCATTTTTACTAGGACTAGGAGGACGTGAAGTATTTGGTACATTTAGACTTTGGGTTGAGGCTGTGTTACCTGCTTTGTAGGTCAAAGAGGTCCCACGGCTGCTATCGCGGCCAACGGGCACTCCTTATTCTCCTATCCATAATCAACAAAATACCAACCAGCCGAATAACGTAGCCAAGCTGGTCGTTCATTGGTCATGTGCAATGTCCCTGTACAAGTAACTACTTTTATTGTCACGTACCTCTGTTACCACAGGTAGTTTCCACGTTATATTTCCTCTCGCGGTTCCTTCGTCGGATTCAATGTACTGTATTATCTGCTTTGTAGGTCTTGTCTGCCCCTGTATGTATAGTTTCCAGTGTTAAGTTTCACCGCACAGAGAGCAAAGAGGTCCCAAGGCTGCTATCGTGGCCAACGGGCACTCCTTATTCTCCTATCCATAGCCAACAAAATACCAACCGGCCGAATAACGCAGCCAAGCTGGTCGTTCATTGGTCATGTGCAATGTCACTGTACAAGCAAGGATAACAATTAGCTGCTAGCGCGGCTATCCCATACCACTGAACACTATACCTGTTGTCGAACTTGTCACACTTGAGTCTTTCTTAGTTTTATGCTTGCTTATATAGCTATTCTTTCGTTCAGTACTACGCGAGAGTGTTCGTGTTGTTGTTTGCAGTTCGCTATGAGCCTAACTCTCACTCTTAATTTACTCTCTTAAATAACATTACTGCTTAAAGTACTTAAATCGCTAAATATTTTCTACTGCGTAATACTGACACCGTTTGGAATGTCAGTCCCGCTATTCTTGTGTACATAATAATAAAACAAAGGGTTTATACAAAAATCTAAATTTCATTGATCACAATAACAATATAATATTACAGTATTTTGTATTTCCCAGGGCCATGCGTAATATTTAAAAAAAGGGTAATAATTTATAATTAATTGTTTAAAAGAAGATGTTAATAATATCTCATTATAGGGTTTGTTATAATTGAACTCCTTTTCCTTATTACCTATTTATTTGTTGTTCAATGGATTAATCTAAAGGCAGTGAGAAGAAAAGCTGTTGTAAAGTTTTAGTATTGGCGTTATGCATCACTTTAAAAAATTAACGAAATTGCTGGATGCAGAAAAATAGAAAAATCATATATAAAAAAAAAGGGCGTATTGAGTTAAGACATCACGACTCCATATAATTTGTCGTTTATTATAATATAATTTTATTGCATTGAAAATTCCCGTTTCTCAGTAAAAAAGAAAAAAAAATTCATCACCTGTAATTTCGGAGGAAGCGCTTTCGCCGTGGAATACTCAGGTAACTTAAAAAAAAAAATTACACTTTGCTTTAATGAAATTTAATTATATATACTTTTATTGAATTAAATTTATAAAAAAAATTGATGACTAATTAAAATTATTCTTTTTTGCTAATAACTTTGACGAGGCTTGACAAGAGTGTTTGTAATACATAGTGTTAGTATGTTTTTATTTTCGGGGTTTTAGCACGCATATATTATAATATCTGTATGCGTTAAATATTCTGTAGTCGAACCACCCCAATAGCCGACGAGCTAAGTCGGAACTCTTATGCGTGCTAACTACATATTATATACCCTAAGTAAAACGCTACAACATACATACAATTTTCTTCTTTTATATGAACTCTAGTCACATATTAAAAAAAAGGAAATATATATATCTACGCGGCGTCACTCTGATTCCTCCCGCCAATTGGTAATCTCTGACAGCACTATTATTGGATGCATCGCCTGTTCATTCATTTAGAATTCAGTGTTTTGCCGGCCCTTTCTGCTCGTCACCGCTCTTTGCGCCACACCGCCCACGTGCTGAAGTGTGCTTGGTAGTCAACAATTATTACAAATATCGCAGCTAGTCTTTCAGTAGTCCATACAAGTATTCCGCAAAACGTACGTTAACTTTTGCTATTAAGCAATCACGTGGTGCATAATGTATCGTACACGCACTTCACATCTTGATATTTTACGCAAAAGTTTTTTTTTTTTGTTTTATTTTTCTTTTTACACAATTTAAAATTTTCTTTTCTTTCCTCTTTTTTTTTTTCTTTTAATAATTGTCTTTAGTAACTCAAATTATATTCTTTTGGAGTCGAGCCTTGGGCAAGTAATTTTTTCTTTTCACACCTTACAAAAAAATTTCGATCCGGCACACCACATTTTCTTTCTAAATCTCGCATCCAATTGAAATTCTCTTCCTCCATATTCCAGCACACCACTCACTAACTACGCAATAATCCTCTTTTTTCATAACGCAATACTTTTTTCCCTTTTTTCTCTCTCCTCTTTTTTTTTTTTTATTTTCCTTTTTCTCTTTCTCCTCTTCCTCCTGTTTGCTGGCCTGGCACCATTACTCATACGCACAAACTAGTGCTGCCCTATTTATGCCTGCGACAAATCTCCCGGGTGCCTAGGTTTATCCGCCGAGAGACGAGAGAAGCGGGCATTATTTCTTTTCTTTACCGAAACTAGAGCTGATGACCCAACGTAGGCATACGCCCACACCCTGGGATTAAGAGTGTCATGCTCTACTGACGGAGCTAGCTGGGATGCCAATTGTAACCTCATATCGCGGCCCTGACCTCTTCTTTTACTGATTGATGTCCTTGGCATGAAATACACCAAGGCTTTTACCCTGCAGCGTCTCTGGCTCATATATGTTCTTTCCGACTGGTTTGACCACGCGACACTTCTGATATTTCCGAGCAAACTTAGCATTAAAATTCTTTGCGAAGTCACTTTGCACAAAATTTCTCTTGTACTTCTTCTCCTATCCCGCGGTGAATGTTCTCTCTCGCTTCCGTTTGTTGTAGTGATTTTTTCCTCTACAATAGGCGCGATGTAAGTTCTCTTTTACCTTATTCCGTATCAATTCCAATTCGTCTTTCCATGACCTAATCTCTATTTCCGGCTCGCCTAAGGACAATAGTTTGCGTGCCAATTCGTACTCATTTCCTGATAGAAACATATTCTGTCGGAATAAGGCCATATATGGACTCATTCCTATCGCTTTGTGCTAGGAACTTCGAAGTGCCCACTCAATTTCTGGGAGGTGAACGTACCATTCCTTATGGTCATCATTTAGATACGCTCTTATTTCTACCAGTATCGATTGGTTCATCCTTTCAGATGCGTTAGTTTGGGGTGAATACACTGCTTTTTTTATATGTTTTATGCTGAATGATTTAATCATTTGTGCAAACTCCTTCGACATGAACTGTTTCCCATTGTCGGAATGTATAACCTCCGGAACACCGATCGTATTAAAGATGTTCCTTGTGATGTTCCTTGTACCACTTGTTTGCTAGTTGCTTCTTTTACCGGTTTTAAAAACACGAACTTAGAAAAGTGATCTAGGACTATTAAAATATGCGTGTTGCCCTTTTTTGACCTGGGGTATTTCCCGAGAAAATCAATGTAAATTTTTTGAAATGGTCTATCTGTAATCGTCTTTGCTCCTATTCTTGGTCTTGTGTCGAAGTTTGTTGCCTTAACCTCTTTACAAATGCGGCAATTTTTTACATAGTCAACTACAGAGGTAACCATCTTCGGCCAGTAGTAAAATTTTCTTAATCGGTGTAAAGTCTTGGTAATACCTCCGTGTGCTGCCATTTCGTCGTCGTGCACCTTCTCAATTAAAGCTGTCACCAGAGTATGAGGGACCCATACCTTCCATTCTAAACCACTATCGTCTTGTGAGAAGGAACTCTTTTTGAACACAATCCCATTCTCTATTTTCACGTCTGGTACTTGTGGATTGGCCTCACTGATGGTATGTATCAAATTCAAATAGTCCTCGGACTCAAATTCAACCGTTTCGAAACCTACAAGTGTTGTTTTTACTGCGCCCACTTCTTCTATTGCGAGTGACAGAGTGTCCGCTATGGTATTTTGTGAACCCTTTCTATGCTCAATACTGAAGTCATACGCCTGAAGTTTCAATGACCATCTCGTTAAGCGACCAGATAAATTCTTGAGGCTCATTAAACATTTTAAACTGGCGTGGTCGGTTATCACGGTAAATTGCATCATTTCCACGTACGGACGAAATCTTTCAATTGATAAAACAGCAGCTAGACATTCTTTTTCAGTTACGCTATAATTACGCTGGGCATCATTTAGCTTCTTTGAGAAGAATGCAATTGGGCGGTCGTTACTTTGCTCGTCTTTCTGAAACAATACCGCTCCAATACCTACATTTGACACCTTCCTCTGACAGTTTAAACCTTTTTGCTTTTTTTTAAAGCATCACTTAACGGTGCTGAAATTATTGAGAAATTCTTAATAAATCGGCGGTAAAAACCAGCAGTACCCAAAATGCTTCTCACTTGTTTGATTGCCTTTGGTAATGGTATATTTTCAATTGCGTTAATTTTTTCCGGGTCGGTACGAAAGGTACCCCCTCCAATAATAAAACCTAAATACCTCAATTGTTTGAAACAGAATGCATTCTTTTCCATGCCGATGGTTAATCCTGCCTGTTTCAGTGCTTCGGCCACTTCTTCCAGTAATGTCACGTGACTGTCGAAATCCTTCGAAATTATCAGTAGGTCATCTATGTAAACGAATACATTATTTTGAAGCTTGCTAGGAAGGACTTTGTCCATCCATAAATTGGTAATGCGGACGCCCAGGAATTGTAAAAGTGGTATATTAGTGGTGGCTTGGCTCCCATTCTATCTGCCAAAAGGCATGTTTAAGATTCACACTACTTATATAAATGGTGTCATCTATTCTGCTGAGGGTTCCCTCAATTATTTGTATGGGATACGCATCTTTAACAGTCAGGTTATTCAATTTTCTGGCATCTAGACATAAACGGTTTTTATTCGGCTTACGTACTAACGTGACTCTGTTGTTCCACAGCGACTCGCTTAGTTCTAGTACTCCTAGCGATAACATTTTATCAACTTTCTCATTCAAAAGCTCTTGCATCTTAGGTGAAACAGGGTAGTGTTTCTCTTTAAACGGTTCCGCATTCGGTATTAATTGTATTTTATGCATTTCCAAGTGAGTTTTACCTAGACTGTTTCGTTAAAACATCATATACTTCGCTTTTACTTCTTCCAATTTTTGCAGCTGTTCACTGGTTAACAAATGTTGTTCTGGTTTAGGTGGAACTTCTTTCTGGAAATCCTTTTCAATCATCTGAGTGTCCAGTTCGCTGATCCCTATAATATCTGGAGCGAGATTATACTTTCTCAAAAAATCTACGCCTAAGTAAATCTCCTGTTCCAGGAACGGGCACAGATAAAATAACATTTTGTGCTGCATATTATGAAACGATACATTTACGAGAGTTTTCCCAATAACTCTTTTGCGTTCACCGGCCGCCGTGATTACATTTGACGAGTGTTTTACAACTTCAGTATTCAACTCCTTTATCAAATTGCTGCAATTTTTTCCTAGAATATGGATGCTCCTGTGTCCAGTAATCCTTTGACTTTTTTATTTTCCAAATATATTTCGGCGAACACACGAGGGTCGCCTTGGCATATAAAGTCTATTGAATGTTTGACATGGTGCCTTTTTACGCTGGTGGTATCTTGATCGGGATTTCCTGACTTGGTTTGATATCTCGCTGGTACCATCTCCTGTTTGATTAAAAATTCTTTGCTTTGCTTCTAAATAATTTTCAGGCCGTTGTCTGTAAGTCGAATTGTATCTTTTACCCTTTTGCATTTTAGTTGATCTTATGTAAAGGTTGTTGCTGTTTTCTGTCTGCGTGCCTACATTGAATTTTATTGGGCGGGAGTTTATGAGGAGCGTGATTCTACCGCCCTCACCATGTTCCTTCGGTTGTTTCCCTGTTTACATTTTTCACATTTTGGAGTGATCGTGTTCTGCAATCCGCACTGTAGCAAAATATATTGCAAACTGGCGATTCACAGTCCATATATACGTGCCCATACTCGTGGCTATTCCAGCACCGGAGATATGATGCGCTTGCGGCTGCGGCAGCTACTTCCAAATCTTGCGGTGGTTCGAAACATTCAAACGTGTGTTCATTATCTTGTAGTTCATTTACGCGTGATAGGCGCTGACGTGGTGGATGTGTTAGTGGTGGTGGAACAGTTCTAGACTCCCTAAGTGGAAACCTTTTTTCGATTTCCTTACACTCTGCTTTTAGTTGCTCCATATTAAAAAACATTTATTGCATAAACAATGCGAGCAAGGTTTTCTCTCAAATTATGCTTTACCAACTTTATCATTTCATAATCTGTTATTTGCGACCTTAATCGCGAACGCAACGAGTACATGGCATGAAAATATTCTTCAATACTTTCGCCAGGTAATTGCTTGCGATCGGATAATTCACGTAACAGCTCGATATTTGTCTTGTTCGTCTGGTACTGTAAGAGCAGACCATTTTTAAGGAGTTCCAATTCGCCCTTTGATTCATTTTTAAAAACACTCACTATCATTGCTTTGCCTGTCCTTTGAGCAATCTATGAAAATCCCTCAGCACTTCGGACCACGGAATACAATACAACTCTTGCATGTACTCCACCCGGAAAATGAAATCTTCTGCACTCAACGTGGTGGGGTTGCCTTCAAAAACAATATCCCATTTGTCTATTCTAATGGTGTTCGGAGCCATTGGACATTCATTTGGTCTATGATCAATATTATTATTTGAAAGATGACGGAACCCTTTGGCCGGTATGCGATTACGAAGACTTTGCCACTCAATCGTGGTTGAGCCGACCCCGCTAAGCTATAAATTCCATTGGATAATCTCGATCTCGGACTATTTCTTGGGTCTGTTGAACCTGTAACATTTTCATTCTATCGTCCAAGTCTTTTACCGATGCTGTTATGACGTTCATGAATTGTATCATTTCCTCCCTAAATATTTGCGTGTCCGTTTTCTTGTTCTTATCACTTTCTATAGGTTCATTACGTAAACTGTGTAATAGTAAGTCTTCATTAATACATGGTGGCGCAGGTCGCTTTGGCCTTGCTCCAGTCTCTCCGGACAAGTTCCCTCCGTTTGATCTATTTAATATGGAATAAATAATTTCCAAAGCTAAAAATAGACAAACTTTATGTTTAAATAATCTTTTAGGGTTTGTGGTGTCGCTGCAGGAATTAGGTGAGGGTGACCGGACCTTTAGAAAGAAATCAACTATAGCATATTCATCCTTACCATGTACTCAAAAAAAAAATGTTCCCAAAAACAGTGCAACGCTTCTGTGGTATCACAAACGGCCACTCGTTCTAGTTTCTTTTCTCATTCTTACTATACGTCTCCACGAACACTAAAATCATACCACAGAGCAACATGGGTCATCCCGCCCACGGTCTCTGTCATTAAAATTCAGAGCAACATAGGTCATCTCGCCCATGGCCTCTGACAATTTGTGTAGATGGTAATAGTTGCTTTCCACAAAAAAACGAAAAAATGAACGGAGCTATACTGGACCTCTCTCTATTTAAGCACCAACTACAACAACAATCAACTACAGAGGTAACCATCTTCGGCCAGTAATAAAATTTTCTTAATCGGTGTAAAGTCTTGGTAATACCTCCGTGTGCTGCCATTTCGTCGTCGTGCGCCTTCTCAATTAAAGCTGTCACCAGAGTATGAGGGACCCATACCTTCCATTCTAAACCACTATCGTCTTGTGAGAAGGAACTCTTTTTGAACACAATCCCATTCTCTATTTTCACGTCTGGTACTTGTGGATTGGCCTCACTGATGGTATGTATCAAATTCAAATAGTCCTCGGACTCAAATTCAACCGTTTCGAAACCTAGAAGTGTTGTTTTTACTGCGCCCACTTCTTCTATTGCGAGTGACAGAGTGTCCGCTATGGTATTTTGTGAACCCTTTCTATGCTCAATACTGAAGTCATACGCCTGAAGTTTCAATGACCATCTCGTTAAGCGACCAGATAAATTCTTGAGGCTCATTAAACATTTTAAACTGGCGTGGTCGGTTATCACGGTAAATTGCATCATTTCCACGTACGGACGAAATCTTTCAATTGATAAAACAGCAGCTAGACATTCTTTTTCAGTTACGCTATAATTACGCTGGGCATCATTTAGCTTCTTTGAGAAGAATGCAATTGGGCGGTCGTTACTTTGCTCGTCTTTCTGAAACAATACCGCTCCAATACCTACATTTGACACCTTCCTCTGGCAGTTTAAACCTTTTTGCTTTTTTTTAAAGCATCACTTAACGGTGCTGAAATTATTGAGAAATTCTTAATAAATCGGCGGTACCAACCAGCAGTACCCAAAATGCTTCTCACTTGTTTGATTGCCTTTGGTAATGGTATATTTTCAATTGCGTTAATTTTTTCCGCGTCGGTACGAAAGGTACCCCCTCCAATAATAAAACCTAAATACCTCAATTGTTTGAAACAGAATGCATTCTTTTCCATGCCGATGGTTAATCCTGCCTGTTTCAGTGCTTCGGCCACTTCTTCCAGTATTGTCATGTGACTGTCGAAATCCTTGGAAATTATCAGTAGGTCATCTATGTAAACGAATACATTATTTTTAAGCTTGCTAGGAATGACTTTGTCCATCCATAAATTGGTAATGCGGACGCCCAGGAATTGTAAAAGCGGTATATTAGTGGTGGCTTGGCTCCCATTCTATCTGCCAAAAGGCATGTTTAAGATTCACACTACTTATATAAATGGTGTCATCTATTCTGCTGAGGGTTCCCTCAATTATTTGTATGGGATACGCATCTTTAACAGTTAGGTTATTCAATTTTCTGGCATCTAGACATAAACGGTTTTTATTCGGCTTACGTACTAACGTGACTCTGTTGTTCCACAGCGACTCGCTTAGTTCTAGTACTCCTAGCGATAACATTTTATCAACTTTCTCATTCAAAAGCTCTTGCATCTTAGGTGAAACAGGGTAGTGTTTCTCTTTAAACGGTTCCGCATTCGGTATTAATTGTATTTTATGCATTTCCAAGTGAGTTTTACCTAGACCGTTTCGTTAAAACATCATATACTTCGCTTTTACTTCTTCCAATTTTTGCAGCTGTTCACTGGTTAACAAATGTTGTTCTGGTTTAGGTGGAACTTCTTTCTGGAAATCCTTTTCAATCATCTGAGCGTCCAGTTCGCTGATCCCTATAATATCTGGAGCGAGATTATACTTTCTCCAAAAATCTACGCCTAAGTAAATCTCCTGTTCCAGGAACGGGCACAGATAAAATAACATTTTGTGCTGCATATTATGAAACGATACATTTATGAGAGTTTTCCCAATAACTCTTTTGCGTTCACCGGCCGCCGTGATTACATTTGACGAGTGTTTTACAACTTCAGTATTCAACTCCTTTATCAAATTGCTGCAATTTTTTCCTAGAATATGGATGCTCCTGTGTCCAGTAATCCTTTGACTTTTTTATTTTCCAAATATATTTCGGCGAACACACGAGGGTCGCCTTGGCATATAAAGTCTATTGAATGTTTGACATGGTGCCTTTTTACGCTGGTGGTATCTTGATCGGGATTTCCTGACCTGGTTTGATATCTCGCTGGTACCATCTCCTGTTTGATTAAAAATTCTTTGCTTTGCTTCTAAATAATTTTCAGGCCGTTGTCTGTAAGTCGAATTGTATCTTTTACCCTTTTGCATTTTAGTTGATCTTATGTAAAAGTTGTTGCTGTTTTCTGTCTGCGTGCCTACATTGAATTTTATTGGGCGGGAGTTTATGAGGAGCGTGATTCTACCGCCCCCACCATGTTCTTTCGGTTGTTTCCCTGTTTACATTTTTCACATTTTGGAGTGATCGTGTTCTGCAATCCGCACTGTAGCAAAATATATTGCAAACTGGCGATTCACAGTCCATATATACATGCCCATACTCGTGGCTATTCCAGCACCGGAGATATGATGCGCTTGCGGCTGCGGCAGCTACTTCCAAATCTTGCGGTGGTTCGAAACATTCAAACGTGTGTGCATTATCTTGTAGTTCATTTACGCGTGATAGGCGCTGACGTGGTGGATGTGTTAGTGGTGGTGGAACAGTTCTAGACTCCCTAAGTGGAAACCTTTTTTCGATTTCCTTACACTCTGCTTTTAGTTGCTCCATATTAAAAAACATTTATTGCATAAACAATGCGAGCAAGGTTTTCTCTCAAATTATGCTTTACCAACTTTATCATTTCATAATCTGTTATTGGCGACCTTAATCGCGAGCGCAACGAGTACATGGCATGAAAATATTCTTCAATACTTTCGCCAGGTAATTGCTTGCGATCGGATAATTCACGTAACAGCTCGATATTTGTCTTGTTCGTCTGGTACTGTAAGAGCAGACCATTTTTAAGGAGTCCCAATTCGCCCTTTGATTCATTTTTAAAAACACCCACTATCATTGCTTTGCTTGTCCTTTGAGCAATCTATGAAAATCCCTCAGCACTTCGGACCACGGAATACAATACAACTCTTGCATGTACTCCACCCGGAAAATGAAATCTTCTGCACTCAACGTGGTGGGGTTGCCATCAAAAACAATATCCCATTTGTCTATTCTAATGGTGTTCGGAGCCATTGGACATTCATTTGGTCTATGATCAATATTATTATTTGAAAGATGACGGAACCCTTTGGCCGGTATGCGATTACGAAGACTTTGATACTCAATCGTGGTTGAGCCGACCCCGCTAAGCTATAGATTCCATTGGATAATCTCGATCTCGGACTATTTCTTGGGACGTCAGTTCTATCTTATGCAATAATGTCGAACGTCTGTTGAACCTGTAACATTTTCATTCTATCGTCCAAGTCAAAATTCAGAGCAACATAGGTCATCTCGCCCACGGCCTCTGTCATTAAAATTCAGAGCAACATAGGTCATCTCGCCCATAGCCTCTAACAATTTGTGTAGATGGTAATAGTTGCTTTCCACAAAAAAACGAAAAAATGAACGGAGCTATACTGGACCTCTCTCTATTTAAGCACCAATTTTGTTAGAATTGGTTGCTTGTGTTTTTCGGACACGACTAATCTACCCTGGATATTTACTTTGGGTATTTACTTTTATTTTGTTTGGGCGCAATTTTGTTACATTTTAGTTTTTATTTTTATATATGGGTGACAACGAGATGTTAATTTCTATTCCGCCACTACTTGCCGCTCCTCATATTGGGGTGCATATGCCAAACTGTAAACACCCGGCCAACTAGCTGTTTCTGTAATTACATTAATATAAATTGAAATTTTTAAGCTTACGATTGTTCTAACCTGTTTCTGTAATTGCATTAATGTAAATTGATATTTTTAAGCTTACGATTGTTCTATCCCGTCTAAATAATGATCATGCCTCTCCTTCGAAATCGCCACATAAGAAATAAATATTCATAAAGAAAATCGTACCTTTTTTTTTTCCAGCTTACCAATTACCTCTCTCTATATCTACTCCGAAGGAGCTCTCTCGAAGTCCTCGCACGGGGCACCCATGGAAAATTAGAAGAGTTTAGGATGTGGCTTTAGCCGATTTTGTTTTACCAAAACTGACAAAGCCGAGCATGATCACATTTACAATTATACATACATACAATTTTCTTCTCTTATATGAACTCTAGTCACATATTAAAAAAAAGGAAATATATATATCTACGCGGGGTCACTCTGATTCCTTCCGCCAATTGGTAATCCCTGACAGCACTATTATTGGATGCATCGCCTGTTCATTCATTTAGAATTCAGTGTTTTGCCGGCCCTTTCTGCTCGGCACCGAAGTGTGCTTGGTAGTCAACAATTATTACAAATATTGCAGCTAGTCTTTCAGTAGTCCATACAAGTATTCCGCAAAGCGAACGTTAACTTTCGTACACGCACTTCACATCTTGATATTTTACGCAGAAGTTTTTTTTTTTGTTTTATTTTTCTTTTTACACAATTTAAAATTTCCTTTTCTTTCCTCTTTTTTTTTCTTTTAATAATTGTCTTTAGTAACTCAAATTATATTCTTTTTGAGTCGAGCCTTGGGCAAGTAATTTTTTCTTTTCACACCTTACAAAAAAATTTCGATCCGGCACACCACATTTTCTTTCTAAATCTCGCATCCAATTGAAATTCTCTTCCTCCATATTCCAGCACACCACTCACTAACTACGCAATAATCCTCTTTTTTCATAACGCAATACTTTTTTCCCTTTTTTCTCTCTCCTCTTTTTTTTTTTTAATTTTCCTTTTTCTCTTTCTCCTCTTCCTCCTGTTTGCTGGCCTGGCACCATTGCTCATATGCACAAACCAGTGCTGCTCTATTTATGCCGGCGACACTTATTAAAATTTATAAGCGTACAGCGTGGCAGATTTGTTGTAATATTCGAAAGAATATGCACCTTAACATTGATGTTGTATTTTGTCAATCTAGAATTGATGTTCAATGTGATGAAATCTTTAGTTACACCAACCTTAATCGATGATATTTCAGAATTGTTATACGTGAGTGGCTGCGACTGAGTCCCAACTTATTTACATAACTTTCACTTGCGTATCGTTACGTACCTTTACAACTGCTCTGGGTAACAATGACATTAATTTTGAACTTACTTGTATTTGAGCGCCAGAACTGAATGAAATTGTTTGAGCTTCATTTAATAGTTTACAAATGACATTTGTAGCCTGTGCCGTAGTTGTATCTGTATTTCCGCTATTAATCACCTTACCTTCAACAGGATGTACAAGAGTAGGCATCATACTCTTTTGTTGCAAGTTTTACACCGATATTTACAATTACAATTATATGCTCTACGTCCATCTTTCAGGCAATTAAAACATAATGATTTTTTGGTACGGTAGATTTCAAAAATTTTGAACATTTATAAATCATCCGTTGCACAGTGTACATTTTTTATATTGACGAATTTGTTTTTTGATGAGTTTTCGCAGAAGATTTCTCACTTAATTCTAACTCCTCACATTGTTGATCAAGAAATTCCAATAAATTTTTAATTGTTGGTTTAAGTGAATCACGACTCACCACAATCCATTTACTACGAGAGTCTGCATCTATTTTTATGTTGAGCAAATAAATTAACCAGTGGTCACGTTCGTCTTGCTTAATTGCTTTCAACCCGCGTATAATTTCATTTGCACCATCTAAAATTTTTCTTAACCCTGAGGCATTTTCAGTTGTAATTGAGGCCATAAATGATTCTATAAAAGAGTTGACAATGTGTGGAGGCTTATCGTATTTTTCAATAACATATTCCCAAGCTGCAGTATACGCTGAATCGGTTATCTATATATGTTTATTGTGATTAGCAGCATCATATTTCAACAACGACTTTAAATAATAGAATTTCTGTGTATTTGTTAAGCCAGGCTTCGCATCAATGGCGCTAACAAACAGATCATTGAAAGACGGCCAATCTTTGTAATTACCAGTATCATCAATTTTTGGCAAGTCATTATTTGCCACGTGTGTGTCACAGGCGTTTCAGAAAAACCTTGTTGTTCTGCCAATCTCACAAATGTATCACCTTGTTGATGTTCTTGATGCCAGTCAGCACCAGCTGCTCTTTTTAAACCTGTCGAAAGACTATGTGCCTACAAATATTTTTCTTTATATTGTACAAATTCAATTTGAGGGTCTACAAAACCAGCAACTTCTTGAAAATTATACAATTTTTGACGATGTGTCCTGAAACTCTTTCCATGCCGCGTCTAAACAATTAAGACGCGATTCTATTATTTTAAATGTGGTGCTCTCCGGAGGATACTGAGCAAAAGTCAATGCACGTGTAATCGAGCTTTTGGCTTGCCGGCCTTGGCGTATAACCACATTCATTTCAGTAGCCATTTTAACAATTATTTTTATTCAAATTTCCGAATTTTCATAAATTCTACGTTCACACTGACGAGATTATCGCGGTCGAGAGGGTTATCTCCTTAACAACATTGATTTTTGGATGGTTACCCATATAAAATTTAACAATCACATTAAAATGGTTAGCAGATAACCACGTAGTTAACGACCTTAAATTTCAATGTAACTGAAAAAGTACCTAAAAATACAACTCTTTACGATAAAACTTCTCTGATATGTCAAATAATGACTGTTGTCACAAATAAATAAAATAAATGTTTTCGTTTAAAATTGAAGAAAATGAAGAAAATGGTCATATATAAAATAAATTAAAAATGCTGATTTTTTTTATATAAAATCATATATTTTTTGTACAACTATTATTTTTTTTGCTTATCAATATTGCAAAAAGCAACATTTTTTTTAGCAATTGTATACAAAATTGTATTAAAATATATTCCATATTAATAAAAGAAATAAACAACATAAAATATCCGAGTTGTTATCAAATCAATATAAACGTACGTAGTTAGGTAACGTGTTAACTCTAACAATCTCGCCAATGTAGGAGTAGTGTAAATTTAAACAAAAACAGGAACGTTAGTTCTTTTTAGATAAATAACATTTTAACCCCAAGGATAATTGGTTATTCATGAACAAGTAGATATGTCTATTTTTATCTATTGAATTTTTGTAACTTTAAAGCCGATTCGATTACTATAAAACAAAAAATTCGGTAAGCATGTTTTTTATTTGAGAGTACAAAGCGTGTTTGGTTGAAAGTATTTAGATTACAGTATAATTTAACCTAAGTGGTGTGCAGTATTAAATATTCAGGCTCGAACTTACAAAAACATTTTTACTTTTTTATGATAGACCATTTTTACATTACATTAACAACATTTTTACTTGTTTCCTTGTTGTTTTATATACTTACTTCTACTCTTAAGTTCTTTATACTAATGCTCAATGTACAGTTTACACGCTATCACAATGAAAACCAAAAATTATGTTTACTTTTTCTTTTCCTTCATGTTATTGCAAAGTTTTTTTAATTACAGCGAAAATTTATACGCATGACATACGATGAACACACATGAAATAAAATTTCCCCATATTTTTTGTTATGTATACTTAAACACTTTGCTTTTAGAATATTGGAAAATAGTTTAGTTGAGCGGTGCCAGAGTGAACGTACGTAATGTTGAAAGTGGTTGAAACCAAGGCTGCATAATATGACTGAAAAAAATGTTTATTTTATATACATCGCGTATATGCTATGTACCAGAAAATACGAAATGATAAACAAACAAATAAATTACAATTTAGAAAATAATATAAGAGTAGTTCGATGAAATGTAAAATATGAAAATGTATGTAAAGTACATTCATATGAAGCAATCTCATGTAATAAGAAAAATATGGAATATGCTTAAAGTTTGAATCGCGTATATGTTTATTTAAAAAAAGTTTATTTAAAAAATATAAAGAAGATTTTTGTGAATAAATCAAAATCACATTCATTATCATTACCATTATTTTCGTGCATTCTCTAAGCTTGTGAGATATCTATTTATAAGACGAAAGGTATGTGTAGATAGGGTGTCCAATTACTTACCTAGTACATTCATTACTTAATATCGATAAGTTATGTTATGTACACAAACAGAATAACTCGATACCTCAAATCGGCTCAGCTATTTATACTAATTAAAAACAATCACTGTGATTTTAAAAACTGAGTTGAACTTCCGCCTTTAAACCGGAAGCCACATTCGGAATCAGAAAACTCCATATGTAGCCTTAGCCATCTCCAAGAAATAAAAATAAAGTCGTTCAGTATATTGTCTGATATTAAAGAGACAAGAATATCCCACTTCGGTAAAAACCGGTTACTTGAACGGCCCAATAACACTCACGAGTTATGCACATTCTGCGCTTAAATACAGTTGATTATAGATCTATATGGATAAAAGAGTTTAGTTTAGTAAAATAAAATAAAATTTTATTGAGTTTATTTATATATGTCTTAGTAATACTTTTTAACCAATTCTAAAACCTCATTTTGAAAAAAAATGTACGAGGCTGTAATTCAATTCTTTTATTTTAAACGAAAAACTACGTTTATGAATTTTCTATATGCACTAAATGTAGTACCCACCTTTAATCTTTTTGGGGTCTATTTGAAAGAAATAAGCTATAATGTTTTTGTAGAAAAATTGTGCTAAAACATTACCCAATCAACATTTTTTAGTACAATGTCTTTACGTATGTATTTACTTTGTATACATATAAAAAAGACCAATAATAAATGCACTCTTCATACATTTTATTTCCTTATATTTTATTAACCTAACAACGGTTATTGGGGCTACATTAAAGAAAAAAAACTGTAAAATTAATTTTAAAATTAGTTATCACACTTTCTATATATGTAGTCAAGGGTGTCGATGTTCAACATGCTTATTAATTCTTAATTAAGTGAGACGGATTTTCTTTCTTAGTGGTTTTATTGGTAAGTAGGCTTCTTGTTGCTTGATGTTAAGTAACGGGACACCCTGTATGGGGTGCATACATAATAAATATATGAGTATAATAATTCCCATGACTGTTATACATAAGTTTAAATAAATACACCGCACGTAAATATACTTACAGTAAATAACCATTGCTTCACACTCTTGGCGCCTTTTTTATTTTCCATCATTTCTTTTATAACAGTTTCTGTATAGTTTGCTTTTAAAGATTTCGGCTGCTGTTATGTTGCTGTTGTTACCATGTTCTCTTTTACCCATGTATGAAATAGATTTAATCTCCCATCTCTTATTTAGTTTACGTTTGCGTAGGCAACTGCGTCACTAGTAGTTTAGTCCCTGTACCTATTAAACGTTACTTACAATTTTGTCGCAACGTTTACACGTGATATAAAATTTAATATACGGGGTTTCTTTCTTTCTTGTTATTAAGTGTGGGGCGGTGTATTCCTTAAAAATAGCTATACATCCGTATCAAGTTATAATTTTAATGCAAATTAAGTTAAATAAACTATTAAGTCACCTGAGATATGAAAATTTACTTTTACAATATAACACAAACAGTACGGAGCCAATTTAAGGTCAAATATGTAAAAATATAGATAGTTTATAATAAAGAGGTGGATTTGATATTCTAAACTTCCAACAGAGTAACTATACTATGAAAATATAGCTTTCATATTTACAAGTAAAAGAAATCTCGTGAGAAAAGAATCTGATGCTTAAAAATAAAGAATAATGCAAATGTTTATAACTCCGTGAGTGCGTTTGTTTTATTCATCTTATATATATTAAAGATGGGTATACGAAGTTTTTCAGTCGTTTAAAACAGCTATAAGAAGTAGTTACATTCATAAAATATGCAAAATCTTGATCAGTATGAAATCGGAATCAATTTAGCAGTACTTAGTTGACACCATCAAAGTCGCACAAATTGAGTTTTTACATTTACTTTCTGCATGTAAGTTACTATTTAAATATGGAAAATTGGTTAAGAGTCTTTTACATAAAGCGGTATAAATACATATTTATAATATTTATCCATGTTCCAAAAATGAGCGTGGCTCTATAACTAACCCGGCCACATTTTCTAAAAAGGTCTTTTAAGAACCCCTCGCGCCTACCTACCTCTTAAGATTTAATTAAACAAAATTAATTTTTTTTATTTCTTATACCTAAAGTAGCACTACTTGAGATTAGGTTGATTATCGTTTCATTTATTTTTCATTCATTCATTGATTCAAATCGTATAAAAATATGAATCTTAAATAAAGTAGAGAAAAAACGAACAAAAACAACAAGTAAGAAAATTAAATTTGGCTTAGGCCAAATCTTAAGTAGCCTTCACATCTACAACGGTGGGCTTGGCAGATATATATACATAAAACTCTAATAGTGTATGTATTACGCGTCAGCTTGTAAGACTAATTTTATGGTGAATAGTGAATTGTGGGCATATCTGTTATCCGACCACGCCCTTTTTAAAGGCATCGATAGCTGGGATAACTATAAATATGGACAAAATTTCAAGTTCCTAGGTCAATTTTTGTGGCAGATGCAAAGGTTTTGATCGATTGTGGATTGTCCGACCCCGCCAATTTTAGGCACGTCGATGGACGGAACATATATAGATAAACATACTAAATTTTAAATTCATAGTTAAATTTTTATGATAGATAAATTGATTTTTGTCGATTGTGGGCGTGGCTCTTGCCAAATTTTAGCCAACTTAAATAGCGAAATGTGTGCAAAAACTAAAAGAGCTTGTACAAAATTTCAACTCAAATCTCAAAATTTACACACGGACATACATGTCTAGATCGAATCAGTTTTTGATGCTGATGAAGAATATTTTTCCTTGTTCAATCCCAGACGTCTCTTTTGGGTGTTGTAAACGCAAAAACAAACTAAGTAAACTTGGGGGTAGTATTTTATAGCCCCATCTTATGTGAAGGATATAAAAATAGCGGGAAAAAATTAAAAACAAGTAAAAACAAGTGAAAATATTATACAATAATATATATATATATATATTATTCAATTTAATTTTTTCCTTGAAAAAGCAGCAGGGTATAATAAAAAAATTACTTTTCATTTCAAAATTATACATGTCAGAAAATTTTTTATTTTTTGTGGTTATTGATCTTTTTTTTATACTGTTTATTTTGGTTTTTTAGGCACGTCTGTGGTTTTATGTAAAGAGTTTTTCTGTGGTTTTATGTAAAGAGTTTTTCTTTATGCTTTCATAATTTTTCTCCCAACGTTTCGTCCCTTTTTTGAGGACCTTTTCAAGGGTTTTTTTGTTTACAATTTTATATTTATTTTTTTTTATAAACTACAAACAATATGTTTTATATGTACATAATTGACACTTTTCTACTACTGACTTTTGTTTGTTTAATAAAATTTAAAAAAATAAAAAAACCTTTTTATGGGCAGAGGTTCTAAAAAAAATGGTCCGATCCTATCCATTTTCATAAGGGTTTATTTTTGGGCCGATACATATCCTTGTGCCAAATTTTATCAATATATCTCAAAAAATGCGACTAGTAGCTTGCGCACAAATTTAGATGAACAGACGGGAGGTCAGACGCAAATGGTTAAATCGATTCAGATTTTGATTCTGATTCGATCGGTATAACTGAAGATGGGTTGCATTTGCCGTTTAGGAGTTACAAACATCAGCACAAACTTAATATACCCTTTTCCACAGGGTGGTGCAGGGTATAAACAGCATACTAATTTACCGGGAACTCCTAAACGTTTCAATTTCTACATTAAGACTTTGCCGCCTATTTTATCTTATTTTTAAACAAATCAATACAAAACATACCTAACTTCATTTTAAAAACTTGTTCAACATAATTGTTCTTTTCGATTTTTAATCGATCAAAATTATAGGTGAATTCAAATAATAAACAATGTATATGTATAGTCATAGAATGAATAGGACAGAATGGAACCTTTGGTATAAGTATACCATAGGTATCTTTACAACTCACTTTAGCAAAAAATATATTCATGGCGAACTTGTCATTATTAATAAACAAGTAAAAGAAACTGAATTTGACTTCACCTCGTATGGAAACAATGCTCTTGCATGAATCAATATATATAAAATATAATTATTCATAACTTTATTTATATGGTGGAAATTAGGTATAAAGGAAAGAACTGAATTTGACTTAGATCCAATTAAAATAGCGATATGGGTGCAGAAACTGGATGTGTCTGTAATAAATAATTAATATATAATAATAAATAAATTCCAGCTCAATAGCTCAAAATTTATGACCGTGAGAGGACACATACATCTCTATATGGACATGGTTTTTGACGCTGATTAATAATATATATACTTAGAACATTTTCTGATGGGTCCTCCTGTATTGCACAAAATACATAAGGACACACATATAACGCCTTCATAAAACATTCTGATAAGCAAACAACGAAAGATAACAATACAATGGATAAACGCAAATATGAGATATAGCTCAAAATGAAGTAACTGAAAAGGCAAATACTTAAAGAATGTAAGAAATAACGCTCATAAATTAATAATAACAATAAGAAATATATATCATACGGGAATAGAAAGCAATATTTTTAACAAAAATACAAAAATAAAACAACACGAAATCATCAGAAAAATCACCAAAAAATGCCATTTGGTCGCAAATCTCCATTAGAAGCTTTGGCCTTGCCTGGTGTTATTCTCGCGTATAAATATAGTCAATTTCGTCAAAGACGACGTGAGGCGGCAAGTCGTCGTATAACCGAAAGGGAATTGTCAGCTTTACATCACAAAATTGTAAGTGAAAAGAATATTGAACGGCATTTCTTAAAAGTATTATACAATATTTTATATACTATGATCCTTCCGTACGTTATTATTGATAATCCTGGAGAAAAACTAATGGGTATGCACATAATATATGTTAATAAGGTATTAATTATTATTTACCCACATAATATATATATAAATATATATAAATATATATATACTAATACTATACTATACTAAATTTGTCATTCCGCTTACAAAAAACAGAAGTATATACTTGATCGGCATCTGAGTAGAACTAGATATTTTCGTCAGCACGTTTGTTTATCTGTCCGTTAATGGCACTCCAACAAATGAATACATTGAACTAAAATTTTATACAAACGAATCTGCTTTTTAGTATGGTTGTAGAAATTCCAGTGAAATTTCCAGAAAAATTTCCATATAAAAGAGAAAAGAAATTAGACTTTTATTTTTCAATTCTGACAGTTGTGAGGACGCAGGGCCCTCACGAAACGAATGAGTGGCCACCTAGGAAATACTGTATACTACGGTAATATTATATTGTTGTTGTGATCAATGAAATCAGACAAGACCTACAAAGCAGGTAACACAGTACATTGAATCCGACGAAGGAACCGCGAGAGGAAATATAACGTAGAAAACTACCCGTGGTAACAGAGGTACGTGACAATAAAAGTAGTTGAAATAATTTGAAAATCCTAGAATTATGGTTGTTTGCAGGTCACCGTGTTAGCCTTTTTCTTTTTGCTATACTTAGTTTTGAACATAGCAAGAAAACAACAACACCATTGTATTGTATAAGTGAGGATAGTGTCAAGCTATAAATATAGTGTATTAATATTATTTAACACCACACCCGAGTCCTTTATTCAAACAAATTTCTTGAAAAGGAGCCTCTGGGGAAAACCGCCCAGCTACCTCGGCTTGGACCGGACTAACCGGAGGAAATAACCGTTTTACAGTACATAAATAAAACAAATTTGACCAGATATTCGGAATATACAATAAAAAGAATATGAAAACTTTTCTATAGAATGATTTTACACCGTTCAATTAATATAAGAAATTCATATTTACACATGCGCTCACATCACACGATTGCATAACATAACATAACATGAAATAGCACAAGTTTGTCGCTTTTTGACAGCCTTAGTGGCACCGACTATGTGCACGTATGCAAGACGCTGGAATACCTTAGCGAAAGGCTCCCCTATGTAATTATTCTTATTCATTATATATATTCAAAGGAATTAAGGCTAATTTGTTAATAGGACTTTGGCAGATTTCATTTTAGAGTATAAAAAACATTTTGACTGTGTAAAAAATTCCGGGTGTGTATCATAAAAGGATTAGTTGTGGGACTCCTTTGATATGATTCTTTCTAACAGCTTTATTATTATTAGAGCAAAATACTGGTAGGGACCAGAATATGACCCTAAGGCCGTTATTCTACTTCCCGTGGAGTAGCAGCCTTTCTTATTGCCTCCTTGTATGTCACCTGCATCATGTTTTAAGACGACGGCAGTGGGCTCTACTCAGCCTCTTTTGTTGTCACCCTCATGCTTTGATACTTTAGGAGTTCATTTTAGAAGTTTCTCTCCCTTTTCCGGATCCGTTCAGGTTATGAGAACGTTTTCCTCCTTTGTATGTATGCTGCCCACGTCGGAGATTGTCTCGAACCTTTGAGTTCCATGGTAGCATCCCCTTGAGGAATAGTATTGTTTTTGAAATGAGAGTACTAATGTTTCTATCAATAATGTATATTAGTATATATTTTACGTCCCTTTTTTTATTATTTACTTCTTTTTATTGCGTATAATGCCAATCCTTTTTATTAAAATTTCGTAAGAGACGGATGTTTTTCTTTATATACACATAAATACACATTTATCTATTTATTCATCTCTGCTCAATATTTCGTTGGCCTGTGTTTCAATATTTTAAGGGGTAAAATTTACGACTGTCGCCACTAGCAACACTCTCTAGTTTTTTAAGTTTCTTTTATAAATACAATAGTGTTTGCTTCTTTATTATACGCTGCACCACCCTGTGGAAAAGGGTATATTAAGTTTGTGCGGATGTTTGTAACTCCTAAACGGCAAATGCCACACCCACCTTCAGTTATATCGATCGATTCAGAATCAAAATCTAAATCGATTTAACCATGTCCGTCTGTCCATGTTAATTTGTGCGCAAGGTACAGGTCGCATTTTTGGAGATATTTTGATGAAATTTGGTACAAGGACATGTGTTGGCCCAAAGGGGCACCGTATTCAAAATGTACCAGATTGGACCATTTTTAGAACCTCTTCCATATGAGGTCCTATTATTTTTTGAGATATTTCGATGAAATTTGATACATTACTTGTATTGGCCCAAAAATAAACACTTTTGAAAATAGATAGGATTGGACCATTTTTAGAATTCCTCCCCATATAAATTTTTGTTTTTATTTCAATAAACAAACAAAAAATAAAAAAATTTCTGACGTTTATCATATTGAAATTTTTTGAAAATACAAGTAGGTATAGAAAAATAAAATTTTTTATTATACCCTACTTTTTCAAAGAAAAAAATTTAATTGAATAATATATTAAGTGGTGTAGGGTATTTAATGGTCGGGCTTGATTGATAATAATATTTTCACTTGTTTTTTGAGATATTTCGATGAAATTTTGATGCAAGAACATGTATTGGCCCCAGGGAAAACTCTTTTGAAAATAGTTAGGATTGGACCATTTTTCGAATCCCTCCCCATATAAATTTTTTTTTTATTTCCTGAACAAACAAAAAATTAAAAAAATTGCTGACATGTATCATTCTGACAATAATCAAAAATTAAATTGAAGAATATATCAAGTGGTGTAGGGTATTTCATGGTCAGGCTTGACCGACTATAATATTTTCACTTGTTCGAAAATACATTTGGTCTTCGAAAAATTATAAGCATACAAAGTTAATAAACACATAAACACTGAGGCCACATTACCTCTTCTTCCCAATTTAATAACAGATAAATTATGAAGTATATTTTGCTTCTATTCAGGGAATATTCTTTAATTTATGTAGGTTGCAGTTTTATATCTTTGACTTACCCAATCATAATATAAAAATACGCCATAATGTAGATGATGCTGCCAAGGTCATAATGCTATTCAAATTATTTTATCAACAAATAACAAGTAAGAAAACTAAATTTGCTTAGGCCAAATCTTAAATATCCTCCACCGCCACAACAGTGGGCGTGGCAAATATATATATATTTCGCCCTCTAATAGTGTATGTCTTACGCATTAGCATGCACGTCTACTTTTACTTTTTGGAAATTTTGGGCGTGTCTATTATCCGACCACGCCAATTTTTGGCACGTCAGTAATCGCATATCAAATTTCAAGTTCTTAGATCATTTTTTGTGGCAGATATCCAGATTTTTATTTATTGTGGGCGTATCCGTTATCCGACCACGCCCACGTACATCAGTGGATGGCATAATTATGTATAAGAATACGAAATTTTAAGTTCATAGCTCAATTTTGTAGCAGAACTGCAAGAAAACTCAGAACGATCGTTTTCTGCTATGTTGGTTATGCGACCGCGCCGCTCATACCCAATGTGCTGGCTTTAGTGGTCGTGATTTTGATTAAATTAAAAACAGAACTAAAGGGCTTCGTTGGGCTTGCCGAAACTGCAGAAAAATCGATGTTGATTTTCATAAGCTGTTTAAGCAAACCCAAAATGGTTTTTCTGATCTTCTCAAAGAACTCAAAAAACTGACCGAGAAGTTTTCCAAGTATCAAGATTTGTTCAACAATTGCAAACTGTTAGACCAAGCTGATGTGCAAAACAAGCTATTCCTAGCTCTGCTCTTGCTGTACCTACCTCCCCGGTTTTGTCTAACCTGAACTCTACTTTATCGGATTCTTGTCCATCCATTGATACGGTCAGTGGCGATGAGGGAAATACAGAATCGTCCGTTAGAATATCCTGTGCTATTCCTACGGTTATTGTTCAACCACCGATTGATCCAGCACCTCCGATTGAACCAGTATGTAATCTTTCTGAGTCAGCAAATCGATTCAATTCATAGTCACCCCCGAGTGAGTCCATTAAGTAATTCTGATCCCTTCCGTTTAACGAACTCTGCTCCATCTGTTCTGTATAATACCAAACCCTCCACGTCTTCTATGTCCACTTCAGCACAAATTGATGAACTAATTGTTATTCCAGCACGTAAGGTATTATTTTTGTCTCGATTTGCCTCCAATACTACAACTCGTACAGTTGAGAGCTATATCAAACGTATATCACCTGATATTGATACTAGCAAACTAAGTATTTTCAAACTTAAATCATCAAAAGAAAGAGAAATCTCGTCATTTAAAATCCTTTTGCCTAACGCTTTATTCGAGCGCCTCCTTAGTAAGGAATTTTGGCCCAATGGTACCCTAGTTAAAAAATTTATTCCTCGTAATAAGTTTCGTCGTCCGATTAATCTTGACAATCCGTCGGACTCAAAAAACTAAATAATGCTCTTGTGGCAGACACAATATACATATTGCAGATACATATTGCAGACAACGTGGCAGACATTTCTAATGATATTCATGTATTCTTATCTTAGGAAAATCCCATGTATTTGAATTTCATGTATTGTTATCTTAGGAAAACCCCTTGTAAATTTACCCAGTTAATTTTAGCGTATAAATAGCAGCATGAATATACAGCAAGCATTCCAGTAATCATTGTGACCGCTAGCGAGTAGCATATTTAAATAAACATATAATATTAAATAAAATATAATGCACCCACACTCTCACTCTATTGTATCAGAACGTCAGTGGCCTTAATACTGAATTACCTAATATTTTTTTAAAGTCAATAAATTGTGATTACCATGTTGTAATGTTCACTGAAACCTGGCTTAAGCCATGGGTCAATCATACGGAAATTTTCTGTTCGAATTTTCAAGTTTTTAGGTGTGATAGATTGCTTAGGATTGGTGGTGACATACTTATTGGTGTCAATAAAATGCTTTCTACCATCTTAATTGATCCTATCGATCCTTTAAACATTGAATTTGTATGCGTCCAAATTAAAACCCACACGTTCTCCTTGTTTATCACATACTCTTACATCCCACCTGATAGTGATATTTCTATTTACATGAAACACTTTATATGTATAAGAACTGAACCGTTTGGAACCGACCGATAAGCTACTTGTACTTGGTGATTTTAAGCTAGCTAGTGTCACATGGTCCTTCAATGCTGAAATAGGTGCTTATTATCCATTATTCATCCCTCCATTATGTAATGATATTTTTGATTCCATATATGATCTTGGTCTTCTTCAACTCAATCATATTCATAATTCTAATAACAGGCTCTTAGATTTGGTCTTTTATATTGATACTAATTTACGTATTATACGATCATATCCGTTCTCATTACCGGAGGACACTCACCATCCCCCATTATTGTTTCATGTTCAAGAATTTTTTCACTGTGATATGCCTAGACATAAGGATCTCCATTCGTTGCGTTTATTTAGTAAAACTGATTATGCTAAACTTAGAAGCTTCTTGTCTCACAACGACTGGAACCTAAACTATCATGATATTGATGGCTCTTTGAACACTACTTACAATTATCGTAAGCTCCTTCTAGATCCTAAATCATTTTACAGTTTTGTTAACTCGGAACGTAAAGTTATGGGATTTCCCTCGATCATGTATTACGATGACTCGGAAGCATCGAATATATAAGAGACATCTAACCTATTTTGAAAAATGATATTCTACTTCTAATGTTAGTAATATTGACTATCCCTTTCCAATTAATTCGTTCGACATCTTTCCATCGGTGTCCTTCTAGCGTAATCTTTTTTGATACAATGGTCTCTGTAGGTGTGTTACAAAACCTAATTGTTGATAGAAAGATATTCCACTAGTTCGTTTTGGCGGAGGTTGTTTATTTAGGGTATTATCAAAAAGAAATGAAGTTCTTATTAGCATACAAAGTTCCATAATTTTGATTTTCTAGTTTCAGGCACAAATGTCTGAGGCAAATTAGCCGGCTCTCGCATAGCCAACAATCTCGGTAAATCTCCTCTGAGACCCCTAATGAAAGTATCCAATGCCTTATCCCTATATGTTTATATCAAAAGTTTATTCAGTATTAAGGACAAATGTTTATAAACACTCTGATAAAACTCTTACACAGGTCCCGATCCCTGAATTAATGTGGGCATTTCATATTCCAATGGCGGAATATCACGCTTAGCTCCATAATGAAGTGTTAAACAGCGACAAATCGCTCGCCGGTCCAACAAAGTATTATAAGATTCCAAGACGATATCGGCATTGCCCACTATTTTATTCCGGACAAAGTATAACCTAATACTTAGCCGTACCAACTAAAGATTGGTAAATTTTCAAGACACGCTCCACACTTTTTTTCCAGGAGCTGAACTCCCCGGGAGAATTCCCTAAGACACCGTACCACGTCTGGGATCTTGTCTAAGTCCTCCAACCTATTTCTTTACTCAGGTCTTATATCCTGATCGTCCATTGCCCTAAAGTTAGTCACGGGATTCATTATACCCCTAATGATCTGTCTTCTCTGCTCACTCAAAATTCTATTGACAATATCTATCATCATAGGTTCCAACTGAGCATTTATAAGTGCTGCAGCAGAAGCTGATAAATATACTGAAGCAGGAGGAGTAGAAGCTCCATTCAATACGAGCGCTCTTAAAATATTTTGTGGGTTTTACATTTTAAATCAATTCAGTGCCCCTTTTTTTTCAAAAAAAAATGAAAAATTGTTCAAATTTTCAAGATAAAGTCAACTCAAGGAAAATATTAAATCAATTTAAAAGTTAATTTTCGTTGGAATTATTTTGCGATTAGATAAGATTAATCTAAAAATTAATTCTTAAATTTTTTGTAATTAACTTTTGAAAATATTTTAATCACTTATTTTCTAATTTTTTCTGTTTCTTCTTTCTCTTCTTTTGTTCTTTCTCTTTAATAACTTCTGTAGGAAAGAATATTATCTTTAACTTAATTTCTTAAATGCTTTTTTTATACCCTGCACCACCCTGTGGAAAAGGGTATATTAAGTTTGTGCGAATGTTTGTAACTCCTAAACGGCAAATGCCACACCAACATTCAGTTATACTGATCGATTCAGAATCAAAATCTGAATCGATTTAACCATGTCCGTCTGTCTGTCCATCCATTTGTGCGCAAGCTACAGGTCGCATTTTTTGAGATATTTTGATGAAATGTGGTACACGGACATGTATTGGCCCCTAAGAAAAACCCTATTGAAAATGGACCGGAATGGACCATTTTTAGAGCCCCTTCCATATGAGGTCCTATTATTTTTTGAGATATTTCGATGAAATTTGGTATAAGAACATGTGTCGGCCCAAAAATTAACACTTATAAAAATGGTTAGTATCGGACCATTTTTAGAATCCCCCCATATAAAATTTTTTTTGATTTCATAAACAAACAAAAAATAAAATATTTTTTTGACATTTGTATCATTTTGAAAGTTTAAAAATACGAATAGGTATAGAAAAAGCAAAATTACAAGTGGTACAAGTGGTACAGAAGCTTGCGCATAAATTTACATGCACTGACAGGGGGACAAATATTTTAATTTGATTTTTACTTTAATAGTAAACGCGATAAATTATTTGTTTCTTAATTGGCAGCATCGCCAGTTGTAGGAGATATTAATTAATTTAAAAAACGGATGTTCTATTTTTCTAAATGACATATATTTTTTTGGTATTGAAAATATTTTATATTTATATAAAAATTCCAACTCTAATTATTTTTAATGTAACAATGTCATATGCAGAAAATTTGTGACATTAAAATAAACTATAAATTAAAATAAAATAGTTAAAATATGTAGGTACCCTGCAGAGACTTTAACAAATGTTTATTTTAACTGCAGACGCTTCTGATTTTGCTCTAGGAGTAATTTTTTCCCGAGGAAAATTGAAAATCATAACAACCTTCCTATGTTTAAAATAATGTGTATAAATAACAACTTCAACACTTACACTTTTATTTATAAGGTCATTCGCTTGTTATGGTATTACGTTAAGGATCACTTTAATTTTTGAAAAGTGCTCCTTTTTCGTTGGCTTTGTAAATATGTCTGCAAGTTGCTCGCTAGTTAGAACGTACTTCAACTTGAAGCCTTTATTTTCATATACCTCCCTTATGAAGTGGTACTTCACATCTATAGGCTTGGTTTTCTTGTGGAACTGAGGATTCTTAATAAGCTTGATGGCACTCTGGTTATCAATCTATAAAGTGGAAACGCCAATTTCTTCTGGAACCAACTCTTTTAATAGTCGTTGGACCCATATTAATTCCCTTACACCTTCACATACTGACATATACTCAGCTTCTGTAGTAGAAAGAGCCACAGTTTGCTGTCGATTCGACGACCAAGACACTGGACCTTTAGCAAGTATTATGACATAACCACCTGTCGAATGTCTCTTTTCTAAATCACCAGCAAAATCTGAATCTGTAAAACAATCGAGACAAAAATTATCAGTTTTATTGAAAACAATTCCATCTCCAATCGTTCCACAGGGATGTTGTTCTTCTTGATAATTGTCTAAGAACCGACTAACATATGAAACAGCAAAAGCAATGTCAGGACGCGTTCCAATGGCTAAATACAGCTTCACGATATGGAAATTTGTATTGTGATGTTTCGTTTGTACTTTCAAAAATATTTTCTATAGGCGTACTCACTGCTTTTGCATTAGCCATGTTGAACTTATCTAAAATCAGTTTCAATGGCTAGTTCCATGCCCAAATAAAAGAAGGAATCAATCACCTTGATTTCAAATTCATTTTTGAGAAAATCAATAAAAATAGATGATGCTTCAGTTGACTCTGCCGCAATAATGCCACCATCTTCATAAATTGCCAATATGAGACGTTTATTATTTATGCTGCCAATAAAAACACACGAGTCTGCTGCATTAACTGTGAAATTGAACCGTTTGATCATTTCCGTAAATCGCTTATTCCAACATCGAGAGGCTTGCTTTAGGCCATAAAGGCTTTTCTTCAATTTACAGATCTTATTGCTGCCATCTTCATAACCGATTGGTTGAACCATATAAATGTCTTCTTGTACATAGCAATACAAGAATGCTGTTTTCACATCAAATTGCAAGATGTTATATTTTAAGGAAGTACATAAAGCTAAAATCATTCGTATAGAAGTAAATTTTGCTACTGGACTAAAAGTTTCTTCGTAATCGACTCCATATTTTTGCGTAAAACCACGTATGACTAAACGTGCTTTATAACGTTCAATAGCCCCATCCTTGTCACGTTTAATTTTGTATATCCACTTGTTAGTTATAGCAGTTTTGCTTTCCGGAAAATCTACCAAATTCCATGTGTCATTCTTTATGAGAGACCTAAATTCTTCATCCATGGCTTGCTCCCACTGCGCATTAACATCACTTGAAATAACTTCCTTATAACTCTTAGGTTCTTCTGTATCCGGAAAGAAAGCACTGTAAAAATTTAAACCAAAATCATTTTCCCTGGAGCGAAGGTTATATTTATGTTTTGGTGTTGGCGACTCTTGGCCCATGTTGTCTTGAGGACTTCCAGCATCTTCAAATTCATCAATTGCATGCTTCTGATCATCCTCTTTAATGTTATCTTCTGCCAAATGTGCTACTTCATCATGCTCCTTAAAATCATTTATAATAACTGGAGACTCACATAATTCTCGAACTAACACATGCCTTGAATTTTCAATGCGTCTTTCTAAAGGTATCCAAATGCGATAACCTTTACAATGCTCTTCATAACCAACAAAAACACCCTTTTTAGACTTCGGATCTAACTTGCGCCGTTTTTCATCTGGTATATGAACATAGCATTCTGATCCAAAAATACGTAAATTTAATATGTCTGCCTTTTTCTTAAACCACAGTTCATAAGGAGTACTTTCCTTAATAGGACTTTTACCAGTTCTGTTCAACGTATACACAACATTGTTGATGGCCTGACCCCAATATTTAAGGCTCAAGTTTTTAGCATACATCATTGACCTAGCTGCTTCTATAATCGTCCGCATGTCTCTTTCAGCACGTCCGTTATGTTCCGGTGTATAAGGAGTAGATCTCTGATGAGTAATTCTTCGCTTCTACAATATAGCGTCCACCTCCTTATTGCAGTATTCAATGCCATTGTCTGATCTTAACGTCTTCACCTTCTTGCCCGTATCTACTTCTACTTGGTCTAGAAACTTATCAAGCATGTCCACTACATTTGATTTACTTATAATGCAATACACTTAACGATAATTTGAATAATCATCTCTGAATAAGAGCATGTAACGCGCACCTCCAAAAGATGTCTCTTGCATCGGTCCACATAGATCAGTGTATACTAATTCGCCAGGCTCTTTAGCTCTATTTTGACTTTCAACAAAGGGCAATCTATGTTTATTAACCATTACACAAAGCTTCAACCCTTGGCGGTTGAATACCCAATCTGGATTCTTCCATACAAAGACAAGAGGTAAGATTTCGCAAGGTTCTCTCGCTCTTTTCGGTTGCTTCCCATGACGTAAAAAAATGTTTGTACTCATTGGGCAAAGTCATTAATATTTTGGTAATCAAGATGTTATCAGATATTTGCTCACCCAGATCTGCAAGCTGTTTTGACATCCGCTGTAACTTTGGTATATGAATGGATATACTATCTTGCGGGTCTTTTACATATTGAAAAAACTGCTGTTGCAACAAATGTATTGATGCCTGTGACTTTTGCTCATATATACTTTCTAAAGTTGACCACATAGACACTAAACTTTCACAGTTTATAATGTGAAGCATAGATTCTTCACCCATGGATACCACCAAAACATTTTGTGCTTTAGCATCCAACGTTTTCCACGCTTCTAATTCTTGACCAGCTTCTGCAGGCTTCTGCTTCACACCAGAAACAATGTCCCAAAGGTTACTACCTCGTAGCACCACCTTTACCTGGAACTTCCACAAAGTCCAATTATCTGCAACTTCAAGCTTGGCAATTTTGTAATCTTCTGTAGGGTATCTACATGTAAAAAAGTTGATTCTTAAAAAACAAAAATAATAATAAAATTAGATTTTTAAGTCAATCATATTATTGTTGTCAAAAAAATTATTATTATTACTTTTACTTTTTCCTTAACAAACAAAAAATTGATCTTAAAAATAAATAAATTGTACTTATATAATTAAAATAAAATCGTGCGTCTATAATTGTACTTCTATAATTAAAATAAAATCGTGCGTCTATAATTGTACTTCTATAATTAAAATAAATCGTGCGTCTATAATTGTACTTCTATAATTAAAATAAAATAGTGCAACTATAATTAAGATATAGTGCAACTATAATTGGCGATCTTGCGATCCTGCAATCCTACAAAAAACGGCAACGTTTCCAGAATTATTTAATTTGCAAAACTTTCCTGTCAACAAATAAAAGGAAACTACATCGAAATTCAAAAAAAAAAAAATTGCTAAACGGCGGCAATTCAATCATCAGTCAGCAAACAGGCACAATTGCTAGCAGCAATGCTCAAAAGAAGCGCATCTTGTGACAAAACAGTGGTCAAAATTTCACTTATAGTACCAACATCTCAACCAAATATTTAGAAATAAAAGGCTATTTCTGATTTCATATATATATATATGTAAGTTTACATACAGAGAAAATTTATGTCAGTATATATGTGTATATAAGGATATTTTTCATACATAAGTTTAATCAAAAGACTTCAAAAAATTTTTTTCATTAAAAAAGAACACAAAAATAAAACATTTCAAAAAAAAATTTTCATAAAAAAAAGAAACTTCAAAATTTTTCGTCCAAAAAATAATCAAAACGAAACGTTTCAATGTTTTCGACAATTTGACTTAATTAAATTTATTAACACTAATTATAATTTAAATTTAAATTAAAAATTATTCAAAAAAAAAATTAAAATTATTTAATTGTCATACTTTATTTATATAAATCATTGTAAATTATAAATTGTAAATTCTCTCTCCGGGATAAAATGGCATTACAACATACACCTCCACATACTTCAACAAATAGGATATTCACTAATAACAACATGATAGATCTCATGTTGGAAAACATGACACAAGAATGTACACAATCTAACACTCATATTAATATAAATAACAATAATAACATTAATGATACACACTCGCATACAAATATACACACAAAGGCAGGAAACAATAATACTGAAATTTGTGCTACATCGATTAAACTACCCCCTTTCTGGACTGATTTTCCTGACGCTTGGTTCATACAAGCCGAAGGACAATTTTATTATAAAGGCATTGCACAGGACACAACTAAGTACGAAGTTAAGTTTAACTTTAAGTTTAAGTTTATTGAGACTTTTTTTTTTTTTTTAAAACATTAGAGAAGAAAAATAACAGATTGAAGCATGATGTAAGAGTACTTAAAACTATATTGTATTATTTTAATAGCAGAATGGTTAAACAGCTTCATGCTACTTAAATAACGTGTTAAGGAATTGTGTTACATAATATGTAAACATAAAAGGGTGAAGGACTTGCTCCCGGCCCTAACATAATGAATTGTAAGACTAAATCTAAAGGTGTACTTAAATTAAAGTTTGACTTAAAACTAAGTTTAATAATAAAGGGGAAAAAAGTAATAATAATAAAAAAAAAAAAAATAATAATAATAATAATAATTAAAAGTTTACAAGAGTTTACATGTAACTGATTAACTAACCCCTATGGGTATTGGGGTATGCTTGTTTGTAAAAACATGACATTAATGTTGATGAAGGAGTAAAAGAAATGGATTCATGTTTAACACCAACTGGTGATAAATATGAAGTGTTAGACCAACTGAAATCGGACTGAGAATTAAAAATTCGCTGCAATAATTCGTTATCGTGAGAAGATAACCGATTAACGAATTTTTCCAGCAAATTAAGGCAGTATAATGAAATTGGAATTATATTTGCATTTTCATATATGTATTTATTTGAGTATCTCTTATTGAGGTCTTTAAATTTTTTCCTATGCATCTTCTTAAAATATTTCTTTCTAAAACTTCCATTTCTTTTATCATGGGCGAAGAAATACTAAACCAAATTGGAAAGGCATATAATAAGAGGGAACGTATGCTAATTTTATATATTAACAATTTTGTTTTAATCGGTAGATATTTATTATTGAAAAGGCGTCCAAAGCAACCTTTAACTTTATTTGCTTTACTAAGCATTAAGCGGGCGTGTTGATTAATCTTGACAACTTTGTTAAATGTAGCACCCAAACACTTAATACTATCTTTAAAAGGAATTTCAACTCCCCCTAAAAAAAGTTTTAAGTTTTTACTTTGCGGAACTACAAAGTATTTACATTTACCAGAAGCATTTCTAAGGCAAATTGCTTCTGATTTTGTAGGTTTTATTCTCAACCCCCACTCCTTGTAAAAAGTCTGTGCAAAAGCCAAATGTGCTGAAACTAAGCTTAAGGCAGTCTGAGGACTCTCATGATGAGCGTAAATAGCCAAAATTGAGCCTTGCGGTACACTACGGTTAATATCACCAAATGATGAGCAGTTATTACCAATTTGAATAAAAAATTTCCTATTTGTAAAAAAATTTTTGAACAACTTAATCAAGAAAGGATTGAAACCAATTTGAATCATTTTAAAAAGTATCCCGTTGTGCCAAACACTATCGAATGCTTTTTCAATATCAAGCGAAACTGCTACAGTACATTTTTGTTGCCTTAAGTTACAAATGATATCATTGTGAAATTTACATAAGGCATGTACTGTAGAGTGCTGTTTTTTAAACCCAAATTGAAAGTTAGGGATGTACTCAGAAGCAAAGTCAGCATCCATTATGTCGCGAATTATTTTTTCAAAAAGTTTTCCTAAATTAGATAATAGTGAAATCGGACGAAAATTATTTAGGTCTGTGCCAAACGACTTTTTAGGAATTGGCCAAATCTTGGCAATTTTCCAAGAATCCGGAAAATAACAGTTATTAATACAGTTATTATATAAAACAACTAAGTACTGGAATACTTTTTCAGGAAATTTCTTAATTAAAAAATTAGAAATATTATCAGAACCAGAAGATTTTTTAAAATTTAGAGATTTAACTAAAGCAATAACTGAACTTAAAGTGGTCAATTTGGAATTTCGTTGTGTGTTCAAAGCATTAAAACTCTCATCAAAAGTAAATATTGAATGAGAAGTCGAGGAAATAACAGAATCTATTGTGGAGGAGATATATGTAATGTCTCTAATAGGAGCAGTGGGGCTGTAAACTGTTGAGAAATGGTCCCTTAATATATTCATTTTTTCAACAGTGTTATTAACAGGAATACCATTAATGATTATATTAGGTGAAGAAAACTTCTTTTTACCGCCAAGAATACGAAAAATGTCCTTGTAAGCATTCGAGCCAGGAACAATGCGTTCTAAACGTTTGCGAAATATTTGTGCTTGTTCAATTTGTATTTGCTCCTTAATAATAATTTTCAGCAAGTCAATTTGTTTGGACAAGAGCTTATAATCTGAATTGCTTCTATTAAGTGTTCTTCTGTAAATAGTTTTCAGCCGTTTTTGCCAATCATATTTTATCTTAAATAAATTTTTAATATTATCAGATGTTATAAATTTATTACTAGAAAATTCAACTTGAGAAGAATGCTCATTCAAACAGAATTAATTGACTGCGAGAGTTTTTGAATATGCTCATCAATTTCAGGAATTAATAAATTTCGATTTGTAGCGGGAAAATGTACTGCGATTTCTCGCTCCAAATCTCTTTTAAAAACATTCCAATTAGTATTCTTGAAAGAAGAGAAAGTATTGGAAGGACTTATAATAAAATCAAAGTCTAAGAACTTTAATTAAAGTTTCAGAGGAAAATGATCCGAAAAACTTGGTAAAGAGCGTAAAATAAAATTAGTCCTAGCAAAATCAATTAAATTTGTAGATAATAGAAAATGATCGAGAAAAGAATCACCGTTAGGGTAAGAAGGCATGTTATCTGAAAGACGGACGAAATCTTGGGAAAACAACTGCAGCCAATTGAACAACGTGGTACCATTGCTATTGTTGCAATTATCGTCCCAAGAAATGTGCTTTGAATTTAGATCTCCTCCTAATATAAGACCATCATATCTTAACGAAAGGTTACGTAAAACATTAAGGCCATTAGTAATTAAAGAAGGGTTACAGTTGCATGGAAAATATAAGGAACCACAAAGAATTTTTTTTGAACATTATTTTTAAGAATATTAACTTCAACTAAAGAATTTGGAAATGCTAGCTCATTAACAAATAATTTTGAGAATGAGATATTTTTCTTTAATACAATTGAAATACCTAAAGAAGAGCCATCCGAAACAAAAGAATAATTATCAATGAATATTTTGGCATGTCTTCTTAAGTGCGTTTCTTGAATAAAGGCTATATCAATATCATTAGATCTTAACAAATTTTGAAACTCTAATTTTCTTAAAGAATCCACCAAGGATCTTACATTAAAAGTTAATAGCTTCAAATAATTATGGACCATAAAATTGTTTAACTTCATTTAATAAACATAAACAATCTTTTTTCGCTTGAGTGGGGGACAAACTTTTATAATTATCTAAGAAATTTTTTACTTTATCTTCCAGGGAAATTTCTTGAGGTTTACATAAAAAACTTGCTCTATTAGGGAAGGCTTCTGACTGCAGTCTTCTATCTTATTAAAAAGACTAGAGAGCGTTTTATTAGGGTTTATGAAACTAGAATTAGAGATTGCTTTGGACACATTCTGTGATGCCTTAATCAATCTATCTTTAGCCAACTTTGTTTCGTTCCTTTTGAATGAAACAAATTTTTTATAAATTGAACAGCCTTTCCAAGTGGAAGGGTGCCCAATTCTTTACAATTAACGCAGAATGGTTTTCCGTCTCCATCTTTATTAAAACTACATTGACCTTGGGGGTGATTTTTCTCACACTTGACGCATGCAATCGGACGGTTACAGTTCTTAGAAAAATGACCCCATTGCTGACAACGCCAGCATTGCAAATGATTGGACTTTCATTTTGACAGCTCCCAATGCACAACTTGGTTTAATAAAAATTTCAAGTTAACAATTTCAGATACACCAATTTCAGGCATCAGAGTTTCCAAAAACAATCCTGTATCAATATTATTTTTTTTTTTAAACCAGTGGAAAATTTTGACATTTTTAATATCTTCTGTATCTGTTTTATAGAAAAGACCTCTGAGAACTAGACTTTTACTTTTTAACTCCTTGGGAGTGTATGAATAGGAATCGATTTTTTTGTCGCGAAGCAATTCCATCATTTCATTATGAGCCGTATTCTCATATAAGTATAATTTGCTTTTATTTCTATTTTTATTCACGATTTTAAAATCTATTTTTTTTTTGTTTTAATTGATCAATTAAATTTTTTATATTTACATTGTACAGAAAAATGGGAGGACAAGATTTCTTAACAACCTTCTCATTTCTTTTACTCCTTACCTCATTATTTTCTTGAATTGGAGATTCGTTCTGTTCAATTTCTATTTCTCCAAGAATTGAGAAACGATTTTGATTTCTACTATTGATTTCGGCTACTGTTTTCTCCTTCATGTTTGAGAATTTGCTGAGGTCGACTTTGGCGCCCTCATCAATACAACGCTTAATTTTTTTACTAGTTGAACAATTTTCTTCAACATCCATTACGGAAGCCAAATTATCAGCTTGAGAGGTGGAAGGCATATCCACCATAATGTTTTCTTTATCGCTTTTATTTTCTTCAGCAATTGCCTTCTTTAAAGCATAGCCTAGGCTGCTTTTTAATTTGTCTGATTTATCGGGAGGTAACTTATTTAGATGATTTCCGGGAGAGACTTTTCTGGGATTCTTCGATTTTCCACTTATATTCATAGATTTAATGAATATGGAAGTTGATACAGTTTATATATTTTTTAATTAAAATTGTTTGAAGAAAATTTTTGATTTTTAAAATTTTTATATTAATTTTTTGTTTGAAAGAAAAAACAATGCACGTCTATCCTGCTTGAAAGTCTCTTTTTTTTCCAACTAAGTACGAATGTGTGCTTACTTCCCTACCACAAGAAACAATTAGGACTGTTCTTGATTTTATCCGAGACCCTCCAGCAATAGACAAATATACTTCTTTAAAAAAAATTCTCATCGAAAGACACTCTCTGAGTGAGAATTCTCGTTTGCATAAAGTTTTGTCCGAACCAGATATGGGAGATCGCAAACCATCCGAGTTTTATCGACATCTTTTAATCCTTTCTGGATCAAATTTTAGCCCTGATGTGCTTAAACGTCTATGGCTTAAAAAGCTACCTAAAAGTTTAACCGTTGCGCTTACTGGCTCAAATATTACAAATATAAACGAGTTAGTAAAATTAGCTGATAATATTTGGGAAGTGAGTAATCCGTCAGAAGTATATACTATCAGTTCCAATGATACAAATAGTTTGGCAATTCAGTCACTACTTAAAACTCAAACGTTACTTTGTGAGAATATCAACAAATTAACGCTTGAGGTAACGAGTCTGAAGTCACAGATAGACAGATCTAGACCCTTTTCTCGATTTAGATCACGCTCTCGTAGTAGATCTAATTCACGAAATAATGGTCTTTGTTGGTATCACCACAGACACCAAAACAAAGCCCAAAAATGTATTCAACCCTGTAATTTCAAAAATCCGTCAACAAACTAAATAAGCCCATTGTTGCGGCGACTAACAATGGAAGTTTTGAATATTTATCACGTAGCCTATTCATTTTTGATAAAGATAACGATCTACAATTTTTGATTGACAGTGGTGCAGAAATATGCGTTTTACATGCTTCCAAATTTCCGCACCAAAAACGTTTGTCCGACATAACATTAACTGCTGCTAACGGCTCATCTATACCAACGTACGGCAAGAAACTGTTAAATGTTAATTTGAATCTTCGCCGTGAATTTCCTTTTATTTTTCTAATTGCCGACATTTCAAAGCCAATTATTGGTGCTGACTTCCTCAGCAAATATGGACTACTAATTGACGTAAAACGCAAGCGATTAGTAGATCCTTTAACCAATTTATCCGTTGATGCCATTATGGCTTATTGTAAAATATAGTTACCCAAATTATTCCTCATAGAAAATAAATATTTCGAACTATTGAAGAAATATCCAAATTTGACCTCTGAACCAGATTATACCAAACCGGTCAAACACAATACTGTACATAGACTAGTAACTGAAGGAGTCCTTCCGTTCTCAAAACCAAGACGACTAGATCCTATCAAATATAAAGTCGCCAAGTCAGAATTCGATTTTTTAGTCAAATCAGGTACTTGTAGGGCACCCAATTCTTCTGTGGCTTCACCTCTCCATTTAGTAGCCAAAAAGGACCCTAATGAATGGCGTCCGTGTGGCGATTTTAGACGCTTAAATGCTATCACTATTCCTGATCGCTATCCGTTGCCTCACATTCATGATTTTAGTATAAATCTACGGAACAAATCTATATTTTCCAAATTAGATTTAGTAAAAGCTTACCACCATATCCCTATGGCTGAAGATGACATATACAAAACAGCCATTACAACTCCATTTGGCATGTTCGAATTTGTTAGAATGCCATTTGGGTTAAGGAATTCGGCACAGACCTTTCAAAGGTTTGTGAATGAAGTATTTAGTGGTTTAGATTACTTTTGTATACATTGACGATGTTTTAATTACTAGCGATTCGGAATGTGACCATTTAAAACATTTAAAAATCGTTTTTGATCGACTTGAGGAATATGGTTTAAATATTAAACCATCTAAATGTGTTTTCGGCACTACATCTATTGACTTTTTAGGACACAATATTTCAATAGATGGCATTACACTTCTTCTGAAGACAAAGTATCTGCCACAAAAGACCTAAGTCCGTCAAACAAGCTCAAAAATTTGTTGGAATGATCAATTATTATCATCGATACATTCCAAAATTAGCAGAGCTAACATGTCCAATACATGCTATAATTAATACTACTTCTAAAACTAAAGACAAAGCTTTAATTTGGGATGATAAATCCATCAAATCATTTGAGCGCATTAAAGAAAATTTTGCTTTAAAGGTTCTGTTGAATCATTTCAATAGTGAAGCAAAATTGTCTTTAACCGTAGACGCTTCAAACATTGCAATTGGTGGTGTTTTTCAACAATGCTCGAATGGTTCAACGGAACCATTAGCCTTCTTTTAAAAAAGCTTCCTCCGTCTGAAATTAAATATAGTACGTTCGATCGAGAACTTTTAGCTATTTATTTATGCATCAAACACTTTAAATACAAACTTGAAGGAAGACAGTTCACAGTCTTTACGGATCATAAACCATTAACAATGGCATTAAATTCCACAACAGAGAGAAGTCCAAGACAGACTCGGCATCTAGAATATATTTCTCAATTTACTAATGACATGCGGTATATACCAGGAGATGCAAACATTGCGACAGACACCTTTTCTAGAGCCTTTGAAATTGACGTACTACATTACACTGATTTAAATATGAAAGTTCTATATAAGGAACAAGAAAATGACGCCGAATTAAAGAATTCCCTTCTCAAGTCGAACAACAATTTAAAACTTTACAAAATTCCTGTACTTAATTTTGAAATTGTCTGCGAAATGTCAGGGGCATGTCCAAGACCATATGTACCTCCCAGTCTGAGGAAAATTATATTTGAAAAATTACATAATATATCACATCCTGGTACAAAAGCTACGAGAAAACTCATTAGCGCAAGATATATTCAGCCTGGTATGAGTAAAGAACTCAATACCTCGTCTAATCAATGTTTACAATGTCAAAAATCTAAAATCAACCGTCATACTAAATCACCTGTTTCTCCAATTCCTATACCCAAGGGCAGGTTTGAACACATCCATATGGATTTGGTAGGTCCTTTACCTCCTTCCAAAGGTCACCGCTACCTTTTAACTATCATTGATAGATTTACTAGATGGCCCGAAGTTTATCCATTAAGGGATATTAATTCAAAAACGATAAGTCAAACATTTTCAATAATTATATCCCTCGCTTCGGTGTTCCATTAGAGGTAACTAGCGATCAAGGTACACAGTTTACGTCACAATTATTTTCTGAATTGTCCAAATTTCTTGGTTGTAATAGGATTGTCACTTCCCCATATCATCCGCAATCAAACGGAATGATTGAGCGTTTCCATAGACTTAAAGTCTCTCTCACGGCTAAAAATGATCCAAACAAATGGTTTGATGAGTTACCGATTGTTCTCCTTGGTTTATGATCAACCAGCCATTATTGAAACACCTACCACCAACACAAACACCACTACTAAAACTAACAAGAAACGTGTAACATTTAATTTATTAAGTTTAAAATCTCTCGGAGGGGGAGTAATGTAGGGTATCTACATGTAAAAAAGTTAATTCTTAAAAAACAAAAATAATAATAAAATTAGATTTTTAAGTCAATCATATTATTGTTGTCAAAAAAATTATTATTACTTTTACTTTTTCCTTAACAAACAAAAAATTGGTCTTCTTAAAAATAAATAAATTGTACTTATATAATTAAAATAAAATCGTGCGTCTATAATTGTACTTCTATAATTAAAACAAAATAGTACAACTATAATTAAGATATAGTGCAACTATATCTTCCATGACTATTTAGCTATTTCAGGTAAGAGTTAAGCCCATAACCTATTAACAGAGCAAACATGAAAAACAAGCCTTTTGCTTTGATAGAATTTAGAAAATAATCAAAAATTTTATTTCATTAACAAATCAGAACAAGCTTCCTATGTTTGAAATACGATATTATCGAACAAGTACACGAAGAACAAGTGTATCAGCGAATGTGTATAAATAAACAACTTCAACATTTATGATTTACCAATTTCCAACGCCAGTGCGACATTATCTAAATACGACATCAATAAATCCGTTATAGAAAAAGAATTATTGGCAATATATTGGGAATAAAATATTTCAGACCCTACCTATTTGGAAGAAAATTAATAGTAGTCCCTGGTAATAGACCATTAATGTCATTATTTACACATAATAATCCTTCATATAGATATGTTCTTGCACCAAATTTCATCGAAATATTTCAAAAAATAATAGGACCTCATATGAGGAGGGGTTCAAAAAATGGTCCAATCCGGTCCGTTTTCAATATGGTTCCCCTTTGGGCCAATACATGTCCGTGTACAAAATTTCATCGAAATATCTCAAAAAATGCGACCTGTAGCTTGCGTACAAACTTAGATGGACAGACAGGAGGACAGACGGACATAGTTAAATCGGTTAAGATTTTGCTTCTGAATCGATCGGTATAACTGAAGGTGGGTTTACCATTTGCCGTTTAGGAGTTACAAACATCCGCACAAACTTAATATACCCTTTTTAACAGGGTGGTGCAGGGAATAATAAAAGAAGTTTAAGTAAATTGGTGAATATGTGTAGTTTTATAACTGACGTTTTATAGCCGACGGTATTACTCCGGCACAAACACAAACATCCTCACAAACTACCTGAGATTTTCTATGCCGGTGAACTTTTGATTTTTGACATTGAACGCATTGAGATGTCCATGCTTGGCCACATTAAATTTGGTAAAACGTAAGGTCGAATATTGTATCCAGATATTTCGCTGCAAATTTCAAATTTTAATATAGGAAATTATTTCAATAAGCGTTTATAATTTTGTTCTGCGTTATATAAATTTGAATCTTTTTGTTGTACGTTGCATAACACTTTCATATTTAGATTGGATTGATTTAGCGTTTCAAGACCTTTAATAAAATATCTGCTACACTTTTCAAGTCACCGTATGTGTAGCTTATGTCATTAGAAAATTAAGATATAAATTCCAAATGTCTAGTTTTTCTCGGACGAAATTCCTAATGAAGCAATGTATTGCATGTATGAGCTGAAGTTAAGGGTTCATAATCTGTATACACCGTCAATTGTCTACCTTCTAACCAATGTTTAATATATTAATTGTTTTAGACATGTAAGTCCTTGCATGCGTGTTTCTGTCTATTGTTGGCACTCTCATGGGCGTAAATTTTAAGATATTGAGCTGAAATTTTGTTCAGGCACTTTCAGTTTTTGCACGCAGATTGCTTTTTAAAAGGGATAAAATCAATCAAGATTTTTTGCGATACCTGTGTACTAGCTCTTAAGTTGCTAAATAGTATTGTAGCACATAAAATAAAATAAACAAAATAAAGAGCCACACCCACAATCGGCAAAACATGTATGTTCGTGTGTCCATGTGTCTGTCCGTTGTTGGCATTCTAACGGACGTAAATTTTAAGATATTGAGCTAAAGTTATGTACAGGCACTTTTAGTATTTGCACGCAGATCACTATTAAAAATGAGACACGCCCAAAATTTACAAAAAGCTGATTGCGCCCTCTAATAGTGTATGTCTTATATTGGAGGGTGCAATATGTATATATTTGCCACGCTCTCCGTTATGGATGTAGAGGGTATATAATATTTGGCCTAAGCTAAATTTAATTTTCTTACTTGTGTACATTTATTCGGTTTAATATTAAGACCATATTCATCTAATCTTTTAAATACAATATTTAAATGATTCAGATGTTCTTTATCGTCAATATAAACTAAATTTGAAACTACTTGTTTAACGAATCTTTACAATGTTTGTGCTGAGTTTCTTAAACCAAATAGCATCCGCTTAAACTCAAACATTCCGAAAGACATGGTAATAGCGGTTTTATAATTATCTTCAGGTATCATTTAACAAAAGTTATATAATGATAAAAGTCGGTTGACGCCGACTTGCCGACTATTTGAAAATATATGCAAGAAGTTTCAAGGTAATTATGTATTAACAAGTACCTTTTTTCTTGTTTTTAACAGGACAAATTACTTAGCAAACTAGAAGAGAGTGAACCAGATCCACCCACATCTCAGGAAGATGAATGCGTTATTTGTATTAACGCACGTGCTACCATGCAAACATCACCATGCGGGCATCGTGTTGTATGCCGTCGTTGCTTCGTCAAGACTATTCAAAGTGCAGTAGCCCAACGTTTACTGCCATTGCGTTGTGTGATATGTCGGGCCCGAATAAATCGTTTAACGTCCAATTCGGGCACGTGGCGCATTCAAGAATCGATCAGTAATTATTCAATGGGTGCTAAAAGTTGGGCATCGGTAGGTATGTCAACAAATGGAGTAATTCCATCTGCCAGATCTTATTCTATGAATGATGCTAGCAGTGGTCACAGTGCCTTTTTAATGGCTCACTCACCGCTTGCCCCCACAGTTCCCCAATCAGATAGTTTGTATTCGATGGGTTCTACGGGATCGTCATCGGCTAATTCAAAAACGTCTTCCATTTCTAGTGAATTGTGTTCACCTGGTTCACCACTATCGCCAAAAGTTAATTCCTACGTTCAAGCCACTCATGCCAATATCCGAAACGTTGTACTAAACAATCATTTAACACTTCCCACACAAAGCATTTCCACTCATTTACTCCAGTGTTCTACCTCAGGCCCAAACTCGCTTTCAGCCATTAGCGTGCTACCCAGAGAGGCTCATCATAATTCACACTATTCGCATAAGAGTGGTTGTCCAACAGGCTGTTCGGGTGCAGTGCCTCGCAAGCCCCTAAAATCATTAAATACTTCACCTTCGGGCATATCATCCTACAATAGTAGCAGTTGTACATCTAATGGATATCATTTTATGGTAAATACACATACCTATCCAGGTCGACGTCATATCAAAGGACGTTTAGTCGATCTTCAGAACCGTTTGCCTCCAATTAAAGAATTTCGGAGTCCCGCCAAAGTACCGCACCCATCGCCCGTGCATATAAGCAATCCACGATTTCGGTAAAAAAAAACATTCGCTTTTTATTATAAACATTTCGTATAAACCTACATTCAGATATAATTCCAGATATGCTTCATATACGAAATCGTCATTGGTTTGTGAGGATAGAGAGCCACCATCACCACCAAAACGTCCAATGAATATATATGTACATGCTTCCCTAAATACATTGGATCTACCACCTCTGAAGGCATGCAGTTCTAAGGTTAGCCCATTCCTAGCTAAACACTCAATACCTAAAACAGCTTACATCAATAAATGCAATAATAATAACAACAACTATATAACGAAAAAGGAGACAATGTGTTCTTCTCCCTCAGTGAATAAAGCAAGCAATAGAAATATCGTTGATTCAATAAAAACCAAAAATAGCCAGCACCATCAACCAAAATTATTGACAGCAAATACACCATCCTCTTCATCGTTATTAACCGCTTCGTCAGGGTTAGCGTCTGCTTCAATGAAAACACAAACAACTAAATTTAATAAGGAAACAACAACATCATTAGCAGCATCAAATGGTGTTAAAGGTATTGATCCAGGTGGAGTTCACTTACATTCACTACACTCACCTGTTTCTAACTTAACTGCCGCATTTACGTCCAGCAAAAGTTTCCCGTTATTTTACAATAGCAACAATAACAACCATAATCGCAGTAAGTGCAAAACAAATGCCACAAATTATGTTTGATGTCAATAAACGCGGGGTAAGGATTCCTAAAAAATTTGCCGCGGCCTTGACTTTATTTTAAACATCAAGAATAACTAAACTATTACGAAGATTTTTAACGTCGAAAAGAAAAGTTTTTAATATCAAAGTTAATGATAGTTTCAATTAAAATTTTAAAATCCTATTCAGAATTTACAAAAACCCAACTAATATAAAAACCGTTAATATAAAAAGAGATCTCTACTCACCACTTATATTAACAAAGCGTTAACAAAGCGATTGTGAAAATGTAAACTACAATGTACAAAGAAAAAGGTTGTTTTTGCTTTGCCTTCAATTCCTTTGCTGTAATTAAAAAATTACAGGTTGATTCGTTCCCGGTTTTATGCAGGATCAAGGCAACCTTATTATAAATGTGTACTTTCAAAATAAAATTCTCCAAGGTCAAATATACAGGGTGCCCGCCGGAAAGGTATACTACTTTTAGTAATTCCATTGTAATCCTGGCTGTATGTGATGTGGCACCGTCTTGTTGATACCACATGTTAATCAAGCCCAAAGCGTGCAGTTGTGGCATTAAAAAGTTTTTAATCATATCACGATATCGCTCCCCATTCACAGTTACCGTTACGCCGTTTTCATTTTCAAAGAAGTAAGATCCAATGATTCCTCCTGACCAAATTGCACACCAGACTGTCACTTTTAATGGATGCAAACCACGCTCCTGAGCACGGCGTCGGATTGAGGTTGATGGATTGTTTTGAACACTTTCTTGAGCAGCAGTAATATTTTCAGCCGATCTTGCAGTACGTTGTGGTCCATGCTTGGGCCCATGACCTACAGACCCTCTTTTTCCGAAATCATTCACTACACGATAAATAGTGGTTTATCGAATACTTTTTCATAATAAATTTGCCACGTTTCTACTTCACGACTGCCAAATATGAACTGTCAAGACTAACGTTTACCAAAATGGCGGCAAAACAAAGTAGTATACCTTCCCGGTGGACACCCTGTATATACCAATTATAATCTAACATCATTATATCATCATTGTAACGAAATGGAAACGCAGTTAAAAGAATACCGCCTCACCCAATTGGCTATTCCTCAATATTTTCAAAGGTATCCAGTACTTCTCTGCAAAATTTCATTGCGATTAGTTAAGAAATGTAGAAAGTGTTAATTAAAAACTTATTACACCCAAAATATTTTAAAATTTTCAATTATATAGAGCTGGTTATCGCACATGAGGCGATTCACCTAGACTTATTTAGGCTCATTGTGATACCCGTAGGAAGTTTTCGTGAAATATGTTTTGGAAGAATGCCATTATAAATTGAAGTCTTACAATTGCAGTAGTACTCTCGATGTTCCCACAGAAAGCTGCCCACGCTTCTTTTTTTGCTCTTTTGATTTATTTTTTAACTCCTTAAGGTGCACCTTGAGAAACACGTTTGTAGGTCTAAAAAATTTAATAGCATAACATTCTCTCTCTGTATTTAGAAGTCCCTGTCATAAGTCGGAAAACCGTTTCAAATCTTTTGATATATTCTAGTGAACGTTATCTCTTAGTAAAGAGGAAAAAACTCAAAATTCTGAAGCACTGCCAACAATTTACGACGTTTAAATGGATGATAATACTGTTCATAAAAGCCAGGGAGTTACATAAGTAAAGTTGTAGTTCATCTTACAGATTTGATAAGTAGAGTTGCAAAGTAAGTAGCATACAGTGGAGTATGCTTGCACCCCAGTGCGGCGCGCATGCACATTATTGAACATTTTATTCCCTCAAAATAATTTTTAGGCACTGACATATTCAAAATTAAATTTGACCAGCTTCAAAATAAGCATTGATTTGTTGAACGACTGCTCCCTTAGAGAAATCAGTAGTTCAACTGGTTTTAATGCAGGTGATGCCCTTTCCCGACAAAAACGTGGAACTTTATGAGAGATTTGAGTGCTCAAGCGAAAGTTTGAGAGAGATTATAGTTCTAGAACTACGTTTTAGAACTACGTACGTTCTTATTTTGTATAGATTCTATATTTCCAGCACTTTCCTCGTGGAGGCAATGGTGAATATAGTAAGAATGTGGAAACCAAAACAAAAACATAAAAAAAACCAACTTTCATTTGTGAAACAAGAAAAAAGAACATAAAAGTTCGCTCTTGTTGTGGTGCTTATTATAAGGTGAAAAGTATATAAGATTAGGTCAAAAAATGTAGATTTCCTACTTGTTAAAACCGGTGTACACAGAGAGTCAATCCCTCCGCCCGTTTTAAAATAGATGCCTCAATTTTCGCAATAACTTTTTGAGCCGATGGTCATGGCAGCCAGTCTTCCTAAATTGTTTCTTTCTTTGATTATGATTCATTAATCACTAATGAAGCTCATATTAATAATAATACTTACATTATAAATATAAATACATTACACACGCACACGTACAGATAATCAGAGAGATATTCCCAAATCGACTCTAATTCAGAATATTTATACTTTGTGGGGCTCAGACAATGTGACATGACAAATTCTTATGCATTACGACAGTGGGTACACGATTATGTCTATTTAAATAAAATCTCTTTCGTTAAATGGAAAAGTATCCATAAAAAATGGATTTTTTGTACTTTCAGAAGAAAAGTTAGACAATAAGAAAAACGAAACGGTAGAGCGACGTAAAGAGGAAAAACAAAAACTGAAAGCAGAAAAAGAATTTAAAAAAGTGAGTAAAAACATAATAAATAACAGTACGATAAATTGTTTCTATGAAACATTTTAGGAAGAAAAGCGTCTGGAAAAAGAAGAAGAACGTCTAACTAAATTATTGGCCAAAGAAGGAAAGAAAAAATCGAAAAACAATGTCAGAGAACTGCTTCTCCCCAATGACGTTAACAGTAAAAAATAGCGCTCAAATACTCATCAAGTAATCACACAAACATTTTAGATTATTAAAAACATTAAAAAAATTAATTTTTACTAAAAAAATCATAATAAAAGAGACACTATTTGTTCTAAAAATATATGATTTATTTTTAAATAATATATTTTAATTTATTCGTTTTAAATTGTCAAACTTCATATTTTTATTTTCTCTTATTTCAATTTCTTGGAGTTTTGGTTTGAATGTATCTCTTAGGTCTTCAAGCAATTTTTCTTTAACTATTAACAATTTTTTCGGAGAAATGCTGTTTGTATTGTACGTAATGCCAATCGATCGGTATAACTAAAGGTGGGTGTGGCATTTGCCGTTTAAGAGTTACCCTTTGTCACAAGTGGTGCAGGGTATAAACATATAAATTATTAAATTCTACCAGCGTATAACAATTCGATCAAGTGCCAAATATTAGTTTATAAAAATAATATTTAAATTTAAATTTACGAATGTTTTCAATTTAATTGAGACTTTTAATCAATAAATAAAGCGGTTTGTCTACAACTGATTTATATAAAAAATAACCACAACGATGCAGTAAATAGAAATATGAGTACTAAATTCAATTGGTAGCTCATTTTTATAAATTGTGGGCGAAGCTGTTAAAATAAAAAATAGAAGTCTGAAATTTAAAAGTGTAGATGATTTTAAATATTAGAGAAAAAGGGCAGTATTCGACTTAATAAAACCTTGCATTCTCTCCACATTCCATTTATAAACTATAAATGTACATATATATGAATACGTACACCATAATTAAAAAAAAAATACGAAAATTTGAGTAATAAAGTTATTATGTGAAGGGTTTAATATGTTTATTACACAATCTTTAAATATATATATATATATATAACCAGAGTTTATTTATAATTTTTTTAAACAAGGCAAAAATATAGAGCTAAAAATATAATATATATATATAGATACAATAAAGCTAAATGTCATTTTTTCGTACTTTTAAATTATCTTCCTCTCGATTTCAACATTTGTAATTTTTAAATATTAGAAGAATATTTCCTCGCAAATTTTGTAAAGTAATTATAATTATTACAAAATTAAACCTTTATTGATATGTATATAAATATTACATAAATAGTTAATTGTTGAATTAAAAAGCAATGTTCGTTATCCAAAATCCATGAGTAAGACAATTCCAAAAGTTATATAAATTCGTTCATATAAAATATGTAAAAAACGTATAACTTTTTAACTCATTATTTGACATAATCATATAATAAATAAATAAAGATAAATAGTTATTATGATAAGAAAAATAGCAAACTTACTCTCCTTGAAAGTTAATAAGGGATTCTGCTGTTCATCTAATGCAGTAAAATTTCACTGGAATTATATCAGCTTCTTAAAGCTTAAATGAGCCATTCACTGCACAATTCGCTTAACTTCATTTTTTCATAAATTTTAATGTCCAAGTAATTGGTGTAGTCAAAGCTTTGATATTTATTTGAAACCAATACGCGTGTGCATGTCGCAGCTTCATCCGCAAAACACAGAAATATTTTATAAAAAAAATCGTATACAATAATAAAATATTTTCTAATTGTGTTTTAAGGTTTGGGCGTTTTTATGTTCTTTAACGTACTTTAATTTAATTAAAAAGGCTTGCAATCCGAAACGAAATGCTAAAAAAGGGCATTTCCCAAATAAACTGCACTTTATTGAGAGATAAATATTAATCTACTATCATTCTTATTTTTAATAATATTTTCTCTTATTGAGAAACAAATGAGAGACAGGAATTTATTATACCCTGCACCACCCTGTGGAAAAGGGTATATTGAGTTTGTGCGGATGTTTGTAACTCCTAAACGGCAAATGCCATACTCACTTCCAATTATACCGATCGATTCAGAATCAAAATCTGAATCGACTAACCCATGTCTGTCTGTCCGTCTGTACATGTAAATTTGTGTGCAAGCTACAGGTCGCTTTTATTGAGATATTTTAATGAAATTTGGTAGGCCCAAAAGGGAACCCTATTGAAAATAGGCCGGAGTGAATCATTTTTAGAACCCCTTCCATATGAGGTACTACTATTTTTTGAGATGTTTCGATTAAATTTGGTACAAGTTTATATATTGGCCCAAAAAGACACCTTTTTTAAAAAGGAAAGAATCGGATCATTTTTAGAGCCCTTCCCCATATAGAAACCTTTTTCATTTCAAAAGTAAACCAGAAAATTTTAAAAATTATCTGACATATGTATGAAATTTTTGAAAATACAAATAGGTATAGAAAAAGAAGGGTATAAAAAAATTTTTTATATTAAAAAAAAAAAAATTGGAGTAGACAAAAAATAAAACTTTCCATTTGTCAAAGAAAAAAAATAAATTGAATATATCAGGTGGTGTAGGGTATGTAATGGTCGGGCTTGACCGACTGTAATATTTTCACTTGTTTTATATAAAGAAAGAACAACGTTTTAATTCAGAAGGTTTAATTTGACGTGAAGAATTTTGAATTTACATATTGAAGTAGAATTCAGCGATTGATTTATATAATAAAAAACAAAACGGTAAAGGTATTTTAGCATTTCATTTAGTATTCGTTCAAATATATTTTATTTGATCTTTTTAATTGTATGTGTATAGTTAACTTTAATGATGTTGAAAGTAATAATAGAATATATTAAAGTGATTCTTAATTGCAGGCTAGACCATGGTAAATAACAATTAGTAGTAACAAAAGTCACAGCCATAGATTAGACTTATATATATTATGCCACAAATATCGTATCGCCCTCTAATTCTAATTCTCATAAATTACCCTTTTTATTACAAAAGCATTTCATGAGAAATGCCTATGTTACAGAACATTATTTTTCAAGTGCTCAGTAAAATCTGACACCACCAAACAACATTAGAAAGATCAATGCAAGAAACCACTTAAACTATAATTTTGTTTATATTATTTTAAGTTGTCCCAATTTTTATTTTAATATAATGTAAGCATTCACACAACGAATCACATTACAAGCATATGCATGAGGTGACCCGTCAGCATAATCTGTGATTCGTTGGTATAAATAGGATTAGTCTTAGAATGTAACAAGTTCAGTTTTTATACGGAATTTCAATAAAACAGACGTTGCTTTTCAGCAACTTAATTTTTAAAAAAAAATTATAATTTTGTTTAATTGGCGCCCAACGTGGGGCCCGCGCACTAAAATTACTTTTCAGTAATACTAAAAAACACACCTTTTGGTGTTAACCAAAACACATTTTTGTATAAAAAGAAATAAAACATTTTTGTTTAAAAAACGCACACGTTTTGTGCTAATAGTGCGGGCTCGGACCACAAAAAAGGACAACACATTTCTGTCACGTCCAAACTCGCGATTTAAACACGTGACCGACCAGATCCTCGGTTTTGGCCTCCGGCGCGAGTTTTGCGTGTTTAAAAAAAAATAAATAAATAAAAATCATATTAATTAAATAATTAACAATAAGTCGAAGTCCGTAAGATAAGAAAAAAAAGAACTGTCAAAAAACGTTTAACCATTCCTCTGTGAAACAAACAACAAAAAAAAAGTTATAATAAAAAAAAATATATACATATATCCAACAACAACATACAGATGACTTCACCACCCGGCCTAAGGGTAAAGATTAATAATATTAACTGCAACATCATCAAGAACGTCATCATCAAAAACAACATCATCAAGAACAACATCATCAAGAACAACATCATCAAAAACAACATCATCAAGAACAACATCAGCAACAATAAGGTTCAAACATGAGTTTTGTATTGCTGTAAGTCAATATTAACCTGTTACCAGAAATATTTTTTTTTTGTACCACATTAGACATTAAATTTTATATGAAATACTGCACAAATTGCGATTACAAATATTGAATCGGAATACAAATTTTTTTTTGATTTATTATACTAATATATTAACATATTGGTTGCTAAATTTGTAAAGTCAGAATGGCAAATCCAAATCCCACACCTCTCCTCAGACCGACCGTTTTAAATACTCAAGACAACCAAAATTCGAATCCTAATACTTCTAAATCGGAGTTAACAACATTTATTACACAAATAGTAGGAACAACATTACTACAACAGCTGACACAACTAGATTTAATAAATAACCAACCAAATCAAAATTTTCTTGACCAACAAATTACCTCAGGAGAAATAAATAACGTAGAAAGAACACCGGACATAGTGATGAAAGCACTTTGCCATTGTTAATACAAATAGCTGACGAACCAATTAATGTGTTTAAAAATCAGATTTTCCTCAAAATAGGAGACGTATCCTCATATCAATTTGAAATAATATTTCCCACATATCATAGAGATACAATAGTAGAACCTTCTTATGATCAACAAAAGTTAACTGATCTACTAAAAAGATATTTAAATCCATCTATAACCAATGGCTTGAACACTGAAGAAAGTATTTTAGGAATGATACAACAGTTTTATGGTTCGCATTTTGCAAACTACAAAGTCCGCTTTACCAGAAACATAGTTAGGGACATTACTGACGAAACAGAACAAGAGAACGAACTTATAACAGAACATAGACGAGCACATAGAAATAGTAAAGAAAACAAAAAACAATTATTGAAAGAGTCTATTTCCCAAAAATACAGGAAAAAGTTAATAAAATTGTGAAACAATGTAAAATTTGTGAGGAGCAAAAATATGAAAGGCATCCGGTGAAACCAAAAATTCAGGAGACACCAATTCCACAATATCCAGGACACATAGTTCATATTGATTTATACTATATAGATAATCATGTTATATTGACAGCAATTGACAAATTTTCAAAGTACGTACAAGTAAAAATATTAAAATCTGGAGCTGCACAGGATATAAAGAAACCACTTATGGACATTTTAATGGCTTTTGGCATACCTAAAAAAATTGTAATTGATAATGAAAAATCTTTAAATTCCGCATCAATGTTACACCTATTAGAAGATCAATTGGAAATCGAAATATTTAAAGCACCACCTTATAAGAGTACAGTAAATGGACAGATAGAAAGATTTCACTCTACCCTCTCAGAAATTATGCATTGTGTTAAGGCAGAAAAGATACATACCTCATTTGAAGACCTTTTGGACAAAACGATAATCAGATATAACTATAGTGTGCATTCCACAACAAACCGTAAACCAGTTGAATTATTTTTTGGCCGTAGAGTAGCAACAAACCCTTATGAAATTAATTTAGAAAGAGAAGAAAATAAAGGTAGATTACAGGAAAAACGTTGATCTTAAATATCACAATAAAAATAGAGAACAATTTAGAAATTATAAAGTAGGTGAAACTATTTACGTAAAAACAAACAAAAGAATAGGCAACAAATTATCACCCAGATATAAACCAAAAATAGTCAAAGAAAATAAAAACAGTACAGTGACTACAGAATCAGGAAGAATAATTTACAAAGGACTCATCAGAAAATAATATCCTATCCCATTCCTATTCCCTATCCATCATACCTTAGGAAATAAATTGCACTAAATGAATAAGTAAAAAGAAATTAATAAACAAATATATTATTAGTTTAAGAATTATAAAAAATCGTAAATAAATAAATAGAAGAAATATGATACACTGCCAAAATATATCTTTTCAGATAGGCAGATTGTAATAACAACTAAAATAATTTTAAAATATTAGAAAAACCCATTCAAAAAAGGAAGAGAATAATGAATAAATTAACAATTTCAAACTAAAAATGTGAGATAAAACATAAGAAATAAGTAATACAAGTATAATAAAAATAATAAAGAAACGTAACTTTTTAAAGTAATTAGTGTTTGATCACAAAATCTTTTCAGATTGATCAAATAATGACCATAAATGATTTCATCGTAGAAAAGTCTTATCAGATTAATAAAATCAAAGATATAAAACTATTAGCTAAAAATATATAACATTAGAATATTAGTAAATGCAAAGATTGAAATAAATAAGAGTCGAAGAATATCTTTTCAATTTCAGATTACTATTTGCCAATTGTGCGGCAGAAGTGCAGATAAAAGAGGGAGAAACCAGAATTCAAGACGGCTCCTTCAAAATAATACACGAAATAAATTTAAGCAAATTTAAAGATATTGTAATAACAATCGAAAAGGATATTATAGGAAATATTCCCAAAACCAATCCCTATATACCCATTTTAGTAAACCATTTAAATGAAGCTAAAAACATTATGCATAGAATGAATAGAAGTAAACAAAAAAGATCATTAGATTTTCTGGGTTCTGCTTGAAAATGGATAGCAGGAACTCCAGACAAATATGACTACGAAATTAACAAATAAAATCAATAATGTCTTAGAAAACAACAATAATCAATTTATAATAAATAAATTTACTGAGAAAAAAATTAATGAACTAAGCAAAATAACTAATAATATGTTAAAAATATTTTTAAATAATCAAACTGTAAGGAATGAACTAGCAATGACACTGAAATTCAAACTAGAAGTTCTGAATAGAGAATTAAGCAACATTGAACATGCAGTTCAATGGTCAAAAGCGAACATTGCTAATTCATTTTTATTAAACCAAGTAGAAATAAACATAATTGAAAAAATGTTAGAAAAAGAAAATATACCATATCTAAATATAGACGAAATGCTAGAGTTTGCTGAAACAAAAATTTCTTTTAATAATGACGAAATGATTTATATTTTATCAATACCAACAATTGATACAGAAAATTATACAAAACTCCTATTATTACCAATAAAAAGCAAAATTAGTATTTTAAAAATCGAGTATGAAAATGTATTAAAAAATAAGGATAAAATATATGGAATTTTAAAAGAATGCGAAAAATATAATAATTTCACTATATGTAATAAAAAAAATGTAATAGACATAAGTAATACAACTTATATACCGCTTTTATTAAGTAGTAAAACACATTTTTGTGATAACACCAATACACAACATATATCTGATATCAAGAAAATATATGATGATATAATATTTGTAAACAATTATAAAGGAAAAATTTATATCAATAATGATTGCATTGATCTGGATGGAACATATTTAATAAGGCATCATAATAGTTCAATTAAAATAGATGAGACATTTTTTAAGTCCGTTCATATGTCAAACAGTTATCCGTTGCCCTCAATTCTTCATAAACCTTCCAATAAAGATGGAATTAACGAAGTTTTATCTCTGGAGATGATAAATGAATTAAACACTAATAATACAAAAAGAATCGATTTAATAAAAAAACAAAATATAGTTACTACAGGCACTATAGCAGCCGTATTGATTATCGTGGTAGTGGCTTGGTTTATGTCCAAATACGTATCAAAAAAATTCTGCCCTCCGAATAACTCTAATATAGTAATTCAAGAACCATTAAGCATCTCCAGCGCTGAAGAAATTTTATGACGTTCAAACGGGGACGTTTGAAGTTTAACGAGGGAGGAGTTAATGCCACAAATATCGTATCGCCCTCTAATTCTAATTCTCATAAATTACCCTTTTTATTACAAAAGCATTTCATGAGAAATGCCTATGTTACAGAACATTATTCTTCAAGTGCTCAGTAAAATCTGACACCACCAAACAACATTAGAAAGATCAATGCAAGAAACCACTTACATAAACTATAATACTGTTTATATTATGTTAAGTTGTCCCAATTTTTATTTTAATATAATGTCGCTTACATTCACACAACGAATCACATTACAAGCATATGCATGAGCTGACCCGTCAGCATAATCTGTGATTCGTTGGTATAAGTAGGATTAGTCTTAGAATATAACAAGTTCAGTTTTTATACGGAATTTCAATAAAACAGATGTTGCTTTTCAGCAACTTTTTTTTTTTTTAAAAACAAAAATAATTTTGTTTAATTTATACAAATCAGCTGTGTTGGTGAAATTTTGTGTTTATATCAGTAACCTTTTTTCTCTTTAGAGCAATGCTATCACAATTGTAAACAAGAAATTTTCGTAAACCTTAAAAAAAATTTTGCAATAGAGACATTGCTGTTAAAAATTTCCACAAGTGTGCTATATTTGTTGTGTAGCGAAAATCGAGCGCAGTGACTTTGCGCTGACCCTACCGAAGTTATGTAAATATATAGTTATATGAACTCTGTTTCTTTTTTTCTTTGTTATATTCATACTAACACACGTACAAAAATCTATTTAGAATGTAAATACACTCAACGAGAATAATCTATACGAATAGAAGAGCTTTAAGCTCTATATCAAGAAAATTAAAAGCTTAGTATAGAAAAGTCAAAGCTCCGCCATACTAAAAAAGCGCAAGCAAATTGTAGAAAAATATTTAGTGTGATAGTAGCTTTCGATTAAGTCAAGCAGCAAAAAAATCAAGTATTTTTATTTTTCATCAAATTTTTAAATCGTTTTTTTTTTTGGTAACACGGTTGCGATCGTATCCTTCCAGCTATCCCATTGTGGTTCTATAACGCACCGCTGCTGTCATCGTACCGTCCTAGCTATCCCACAATATCTGCTGCTCTTGTATCGCTGGCTGAAATATTTTGTACCGTCGTTGCCGTATCTCCCGCCGTCATTTTACCATCCTGCCGTAATGCGTACTATCGCACCACCCGCCTTTAACATATCGTTCTAAACATCTCGCAATACCTTTGCGTGGCTCTAAGAAGCGCCATCGCTGCCACCATGGCAGGCACTTTATCGTGAAATAAAGGGAAAGTCCAAAGAAGAACTGAGACCAACACCTTCAAATATAGTTTTTTTTTTGTGATCGAACTAGCCAGCCTACCAGACTTCTTTACAATGTTTTAAACTTTTAATAAACATTGCTTTGGGCATTGGCACCAATTTTTCTTAAATAATAGCTATTTTTAATTTTATTCTTTATTTAAATTAACTTTAAATACCATTCACAATAAAGATCTAAATATTCATTTAAATATTACTTTTCTTTAGATTTGTTGGAGTCAGTCCAACGAAATTTTCGTATTTTCACCCTCCGTGGATTAGGATGGGACACTCGTCGTTTTCTCCCTCCTTATGAAAGTAGGATTTTACTCATTATTATTTATTATTATTATTATTATTTATTTATTATTTTCATGGTTCAAATAGGTCAACCCGTTATTATATTCCTATCAAACTAACGCATTGTCGTACAAACTACCAGCTGTTTAGTCCGTTCCATGTTCTTTGTAAATCGTTTAATGACAATTATTTTTTATTTGATCCGCCCCTTGATTCAATTAACGTAATGAGTAAATATTTGCTTAATACTTAATCTACCAAACTATTTGATACATTGGTCCTTTACCAATAGTTCATTTTCATACCCACTACCTCAGTTATAAGGTTAAATTTGTTCTTCCGTTTTTCCAGACACGCCCACAATCGATAAAAATCAATATATCTGCCACAAAAGTTGATCTGTGAATTTGAAATTTCGTGTACTTATATAAGATTAGGCTATCCATCGATGTACCAAAAACGGGCATGGTCGGATAACAGACACGCCCAAAATTTACAAAAAAACATATTCAACGTACAAGTAGACTTGCATGCTGCACTTACATACATACACTATTTGGCGCAAAATATATACATTTGAGGGCGCAATATATATATATATTTGCCACGCACACCGTTGTAGAGGTATAGGGTATTTAAGATTTTGCCTAAGCCAAATTTAGTTTTCTTACTTGTTATACCCTCCACCTTTGGGAAGAGAGGATATTCATTTTGATCACCCGTTTATCGAAGGAAGCCTCGGAGACCCCACAAACCATATATATTCTTAATCAGCATGAAAAGAGAAATCGTTTTAGACATGTCTTTCCGTGTGACCGTGTTTCCGTCAGTTGTTGGCACTCTCAACGTTATCCAATACTATGCTAAAATTGGGCATGATTGAATAATGCAAACGCCTATATTTAAAACAGCGTTGTTTAAAAATGAAGTCACAATTTTTTCGAGGTATGTTGAGATTTTTGTTTATTGTTGGCGTGTCTCTTAACCGATTTCGCCCAATTTTAATACGGAACAGCGTAATTGAACAAAGTTTCAATTTGATATCTCAAAAATTACGAGAGTGCCAACAACAGACGGACACACGTTCACACGGATGGACATGTCTCAAACGATTTCTTTTTTCATGCTGATTAAGAATATATATGGTTTGTTTGCGTTTCCGAGGCTTCCTTCGATGTGTTGTAAACGGATGATCAAAATGAATATACCCTCTTTCCTAAGGTGGAGGGTATAATAAAATATGGGGAGGGTTTCTAAAAATGGTTCAATTGGTTTATGATTTGTTGTGTACGATGTAATTATATGTATTCAATTATTGTCTTGTTCAAAAGTTCTATTTTCTATTTTAATGAAACGCATAATATCGGATGCAGTTGATTTGTACATTTCAGCTTTTTGTTCAATGGAATTTTCAATATTTCAATTTTATTTGGTATTCCAAAAGCCACATTGTCCATGGACGATATGTCCTGGTAATGTAGAATTGGTCTTTCTTCAATTATTGGTTTAACATAGTTTTGTTAATTCATATTGCATGGTTAGTATATACATATTCGTAATGGTCCTGCTGTGTCAATCTCTACTATTTCAAAGCTTGGGGGCGTGTGTTAATGGTTATTGGTCTGTAAATTGCATAAATGTTGTGCCATATGAATAATTTCTGAACTTGTTTACTGGCTGTCTTTTTCGTTGGTTGCAGAAAATCTAATTTTTTCTTAAAGTCCCTGATAGGATCTCTAAATCTATCTATCATCTTATACCAAAACTACACCTATAGCGTGATTTGAGGGTTAGTACCAACGCAATAATAGAATTATGTTTTGTAATATGAATAAATCTACATTACTTCTTGACTAAGAGAGTCGACTCAGTTAGATGCTAATCAAGGATCTCTGACGTCTCCTTCTGGGTGTTGCAAATGAAATGACAAACTTAATATACTCGTCATCTTATATGGAGGGTAATTTAAGTTAATATACCAAATTTTTTTGTGTTGAAGTGTAATGAATATTTTAAAAGTAAATTGTCTGGGCGTATTTTTGAACTTTTTTACATATTTCCAATTCTGCAAAATATTAGAGCTTTAACTACAAGTGCACACTGGAGTATACCTTCCACACACACTATTTTTTGTAAGTGATAAAAAATTCAATATGGGCATATTACAATAATTTATTATATAAAAAATTGACAGAAAGCTATTCAAATTCCTGCTTCTTTTTCTTTTTAATTATAATCATTTAATGAAACTTTAATTTTGACGTATGTCCAACTGACCGCCACCACTTTGATGGTACTTCAAGCACTCATCTAAAGTGCTATAATATTTATAGTCTAATTCTCCTTTACAACCATAACCGCCCAACTTGTGAATGGCAGCATAATCATAACAGTTGATTAGACCATCACCATTGCAATCTTGACCGAATCTTGACATATAATTTTGTATTGTATTTGCTGCACAATAGGGATCATTGGAGCAATTGGCATAATCTACAATAGATAATATTAACAGATTACTTTATGAATAAAAATAATTTTTAAAACATAAATTGTTAATTTACCCGTTTCTGACTCTGGTACTTCATTATTTAAAGTTAATTTACCAGCATCAGCCCAATAAGGCCAAGTTATTCGAAAAGGACCACACACACCACCAGTACAAGTGGAAGTTAAATTGCAGCCACTTATTGCCTCGCATATGCAGCCTAAACAGATATCGGTAACAGGTTTATCTGAAAACAAAGGAATGTCTTCAATAAAGTGATCAATACAATATTAGAAAACAAGAAGTAACATTAAACATTAAAGATGCTACCTTGTTAAACTTCCTACTTCTGCTACAAAAAAAAAACTATCGTAAAAATGTACAAAAAACCATTTGCTTTAACAATGGAATAAACAAAATATACATCAATGCTTTCGTGCAAAAAAACAATATTTATATTGACATATATACGGTGGGAAAATACAAGTCTTCTTCAGTGTTCTTCATTATATATTGAGATTTGAGATTGATTTTATTGTCGAAAGCCAGGAGTACCCGTAAAAAACCCGAATTAACCAAAAGGATAATGCGGGTGGTCATAAGTTCGCGTTCGGACAAAGAAAACATATATGCAGGACTGGAGATAGAACTAGCTATTGCTTATTTTTGATCATTTTTAAAAATTCTGATAAGACCATAAAAGTTGCCATTAAAAAAATTTTATGCACTGCTTAAGAGTTAAGAATTTAATGCAGTTTCCGACGGCCTCTTTTTCAGTAGGTTCATAATTGTGATTTCTATAAAAGACGGGAACCGCAGGATGTTGACCACTAACCTAAGATAAAACCTGATATAAATAAATTTTTTGTGTATTTCTTAGTCTTGTTAATCGTCTTAAGATATTCGATTTTCATTTTGATTAATACCAAATAATAGCACCAAAATTAATTGTTATTATGAACAATTTTTACAATTATTTTGCAACGAAATTAATTTAAAATGCCCCTGAACCTGAAATAATGTGCATGCGTATATATATATAATTATGTCAAAAAAAAACAGATTCATGTAACTAGTTTAGCCAGTTGGGCCACTATTCAACGATGATATGTAATGTGTAAGCACTGAGATTTGCTTTTGTTTTTTATTCTCATATTATTTATAGATTACACCATATTATAGAGTATATTTAAATGATGAAGCGATAACACTTGTTGTTTCACTGATTCATACTATATCTCTATGTATAACTTCCATCAACCGGTTGTTAACGTTTTTTGACGTTAATTAAAGACATAAGACTTTTGTTTTTTTGTTGTATGTAAAAATTGATGGACAAGGTCATTCTAGATTCACAAATTTTATGTAACTTATTTAACCGTAACTTGTGGAAGCTAAGTAACGTTTTTTTTCGAGCTGGGAATTCCAAACTTCAAGTAGGTCCCACCAACTCAATAAAAAATCAATTAAAAAGTTCTATATATGCCAACAAAGAAAAATACCCCACATTTGTTGAAAAAATATATTTATACATTTTAACATAATATAACACAAGGAAAAGTTTTATAATTACATATTGAAATTTGTGTGGGTATTCACTTATAGTATACTTGTAATAGATATCTAAATATATTAACATTCTGGTTATATTAAAAATCATCATAAAACAAAAGCTATGAAGCGAATTTTATAAGGTTCAGCCTTGAAAATTAAAAAAGTATGGACACGCTCAAAAAAGATGAAAAGGGCTATATTAGGAGTATGCCAAATCTAGGAAACCCATTATCATCACCTACTTGCAAAATAGAATACCACCACTTAAATCGACTTAAAATTTGATGCTGGGGAAGAATATACTCGTATCTACATTTGCGGGTGCCCTTCTCGTACTTACAAACGTTTGAATAAAAACAATATACCCCATTTCATTATGATTTCATTATGATGACGATTAATCTATTATTTACCTCGAATTATAGAAATAATTTTAATACTCACCTTGAGCTGTAGAGATTGAAATTATTGTCACCAAGTATATTAATCCAGGTAAGAAAAATATATGTGCAATATTTTTGGCCATAATATGTTAATTTTAAATTTTCTTTGATTCTGTAAAAATAATTTACTTTCGTGTTTTTTGTTTCAATTTTTACTTTACTATACACACATCAAAGAATGTGTACATATATAAACCACACTCACTTACTTTAAAATCACAACTAAATAATTGTGTTTTAGTGTTGTGATCATATATATAGGCATAGATATGCGAAGTTCGTTGAAGCCGTAATTACTCTCTTCAAACGTACGAGTTCTGTGTGAATTGAGTTTGAAGAGAGTAAAATTTTATGAAACAAAATGGGTAAAGATAGCAACGTAGATATTATATTTACATTTATTTTACGCTACAAAATAATAGAAATTCTTTTTATACCCTCCACATTAGTAATGAGGATATACTAAATTGTTCTTTCGTTTGCAACATCCAGAGACCCTACATACTATAATTCTTGATCAGCGTCGCAAACTGAGTCGATTTAGTACGTCCGTGCGTGTGTCTTGTTAATTCATTCTCACGAAATTTTGAAATTTAGCCCACAATCGACATAAACCTTTATAATTATCATAAAAATTGTCCTATGAACTTAAAATTTGGTGCACCTATCTATATTATCTCCAAAGTGGCAAAAATGGGCGTAGTCGAATAACAGACATAGTCATAGTATACAAAAAACCATACCCAACGTACAAGTAGACTTGCATGCTCATACGTAATACATACACTCTTAGAGAGCGCAATATTTATATTTATATATACCACGCCCACCGTTGTGGATGTCAAGGGTATTTAAGATTTGGCCTAAGCAAAATTTAAATTTCTTACTTGTTTCATAATAATAATGAAACATAATAATTCGGTGTTAAATGTATTCAACTTTATTTTACAAATTTTAAATTCAGTAAAATATAAAAAATCCTATTCATTAAAAGTTCGCATTTACCAAGCATAACTTCATTACCGTAGTATAACATCAAACAGCAGCAGCTTTGCGTATTTGAGTAAATAATCTTGAGCCACCGCCTTAGCATGATCAAAAACCGAGTCGATCTAGACATATATGTAAATTTTGAAATATTGAGCTGAATTTTTGTGCAGGCGCTTTTAGTTTTTGCACGCAAATCGCTATTTAAAATGGAAAAAATTTGTCAAGAATCACGCCCACAATTAACAAAAATCTACACATCCTCCACAAAAATTGAGCTATTAAGTTGAAGTACGATTTGCATATCTGTAGTTATCCCATCCAACAAAGTGTGAAAAATATCATTAGTTGGATAATAGACACAATCACAATTTACAAAAAACCATATTCCACGTAAAACTCGACTGCACTATTAGAGGGCATAATCATATAGCTGCCACGTCAACCATTGTAGATGTGGAGGAAATTTAAGATTTGGCTTAAGCCAAAATCAGATTTTTTTGTTTGAATATATACCCACATAATGCAAATGTGACTTTTTGTGAGAAAAATAGTATCACCAAAGAGAAAATAAGTTATACAAAATTTTCACTAACACATTTACTTCATGTACTTATGTAGCTGAGTTTACGAATATTACGTGGTTCGTATCTAACAGAGACCTCTTAAAACTTATGTATGTGTATGTGTCCTATGATATGAATGAATGAATAAATAAATAATTAATAAATGAAAATAAGGCTTTCTTCTATTTTTCTTCGTTCGACCTTTCCACTTTTCGCCTTTTCGACCATTTATACATGCTTTCTTGATGTTTTGTAGTTGTTTTTTTTTTTCAATTTTTTTTTTATTGTATTATTGGGTAGAAAAGTATTGAAAAATCCTTTAAAAAAATATATAAATTTGACAACACAAGTCAGCGTAACAAAACAAGTAACATATTTGTGTATACATTTGCTCGTACGCATTGTATACAATGAATACGTAAATGCACCCATCTTATAACTTGAGATTTCGTCGGCAAAATTTAAGAACATGACATTCCGTCTCTATATTTAGAAGTCTCTGTCAAAGGCCTAATGAGATTCCAACCACATCTACAGAAATACCAAGCCCACCAATGACCGAATATTTTAAAAAAAGTACAACAGAATATTACCTAATAATTAAATGTGCCACATTTAGACCCGATCAGACATTTTATTAAAAAAAAATTCTTCTTAGTTAGACGTCTAAAGTGATGAACAAATATCAAATTTGTGACTGGTAAATATTCTCCTTGCTGCAACGACGAAAGCAAACATGAACCTATTGTGGAATCAACATCTGAATCGGTTTTACTATGTCCGTCTGTCTGTCCATTTAAATTTGTGCGCAGGTTGACCTGTAACTTGCCCTATTGAGAATGGACCGAATCGGATCATTTTTAGAACCCCTCCCCATATGCATTCCTATTATAGTGAATGTCCCTATATGGCAACAAATCGAAATTCTTAATATTTAATTTACAAAAAAAGGTAAAGAATCGTTAATTGAGATGTGCCAATTTTGAATCAGATCGGACCATTTTAGAACCCCTTTCCATATAATTATATATCACAAAGTAACTTATATGGCAGTGCCGTGCCTTTACAGATGCAACTAGTGTAGAATTGTAGGAAATGGTCGGGTTTGACCTATTATAAGAATTTCACTTTTTAAATGATAAAAAACAACCTTACTTAAAACAAATGAGATATTTTTTCAGATTTTTCCTTTTCACATTTTAAGCTGTTTAGGGAGTCACCATTCTTGAACGGTTCAGAAACTATATCAACTCAATATTTGATACTGACTCAAAATATGTATACTCTCTTTTTGATCTTCAACAATTTCAACTGACTTCAAAGACAGAACTTATATCCTTGGTCCACATCAAAATCTAAATTGATTTAAAAATGCCCGTCCAAGAGTTCGTTTGCCCATATGTGGACGGATAAAGAGTGGAAATTTTGTAAAAACAATTGTAGCTTCTGGACGTAGGTTTGTATTTAAATTGAAAGAAATTAGTTAAGTGCCATGCCCATAATTAACAAAAACCTATTGAAGGCTACAAAGTTGAAACTGCTTTGCTGATTATGTGTACTCTAGCAAAATAGCCCAACTAAAATCTGACCACGAACGTTTATATATTACAGTGCCTTCTTCTGTTTTTTGCAAAAGGAATGACAAACTTAATATAACCTTAACACTAAGGTGGAGGGTAGAAAATATGTTTTTTTACATCTTTTTGTTCAATTCATTAAATAAAAAATAATAATTTTTAATATTCGTAACATGAGAAATCATTCAAGCAGGAATTCAATTTTTCTTCTACATATGGCTTTATCTCCCCACAATCACCGTTATCCGATATATGAAGAGCTGCAAAATCCCGACAATTTATTTCACCATCTCCATTGCAATCCTTTTTAAATTGCTCCATATAATTTTGTATAACTTCTCCAGAACAGAGAGCATCTTGAGCACAATCCTCGAAATCTGTAATCAAAATAAATTAATCGGAAGAGTCTTATTATTTTGCTCTTCTTGATATACGAGTGTTGAATGCTTTATTAGTTAAATTATAATATTCTTCAGTTAGAAGAAAAGGTCCGCAGCTAAGTTCCGTACAATCAAGTACCAAATTACAATTAGACAGAGCATCACATAGACAGCCTAAACACACTTTCGTAACGAGATCTAAAGGAATTAAACAAAATTGATAAAATATAATATAATAGTATAATACCTTATTAAGAATACTTGTATTTTTGATACTGTTAAAAAATGTAATAAAAACGAAAAAAATATAAATGGCTTAGGTCAAATATTTTATTTCCTCCATATTTGTGGGTACAGTGTGTATGTACACTTAAAGAAGCCCTTTTTTTTTCTTTTAAGTAAGATTTTCTCGCGATTACGCCCATTTCATATTTCAGTTCAATATCTCGTTCTTTGCGTTCATTGAACACTTGAACGTAATAGCCATTTCATATTACCACTACTTACCCCTAGCACTGATTTTAATAACAGCAGTTAAGAAAAAATTAAGCAGAAAAATTTTAGACATAATATATTTAGAAAATGTGTACAAATATTTAAATCGATTGCAATATTATTAGTTAAGGCCACAACTATGAGTATTAGCTCTTGGTACAAACTTGTTTATATATAGTGTACTATTTGATAAATACATTTACATATACTTCACTCATTTCATCATAATTTAAAAACTTCTATGTTTGTTATACCCTCCCCCTGTGATGAGGGTGTACTAAGTTTGTTTTTCCGTTTGCAACACCTAGAAGGAGGCGTCAGAGACCCTACAAAGTATATATATTCAAAAACTGAGTCGATTTAGATATATATGTCCGTGTGTCCGTGTGTCTGCCTATTGTTGGCCTTCTCATGGGCGTAAATTTTGAGATATTGATCTGAAATTTTGTACAAGCACTTTTAGTTTTTGCACGCAGATCGTTACTTTAATTGGGAGCCACGCCCGCAATCGACAAAAATTTATTTATCTCCCACAAAAATTAGGTTACAGACTTGAAATTTGGTATGAACATCTATAAATATTAGCATTCAAGTACCAAAAATGGGCACGATTACAGACACGCCCATTTATTATGGGTGTAACTTTAAATGTTTATATCTGCCACAAAAGTTGACCTAAAAACTTGAAATTTGGTATGCGTATACATAGTTATCCCATCCACTGTTGTACCAAAAATGGGCATAGTCAGATAACAATCACTCCCACAATTTTCAAAAAACTATATTAAACGTAAAAGTAGACTTGCATACTATTAGAGGGTGCTCTGTTATGGAGGTGGAGGATATTTAAGATTTGGCCTAAGCCAAATTTAGTTTTTTACTTGTTTTTAATTACTTTTAGAAAGTTTCTGTTTTGAATCTAATACTAATTAAATCAAGTAAAAAGCAATTTTTAGCTTAGATCAAATCTTGGATAACCTTCACATGTTTATACTACACACTCATAATTGTGCCTTTTTTTTAATAACTTCAATGGTCGAATTCTATACTCTGCGAATTTGTAAATTCCTCTAAATATGTCTATAAAACAACTTTTTTAACAAATTCTCTCAATAGAAATAGGAAACTGGGTGTAGAGTAGATGCGTGTTTATAAAATTTCAATTCAATACCTCTTTTCTTTCAAGCCTACTGACAGACATACTACGATTCAGATTTCGATTATCAGGAATCTATATACATTGTGAGATTTCAGACATGTTCTTCTTATTATTGTAAACTGAATAACTCCTATTTGATATGAGAGACAAAAAATCAATTACTTACAAATTTTGTAGAAATTGCTTTAACCCTTAAGTGCTTTACAGAAAACACCTGTAACGAGTAAAATTACGATATTGGCTTAGTCGAAATAAGGGAGTACATGAATACTGCGCCCCCTTTTAATTACTATTAAGCATGAAGGTCGAATTGAAGGTCGAATTTTGCACTGAAGCGATTTTTGTGTTATTTGATCCCTCCCATTTCCGAATATATAGAAGGCGGTAGAGAATTATATCAATTAAATGCAGTACCCTTATAATAAAACAACGTAGTCGCAAGTTCATTTAGACACTAAATTACATACTTGGACTCTTCCGTGTAATGAGGAGATTATAGAAATATTTTTTATAAATGTAGCAATTCAATTGATTTTATGGTACATATTTTTTTAAATGCGTTACATACTATAAAACTTTATTTGATTATCAAAAAAATGGTTTATATCTTATTAAATTTTATTAAAAGCAGCAATATCCACTGATTGAACGAAATCTTCAAATTCTTGGATTTTCTCAGTCAATAAATCAATTGAAACTTTTTCGTCTTCAATAACGCACATGATCTGTAATTTTTTGATACCGTAACCTACTGGAACCAATTTGGAAGCACCCCACAAAAGACCATCCATCTCAATGGTGCGTACGTTTCTTTCCATTTCAGCCATATCAGTTTCATCATCCCAAGGTTTAATATCAAGTAAAACTGAGGATTTGGCAATCAAAACAGGTTTCTTTGACTTCTTTGCAGCATAAGCGGCTAAACGTTCCTCACGTATTTTAGAAGCTTCAGCATCTTCTTCCTCGTCGGAACCAAAGAGGTCTACATCGTCATCGTCTTTCTCAGATTTTAAGGGACTTAATGTTGGTTTAGCACCGGCCTCCTGTGGCAATACAGTACCGCCCCATTTGGCTTTTTCCTTACTGTCAAATGAAGCAATGTGACGGTACCAACGTTGCACATGAGCAAAATCACCAACGGGAGCTTTACCCAAAACCTCATATACAGAGATATCCGCTTTGGTAGGCTCATAGCTGTAAAAGAAATTAACGAACGTGTTTAACTTAACCTCACTTCACACATATTATTATACTAACCCGCCAATGTAACTATTATCTGCCAAAAAATTGTTTAACTCCTTTAAACCTTGTGAAGTAGTTACGTTACCAAAAACCATCTTAAAATATTGTGTAGTAAATGCTAAACTTCCAAAAACCAACACGGTCACTAACTCCTTCTTGCATAAACTGGTTAAACAGAGAGGAAAAACATTGCCCCTGCAATGTTTCGATTAAAGGAAAATGTAAACTTGGTATGATTATTTATAATGCTCTAAAATTTGGCACCATTTCTATTTAATTTTGTTAAAATATCGCTTGTGATGTTAAAAATATTTTATGTATTAAAAAATTATATTTTATATAATAAAAAAATTTTAGGACATTCTGTAGCATAGAAATGTAATGTAGAAATTCGAGGTGTCAAAAAGGCATTTTTTGGCGTAATAGATATGTATTGGTTACTAAATTTTCTGTCTTGAGTCGTTAATGAATTTATATTTCTTTACTGCTTTTTTCGCATTAAAAATTAAGAAAAATTAGATATAATGTAACATTTTTAAATGATTTTTTTTTTTGTTTAGTTAAATAAATGAGAACTTATAATTATGCTGAATTTCATTAGCTAAAATTATATACATACTCTGTAAACAATATTTTAATTTCTGTATTAAGTCTATTCACAATTAAATTTACTCCTACTACTAAATTATACACTAAAGTAGTAAGTAAAAGTACGAAAAGATTTATATAGTTATAAACAATGAAAACAACCCGCGTGAAATTACAAAACCGAAACAACGAGATTTAAACGGCAAATAGAAAGCCACAACAGAGTAAACCAAGAATAATTATGGTTCAGATATATGTTTTCGTATATAAATAAAAATACGCCTTATATAGTAAAAATTTATTAATAACGTGAAATATATAGTAAAAATTTATTAATAACAGAAGCCTTGAGGACTTTTTTCAATGTTCATAACAATCATGTACAGTTAAAGGAATCTAGAGCATCTCTAAGGATAAATACATTGTTTAGGGGTGTAAAATCCGGTTTGAAGGATCAAAAATGATGAGGGGTTCTTGAGGCTAGTTCATTGTATTTTCTGGATTTTAATACCAAATAAGGGGGAAACGATTTCTTTTCGTGCATAATTTTTATTTCTTTAAACACTTTAATTTACTCATGACCTTATAGAGGTATAATATTTAATAAATTACTTTAACTTTAATTATAACTGAAGTCTTCACGACGACGACACGCTGACGACTTGACTCAGTCACAAACAGTGAAGAATTAGTTTTTTGTTTGTTTTTGGTTTTTTACGCAGATGTGTTACTGTTGTTGTTTTTTAGTTGTTTTTTTTTTCAAGTTTTTAAATTGTATTATTGGGTGGAAAAGTATTGAACAATCCTTTAAAAAATATTTAAGAGAGTGACACTTCGTCTCTGTTTTTAAAAGTCTCTGATATTGCACTCCAACTCTCCTCTCCTCGATATTATGCAACCGACGAGTGAGAATAGTTGGAGGAAATAAAATTATGCCAGACTTAAACATACATTATGTATGTAACAAAACACTCTAGCAAATGATAAGGGCCCCAAAAACGTTTTGTGGGACTACTTTGGATAATTAGGACTCGGCTAAAGCAGGGGGTGCCGTACAAACGTGATATAAAGGACAAAAGACAACATGGATCAAAGTGGGCATTACGACGTAGCATACATACTTGTAGTCTGTGAACAAAATGAATATAAGTAAATAAGTAAAGATGTTTTATCCTGGAGGAGGGCACAAATTTGTTTAGAAAAATTGATTGTTGTTGATTGTTGTACTATGTAAAACTTGTTTTGCCTCAAATGGGGAAGGCAAAATTGTTCAGTCGATGAATTTGAATTCCAAGAACATGTTATAATGTATCGGCAGACAGTATTTGATAAGCTGCTGCAATGGCCTTGCGTTGATGAATATCAGTATTGTTGTATGTGTCGCACTGTTCAAGCTTTCATGGATCTTGGTTGGCCAGTAGCACAATTTTATGGAAAATGGCCTTTTACACATTTACATTTTTTGGGTTAAGAGCCCGCCTCAGCATTATTCTCCATATTAAATTTTGCAACGCATTATCGCGGTATAAAACATTCGTAAAGAAGTTGGACGGTGCAGTCCAGGCTATCATTTGTGGCACTTTTTGCTTTTGTATGTTTAAATGGTTGGGTATGGTCTATAATATACCAAGCCATAGACTTCTCTTTGAACTGAACTGCTGGATTATGCTTTCGCTTATTCTATGGCTTTGGTTACCCTCTACTGTATAGTAATGAGAATACTGATACGAAAATCATTCATACTGAAGGATTCGGTTTCTTTGACTGTCTTGTCGTATTACATTAATTATTTTGCGTATTTGAGTGTGGGAAGGTTAAAAGATAGCTTTAATATGATGATTAACGTCGTAACAGGTTTGTTGAGTGCGTTCGGTTGGATTATGTGGTCCTTATGAGAACGGGCGCGTTGTTTATATTATCGTAAAATACTTGCTTTTTATACTGTGGACCTTAGATGCACATTCTCTGTGGCATTTGTTTACCTCATTTATTGGTGCTTTATTATATAGTTTCGCTATAGACGATTGCAAATTAATGCATAACAGTTAGTATTCACAAGAAATTATGACAAAGAAATTTAATAAATTCCTTTAAAATATATATAATTTATCAAACAAACTGGATGAATTTCGCTCATTATTTGAATTTCGGGTGTCGATATAATTTACGTTTCAGAAACTTGGTTTCTCCCTGATTTTAATGATAGTTTTGTTAACCTTAATGGGTATAAAGTGTATCGGCGTGATCGAGTATCGCATGGTGGAGGAGTTGCTATTTATACAAGAATCGGTTTAAAATGCAAACTTATCTGTAAATCACAACCTTATGCTGATATTGAATATATATTTATGGAAGTCTACAACAACTCGACAAGAATGCTCATCTCCAACATATACAGTCCGCGACGAACTATAGATTTTCGCCCTTTGCTAGCCTTACTGGAAACTTTAACACCATACTATAACGATCTTGTGCTCACTGATGATTTTAATTGTAACATGCTAAATCGTAATGATTTTGCAGACGATATTAGTGCACTTGGTCTTCATATAGTAAATACAACAAATCCAACGCACTTTACAAATACAAACTGCTCTCTTCTAGAACTTTTTTTTATATGTGAACCTGTTAAAGTTTTAATGTATGAACAAATTGACGCCTCCATGTTATCCAAGCATGATTTAACTTGGGTCACGTATAAATTTGAAACCGGTTCAATTTATTACCGGGATTATAATTGTATTAATAAAACCAGGCTCACCTCAGTGGTAAATAATTATTTACCACATGTTAACGATGAGATGGAGTTTTTTGATGATAAAATACAATATCTCCATAATCGGTACGTTCCTTTGAAGAGCTTTAAGCCGATACAAAGAAGTACTCATTGGTTTAACCAAGATATAAATGAAGCGATAGCCAAACGAAATTATGCCTTTAAACGATGCAAAAGATATCGTTATACTACGTATTACAATCAATTTAAATTATTAAGAAGAACTGTGAATGCTAAAATAAAAGCCGCCAAAAATCAGTACTTTGCCCGTTAATTCAGCAATACTAAATCTGGGAAAGATTTATGGAATGTACTCAAAAACCTGGGCATAAATAGCAAGAAAAATGTTAGCAATACTGATATTGATAAGAAGTTTACAAGTTCATACTAATATTGCTACTGATACATATCTTCATAACTCAAAATCCTATCCGAATGAAGCTGATCAAAATGTACATATAAACAACTTTAGTATGAATAATGTAAATCAAGAAGACGTTTTAGAAGCATGTCTTATCATTAAATCTAATGCCTGCGGACTTGATAAAGTATCTCCTAAATTTATTAAAATATTGCTGCCAATAATTTTGTCATATATAACACATATTGTAAATTCTATTTTGACGTCGGCTACTTTTCCACAACTCTGGAAACAGGCAAAAATTATTCCTATTCCTAAAAAAGCTAATGATTACCGTCCTATTGCTATACTGCCTTTCCTTTCTAAGGTATTTGAAAAAATATTGTATAGACAAATGCATCACCATATCTTACAAAATAATTTAATCAACGATCATCAGTCTGGCTTTCGCACTAAATATAGCTGCACAACGGCAATGCTCAAAGTTGTTGAAGATATCTTCATCTTACTAAAGCATTTGACAGCGTGGGTCATAATCTATTATGTATGAAACTACGGAGAGATTTTCAATTCTCAGATGAAACCGTGAAGTTGATTCACTCATATTTAAGTGGCAGGTCACAAATTGTCGTCCATGAAGGTACTATGTCGCGTAGCCTAAATTCTTATAGGGGATGTCGTAACTCACAGCCAAATTCATTTGAACGCGGATGATTTTTTTTTTTTTTTTTTTTTTAACGAAGGGGAAAGCGTTGAAAACCCAGTCAGTGTGGGACTCTCACCCACTAAAACCCCTTCAACGTCCGACGGCAGGTCTCCTGGGACTACCGTTAAGTATTACGTCAGGAGAACCGTCTGAGCCTCAGCTCAAATCGTACGTATCATGTCAGTCATTCTCTGTCTGTATCTTTAATAGATATCCTATAATAATATAATATAATAATATTATACGTATAACAATATAATATAATAATATAATATTCTATACTAATGGAAAATACATAGTTAGTGAGTTTTGGTTTATGGTCAGAGGGTATTTTAGGTTTAGGTTTATGCGGACCCCTACACACCCACCTTCCATTAACCGATCCATTCAGAACCCAGATCCGGTCCGATTCAATCATGTCCGCCTATGTGTCCGTTTAAGATTTGTCTAAGCTGCGGGTCGCAATTTTGGAAACATTCTACGTGGTACAGGGATTAAAGGGAACCCTACCGAAAGGTATCCAGTTTGAATCCTACGGTACAGTCGTAAGATATTACTTCGCAGGAGGAGATTTGCCATTACGCATGTTTTAGTCTCTGGATTGTTGTTCCAATCTCCGTAGCACTGTGAGTACGAATGCAGCTATGTCACTGGTCGTTAGCCAGTTTTGCGCGTTCTCTGTCATGAATTTAATTGTGTTCTCCACTGTAGGCATTGGGGAAGTCTTGTCTCTAAAGCGCCTGCAGTAATAAAATACATGCTCTGCGGTCTCCTCGTCCTCGCAAGATGGGCACAGAGAAGACGTGCATCTTCCAATCCTATGTAAGTAGCTCCTGTAAACTCCATGACCGGATAAGAACTGCGTGATGTAAAAATTTACTTCCCCAAGGTTCCTTTTTATCCAGGTATCTATACTTGGCAGCAATTTGTAAGTCCACCTTCCTTTAGTTGACGTATCCCATCTATTTTGCCACTGATTTAGAGAATTTTGACGCTCTTCCTTCTTTATAAGTTTCACCTGTTGGGAAGCATTAGCCTTTCTTATAAAGATGCGCTTCATTTCATCTGCCAATATGTCCATTGGGATAGCTCCTACTATGACGTTTGCTGCATCTTCAGAAATCGTCCGGAATCCGCTAATTGTTCTTAACGAACTGATCCTTTGTACTGAACACAGTTTTTGTTTCAGCTGTTTGATTTTCAGACAGTGGGCCCATACTGGGCATGCATAGAGAAGCCTTGAGGTAACTACGTTTGCTAGCAGGGCCCTCTTTGCGGGTTTTGGTCCACCTACGTTGGGTAGCATCCTAGATAAGGCTGATTGCATCTTAGTAGCTTTGTCGCATGCGTAGTTTATATGGTTCTTGAAGCTTAATCTGCAGTCCAGCATAACACCCAAGTATTTGATAGCTTGTTTGGAAGTTATGGTAACGTTTCCTACTTGCACATGGATTGTCTCCGTAACTTTCCGACTCGAGATTAATACCGCCTCCGTCTTGTGTTCTGCCAGCTTAAAATCAACCGATTTTAGCCAGTCCCATACAGTTTGTATAGCTCCATTTGTAGCCGCTTCGACTCCGTTTATATGTTTGGCCACCGCTACGAGAGCAATATCATCCGCGAATCCTATAATTTGCACTCCTCGAGGTACGGGCAGATTTAGGACGTCATTGTACATCAAGTTCCACATCAGTGGCCCAAGAATTGAGCCTTGTGGTACTCCTGCGGATATATTATAAGATTTCGTTCCCTCATCGGTATTATATAGTAATTCTCTGTCTTCAAAGTAACTCCCGATTAATTTAAATAAGTATTTGGGGCTTTTAACTTTTTTAACTGCATTCAAAATGACAGGCCAGCTAGCCGTATTGAATGCATTTTTGATGTCTAGGGTTACCACCGAGCAATATTCTTTGGCACCCCCTTTCCACCTTTTGCCTTCAATGGCTGTAGCTGCTATTTTGGTGACTAAGTCCACTGCGTCGATGGTGGATCTGCCTTTTCTAAATCCAAATTGATATTCAGAGAAAGCGCCTGCTTCTTCCACTAGCGGGAGAAGGCGATTGTATATGATTCTCTCCAATATCTTGCCCAAAGTGTCCAGCAAGCATATTGGACGGTATGCCTGCACTGCGCCTACTTCTGGTTTACTTTTCGGTATAAGCACCAGGCTTTGTCTCTTCCAGCATTTTGGGAAAGTACCTTCCTCCAGACATTTTTGGTATGTTTCGACAAATAAATCAGGCCTGTCCTCGATCATCGCTTTAAGTGCTTTGTTAGGAACACCATCCGGTCCTGGTGCCTTGGAATCGGCTATATTTCTGGTGGCTATTCTAAGCTCGTCAGTGGTGATAGGTTGTATTTCCTCACCCGAAATATCAACCATTATCTCGGGTCGAGCCGGTCTCTTTGGAAAAAGGGTGTCAATAATACTTCTTACAGCCACTGGGTCCGTAGGCTGGGGGCTACCTTTGCTAAATTTTTTCGTAACCACCTTATAGGCTGTTCCCCAGGGGTTTACGTTTGCTTCCGCGCAAATTTGTTCAAAGCATCGCCTTTTGCTTGTTTTTATAGCCGATTGTAAGGCTTTCCTTAGCGTTCTAAATTCGTTTAGGCGCTCTGTAAACCCTGGCCTATTCCGTGATCTTTGCATTTTCCTTCTGGCTTTCAAGCATAATGCCCTTAGGGACTTAATTTCATTATTCCACCAGTAACATGGGTTATTTCTTCTATTTCGGCACCTTCTAGGCATAGAAGCATCGCAGGCGTCCTTTACTATCGAGACTAAGTCTTCTGCCTGTTGTCCTTTGCGGCATTTCTAATGATGTACATAATTGCTTGGTGGTCGCTATGGGTATATTCCTCGCTGACCCACCACGATATGTTTCTGGCAAGAAAGCTGTCGCGGATGATGTACATTTATACTATAGTATTAATCCTACACAAATAACGGAAGATATGAAGACATGGTAGCCGTTCAAGAATGGGCCTCTAGTAACGCATTATCTATTAATAACAGCAAATTCAAATTAGTGCGCATAAATAGCGAAATCCTTCAGTGGCACAAACAAAACATATCTATTGCCAACACTTCTGTATGGATGCGAAGCGTTTTGCTTCTGTAGTGCGGTTATCATATGTCGTCTAAAAGTTGCTATTAACAACATTGTTAGATATATATATGGTTTGAGGAGATGGTTTCATATCTCTGTGTACGTTAAAGAGTTCCTTGGTACTAATATGGAAAACTTCTTAAGTCAAAAAGCGCTCATTTAACTACATAAAATTATACACACATCACATCCACCTTATCTTTACAATCTATTACAATTTGCTGCAAGTAACAGGGGAAAGAAAATTATACATCTGCGATACACGTCTTCCTGGTCGGAGCGACAATTTCTTATAAATGCTATCAAATTATGGAACGCTCTTCCAAATCAACTGCAAATTATAAGCAACACTAATACATTTAAAATTAAATTGGCTGAACATTACCACACCAACTAGCAACATATAGCAATTAGACTATAATATATACACATACTTATACATATAGATATTTATTCACATACTTATACGCTCTTATTTTCATTTTTATTTTTATATATTTTTCTTATTTGTTTGTGTTCTTTTTTTAACATTTTTTCGTTTGTGTACACACATGTACATGTGATTCATTTACATAAACACAACTCGCTTTGAAGTTTCGTATTGTACGCTTACACACATCCATACTCTAACTAAAAGGCTAAAGCCTTGTTGTATGGGTGTTACCAATTAAAAATAATTAAAATAAAATAAAAAATAAAAATAAACACTTGGCAGCACATTGCATTAATTCATTAAATACATGATTGTGTTCATAGACATTCCACTTTTCTGCCGATTGTTTTCGTTGGGTTTCCAATCAATGACTCCTGCAATTCCACATTTCGGCCAGGACGTTCTTTGTCTCACCGTACGTTTCAATAAGTTTTTAGTGTATATATATGTTATGAATTTTTTTTATCTGACTATATTGAAAGTTGTAATGATATGTTAGAAATTGTGAAAAATTAACACTTAGCGATCGGAGGGGTTGAAGATCGATTGGTTTCGAACTTGGTTTATATCAATTTCACATGTAGTATATTATTATATAGAACCATTTTATAATATAGTTTCATTAAAAAAGTTCTTTAAATGAAAGTAGGAGACATAATGGGGAATAGGATATGGATTAGTATTATTTTCTTATTAGTGCCTTATGAACTACTCTACCTAATTCTGTTATACTGTGCTATTTTTATTTTCTTTAACTATTTCTCTTTTATATCTCGGAGACAATTTGCTTTCTATCCTTTTGTTTGTTTTTACATAAATTGCTCCACCTGCAGTATAATTTTTAAACTCTGCTGTTTTTCCTGTAGCCTTATTTTTTTTCCTCTACGCTATATTTGCATCTAATTATTGTTTTGTCCAAAAGGTCTTCGTAAGAGGTATGTATCTTTTCTGCTTTAACACAGCGCATAATTTCTGACAAGATTGAGTGAAATCTTTCTATTTGTCCATTTACTGTTCTGGTATAAGGTGGAGCTTTAAATATTTCAATGTCCAACTGATCGGAGCTGAGAGCTTTCACATTGTCAATTATTAGTTTTTGGGTATTCCAGAAGCCATTAAAATATCCATAAGCCATAAGCGGTTTCTTTATGTCCTGGGTAGCCCTAGATATCAATATTTTCACTTGACGTATTTTGAGAATTTGTCTATTGCTGTCAATAAAATGTGATTGTCTGTATAATATAAATCAATATGGACAATGTGTCCTAGATACTGCAGAATTGGTGTCTCTTGTATAATTAATTTAACAGAATGTCATATTTTTGTTCTTTACAAACTTTGCATTGCTTTACGACTCTATCAATTTTGGGGAAATAAATTCTTTCTAATAACTCTTTTTTTTGTTTTCTTTACTATTACTATGAGCCCTTTTAGGTTCAATTTTCTTCAGTATTCAGACCATTGATTACAGACGGATTTAAATATCTTTTCGATAAATTGATTAATTTCTCCTGATCATATGCTGGTTCTATTATTGTACTTTGCTGCTAAGAGCATACGTGAGTCATCGAGAGATATTGTCATTTTTAATGATGCATTTTTTGATATTTTACCCTTTTCTCCTCTTAAAAGAACAGTCACGGGTTTGGCCAATTTGGAGTAATCTTTCATAAATCTTCTGTAATAACATGTGTAAAGACAATTATATCGTCGATATATACGAAACATCTCACACTAATATGCTCTCTTGGAATGTCATCCAGTGCTCTTTGAAATATGGACATTTTAAGACCGAAAGGCAAGCGTGTAAATTCATATTTGATATTGTTAACTGAAAAGGCTGTTTTTTCTATATCGGACTCTTTAAGTGGGATGTAATGAAATCCGCCTTTTAAATCAAGGACTGAGAAAAACTTATTTTTCCCCAACTGGGCTAGAATAGGATAGCGGCCATAGTCATATTAAGCCGCCTCCAATTTTTTTTTCAGTCTCTCCCTTCAAGGACATTGGATACGGGTAAGATCTAGAATGTATCGGAGAATCCGTACTGATACGAATGGAACCCACTATTTTTGTGCTGTAGGACAATCTTTCAGATCCAGCGCACAGACTTCCAAATAAATTCATTAAAGAGGACATATACTGTCTCTGAGAAAAAGTCATATGATAAATTGGGTTTTAATTGAATTAACATTTTTGGACTTTAGTTCTTTGAATCGGACTTTTATATTATCTTTTATTGTCATATAACTTTTCTTGAGGCGAATTAAAGCGGATAAATCTTTCAAACTATCATTTCCCAAAATAAAGAATTTTATTTGAGGATCCCTTAAACCGAAAAAACTGTGCAAAGCATGATGTGCACCTTCTACTTTAACACCGATTGAATTTGTAAAAAATAAAGTTTCATTTGGGATTGCTTTTTTTTTACCAATTTTGGCTAAATATAGTTTTTGTTCGAACCTGAATCTATTAAAATTTTGATTACCCCTCCATATACCTGATACCTGATCTGGAGATAATGAGCCAGATGTGAATAAAATGTTTTACCATTTATATACGCATTTTTATATTGACTATTGCTTTGTTTTACAAATTTCCTATTATGATTAGAACTATTATAAAATCTGACCTAAAAGCTTGGTTCTCCAGCTTCATACCGATTCGTATGCCTTTAGAATTCTTCCTACACTTATTTCCAGGATGAAAATTCAGTCGGTTTACCATTGAACTCACGAAAACTTATAACGATGTCTGGAATTTTGTCAAGTTCGTTTATGTTAAGTCCTTCAACATTTATGACCTGATCAACTTCTATTAGTACTGGTACCTGCTTTTGTGCCTTAGCACGTTCTACCATCTGTGAAACAATAATATCTAAATTTCTAGTAAATTGGCCCTGAGGCCATTTGAGGGATTTGTTGGATTTGGATTTTGGTTATCCTGTTGAGGATTGTTTAAAACGGTTGGTCTAAATAATGGATTTGGATTCGACACTTTTTTTCTTTTAAGGAGTTCGGCAAAAAAAAAATTGTGAAATCAAGAAAACTGCGTAATTATTATAAACAGTGTTTTTCTCATTAATAAAGATTGTCAATTTTTTATGCTTTAATTTTTTTTTTTTTTAAATTTAATATAAAATACAGTATTATTGCCACTTTCATGTTGATGGTGCTGTTGATTCTACTGTTGATGTTGTTGTCGATACTGCTGGTGTTATTCTTGTGTGAACGTTTGAGCCTTTTCTTTACTACCTTATATTGGTCTTAGGCCGTCTTTTTTATTTAATTTTTTTCTTTTTTTATATATATGCCGTAGTTGTTATTGATTGTTGAAACTTTGTCCATTTATACTTATCATAAACAACACCAAACACTCTTCAATATATCGAACGTGCGTGTTTTTATACCCTGCACCACCCTGTGGAAAAAGGTGTATTAAGTTTGTGCGGATGTTTGTAACTCCTAAACGGCAAATACCATATCCACCTTCAGCTATACCGATCGATTCAGAATCAAAATCTGAATCGATTTAAGCATGTCCATCTGTCCTCCTGTCTGTCCATCTAATTTTGTGCGCAAGCTACAGGTTGCATTTTTTGAGATATTTCGATGAAATTTGGTATAGGGACATGCATTGGCCCAAAAAGAAAATGAACAGGATCAGACCATTTTTAGAACCCGTCCCCTATATAATTTTTTTTTATACCCTCCACCTTAGGGAAGAGGGTATATTCATTTTGATCATCCGTTTACAACACAGCCTCGGAAGCCTCGGAGACCCCACAAACCATATATATTCTTAATCGGCATGAAAAGAAAATCGTTTGAGACATGTCCGTCCTTGTGTTCGTGTGTCCGTCTGTTTTTGGATCTCTCACGGTCGCAATTTTTGAGATATCAAATTGAAACTTGGCACACTTATTCTTAGTTTAATTTCGCTGTTCCGTATTGAAATTGGGCAAAATCGGTTAAGAGACACGCCCACAATAAACGAAAATCTCAACGTACCTCCAACACTATGCCAAAAAGGGGCGTGATTGAGTAACGCAAACGCCTATAATTTAAAAAAAAAACACTTTTTGCTAAGTACATGAAATAGTCATAAATATGACAATAGGAACTTATTTTTTAGGGGATTATAAAAGGTGGAGGGTATTTAAGCTTCGGTCTTAACCAAACTTCTCTATCTTGTTTTATTTCATAAACAAAAGACAAGTAAGAAAACTAAATTTGGCTTAGACCAAATCTTAAATACCCTCCACCCCCACAACGGTAGGCGTGGCGAATATATATATATTGCGCCCTCCAATAATGTATGTCTTACGTATCAACATGCAAGTCTACTTTTACGTTGAATAGTTTTTTGTACCATGCCCATTTTTGGCACATCAGTGGATGGGGCAACTATGTAATTGCATATCAAATTTCAAGTTCCTAGGTCATTTTTTGTGGCAGATATATAGATTTTTATTAATTGTGGGCGTGTCTGTTATCCGACCATGACCATTTTTGGCACATCAATGAAGCTAATACTTATAGACGTATGTACACACCAAATTTCAAATTTATAGCTCAATCCATATGGCAGATAAATAGACTTTTGTTGATAGTGGGCGTGGCTCTAGACCGATTTTGCCCATTTTAAACAGCGATATGCGTGTAAAAATTAAAAGTGCCTGCACAAAATTTCATCTCAATGTCTCAAAATGTGGGCCCGTGAGAGTGCCAACAACAGACAGACACACGGATATACGGGCATACATGTCTAAATCGACTCAGTTTTTGACGCTAATCAAGAATATATATACTTTGTAGGGTCTCTGACGCTTTCTTCTAGGTGTTGCAAACGGAAGAACAAACTTAGTATCACAGTAGTACCTCATCACTGAGGTGGAGGGTATAATAAAAACAAGTGAAAATATTATAGCCGATCAAACCTGGAATCAAATACCCTACACCCCCTTATGTATTGTTCAAAAACCTTAAAAAAGAAAACTAAGTATTTAACTATCCTTTCAATATGGGCAAATGGATCGCCATACTTTTTTTCAGACTCGAACCCATCTGTTTTTAGGTCCTGATCGAGAGTTTATAAAAACCGTGAACCTGAATAAGTATGTATTCGGGTTTAGATGTTCTACAAAACATCACAATATTCCGATGTTTCGTAGTAATACATTTGGAAAATAACAAATTTCATATTTGTTGGTTTAAATGTTATAAATGCTTTGAAGCATTTTAATGGACGTGTAGAAAAAACATTGTTCTCATCGTCAAAAGGCCGATACTTACCTAGATATCATTTTTATCATTGATATTCGGTAAATCTGTTGTTAAATTTAAGGAGAAAGCCCCTAAGTTGGCACCTTCTTATATCAATAAAAAAGCCATTTATGGTTCATATTATTCAATTCTTTTTAAATTTATGTTGTGGGTTTTTGTTGTTTGTTTTCACTTTTTTATTATTATCTAAATAATAAATTTTTAGAACATTGTAGATTTTCTTGCTGGTTTCCTTTTTTTTTTTTTTTGTAATATTCTTGTGCAAAAGTATTATTTTGCGAAATACCTTAAAAATATAATTTAAAAAAATGGTGAATCACTGTCTCACGAACGGCTAGGAAAGAATATTAAGCAAACGATTATTTCAAATTCATATCAAATAGCTGATGATATGGAATCAAAAATAACGCCATTTATAAAAAGTAATAATCTCACAGGTGACGTCTATTCTGATGAGTCTGGTGTAAACTGTGTTTTACGTGCTTATGTAGTCAGGCATCACCACCAGACACATTACCAACTACCACAACATTGCAACCACTTTTAGGCGTATAGGCGGTAGCATTTGGATCCAAATTAGATCCATTGCTTACTTGGGGACCTGACACCAATACCGAAGTAGCTACCGATACTGGAACTATTCCCACACACTGTTGTTGTTGCTGTTGACTAGTAACATAGTCAGATGTCATGCTCTGCGGTACATAATCGTTTGTAGGCTTAGAGTTAACACGTCCGCCCATCTGCTGTTGTTGAGCTTGAGTCATACTATTCAATATAGGTGAAGCAGGACCAGGACCCGTTTGTAGAGGCGGCGTATCATTCATTCGTAACATTGAACTAGCGCCAGTAGAACTGCAAGCGGGTAAGCAGAGAGAGTCGGTCGGCATAACAGCCAACAATTGAGCTATTTTTGCTTTAAGATCGTGTACTTCATCCTCTTTGGAACGACGCAGACCTGCACAAGTTGGCATATTGAATAAGCTGGAGCAAATACGACACTATGAAACTTACTCTCCGATATTTCCAATTGGCGTTTAGCATCTCCCAGCGCTGAGAATAAGTCCAGCTTAACTCTCGTCTCGGCAGAAAGATTCTTCTCCAAGGTGCAATTTTTATCTTGCATCGCGGCTAAGGCATTCATTAGGACGTCAGTACCCGGTTGTATCGAATCTCTATTACGTATTTCAGCTTCAAACATGCGCAACTAAAAAGATTAAAAAGATTATTATAAAATGAATTAAAGATTGTCACTTCCTTCAATGCTCTACCTCCTGTTCCCACTTGCGACCATGCTGTTCGGCCAATTGTTTACCCTCTTCTACCAATTTCAATTCACGACGCAGTTGTTTGATCTCTTCCTCCATTGCTTGTTTTCTCTGTTTGCATTGTGTACTGCACTCTGGACGTGCAGCCTTCTCCTCGGCCAATTTCCGCGCCTTCTTCTCATTATTTAAAAGAGCATCCACCGATTGCTTTTGACGTCTCTCCTCAGCGAGACGTCGCTCAATAGTTTGTAACTGCAGCATATCGGCATGACGGGCATTGGTCAGTTCGTGTATGCGTTTTTCTAGCTCATCGCATTCTTTCTGTTTGGCCTGCAAACAGGATTTTGCGGTCATGTTGGCGTCCAATTTTTGACGCACCTCATTCTCGATTTGTTTCATGTGTGAGATTTCTGTGCGATATTTCTTCAACTCCGCCTCAAATTTTACACAAGAGTCGCATATATGGGACACAACTTTAGAGGCCAAATGCGTAATAGTGGAAGTTGCTGAATTATCTGAAGAACTATGTGATGAAGAAGTGACTGATGAAGATGACGACACCGACGAAGCGTCCGAATTGTGATTATTGTGAGAATGATTTACTGATGGAATCGATGGATTTTCTTTATTTGAGCAATTATTGTTAGTATTCTGATTAGAGTTGTTGCTGCTATTATTATTACTAATGCTATTATTATTATTGCTGTATTGGTTATTGTGAATGTGATGATTGTCTTTGGAAGCATTTTCTTTCTTGGAACGATTGCGCCGGCCTACTAAAAAAGGAAAATCACATCAATATGTGTTTTTTTATGTATTTCTTATCAAGTAGTTAAAAAAGTATATTTGGATAGCCCAAATTTTGAAGTATTCTTGTGTAAACTTCTGGAGTGGAATAATTTTAATGGTGCCTTCTTTTAACGCTTAGTGATGTATGTTGAATTTCATGTCAACCATTGAATTCTGCACCAAAGATGGTTATTTTTTCACAATTTCGTCATTCATTTTATTCTACTACGACGAGTTATGTGATGGTGTTCTAAGTTTAATTTTTATTTTTCTAATGCGTGTCACTTGACTGACCCTGCCAGAATCCCATATTTAGCTATCTACACAAATAACAGACAGACAGAACATACAGACGAAAATGGCACCTCTTTCTTGTGATGTTAAGTTTTAGATGCTGATCAAAAATATATACAGTTTATGGGCATTTGAAGCCTCCTTTTAGTAGTTTCAAACGGAATGACACATTTAGTATAACTGCACTATTATGCGGAAAGTATAAAAAGGGAAAAGGTTAAGTAACATGCCTTTTTGTTTTTCTACTGGTTCCACGATCACCGCATCATCAGCTTCATTTTGATTTATGTTGCCACCATTAACACCAGAAGACGATGTTATTGGTATTACTCTCTTAGTATTGCCCTTAGTTGTCGACTCTGTTATTAAACATGTAAATAAATAAATCCCTTAGAAAAAAATTTACATACCATGTTTATTATTGTTGTTGCTGTTTTCCTTCTCTTTAGCACCTCCTAATGATTGATGACAATTACTATTGCCAGCATCCCATTCAGACTTATCTTTATGATGAGTATCAGCGGTGTGCAATTGGTGATAACTGTTGTTATTGTTGGAATTTTTATGATTATTGTTATTGTGTTTGTTATGAGCTTCCACTAAACTGCTTCCACCAGTCGTTTCTACTCCAGATACCGAACGATGCTTATTTTCTCTCTCGAAATTGCGACGATGATTTTTACCACCAACATGACCATTAGAGGAGACTAACATTCAATCAAAATGCAAGGTAAATATAAAACAGTTGAACTTAAGTACGTCACCAATACGTTCTGTTTGTGTAATATAAATTTTTATAATATTTATAAACTAAATAATTTAAATACTAATTAAACTACGTTTGGAAAAGTCAATTCATCAAACCACCAAAAAGCAGTACCACCACTTGTCTTTTAATCCGGCTCTTAAACAAACTGTGTTTTTAAACTTTTTCAAAGGCGAACCAGTACAGCACACATTCATTTTTTTTTTTTTTTTCTGTGAACCAATTACTACTTTGCGAAACACTGCATGATCATCTTAAAATATAACTTAATTAACTAATGTTAAGAAGGTATATTTGGCTTAAGCCAAATCTGACATACCCTACACCTTTTTACGTAAATGTGGCATACGCATTTATACAGCTAACTATAACGAAAGAGGTATGAGTCCCACTTCGTCACAAACGTCGCTTACGATGCAAAATCCTACGTTGACGTGCCTGTTATTTGTTCTTATGCATTTTTGCCTCATGAAGAGTTGAGAATGTATGTACCGAATTTCCTTTTTGTGGAACTGTTTTTTCCAAACCTAAACATGATCTATACATATGTAATACCATATTTTTCCTCAATATATGAAATTTTGTGAGGCTGACCGTTTCAAAGCAGATAAACACGGAGTTATATACTTTTTAAAACAGTGTGGAGAGTATAAAAATATTATAATTAGTTCAAGCCCCCTTGCGTTAAGTTAAAAAAATTAAATGCATTAAGAATTTTTTGTTATTGTTTAATAATGTGTTTACCAGCACTACCGCCACCACAAATTTGTACATAGTTCTTGTCATCATTCAAAGACGTTAGTGAGCAGTTTAAAGCTGTTGAAATTGTTGTTGTTGATGCAGCAGTAGTAGTAATAGATGTTGTTGTTGTTGTTCCTAAAGTAGTTGCTGGTATAGATGTTATGTTTGTATTGTTGGAAGAAGAACAAGAGGAGGATAATATATTAGTGGGTGAAATGGTGGTAGAGAGAGAGTTAGCCACCACACCTAATAATCGTGAAGCAGACGTTGAAGCCATTAAAGTAAAACTACAAAGATTGCCTCTTAATAAAGAGTTACCATTATGATGCATATGTTGCTGCTGGTCTTGAGATGCTTGTTGGTGTAAAGAATTGTTTTGATGGTGAAGATGATGATTATTTTGAGCCGTTGTTGTTGCCGCTGTCACCATAACAGTAGAACCGTTCGCTGTTGTCATGGCACTGCCTAATGGAGTATTAGTGTTAATTGAATTAGCAGCACCACCTGGTGTTGTTATATGATTATTGTTACTGCTGTTGGTATTGTTCGTATTAGCGTGGTGATGGTTATGGTGATGCGTGTGGTGATGATGTGTTTGCACATTTTGTGTATGGTTGGCTACTGAAATAGCTACAGCTGCATGACAACCAACAATCGCTGTCGTATGGCTGTCGTCTACGATTGCAGGAACGGCACTAACAATAGGATCTTCTTGGGGTAAAGCCTGTTGTAACAGTTGCATATAGAACTCATTCTCTTTTGCTACTTCACGCTGTTTGCGCTGTCTCATGCGGTAGCCTACATAGCTTTTGAAGCCAAAGCCTAAAGTAACCACCGGATACCCAATGCTTCAATATAAAAATAAATTTTATCATCATAATATTAATTTAATTCATACATTTTTAATAAGTAAATTAAATTACGAGACCGAAATTAACGATTTAAAAATTTATATAACAAACGATGTTATTTAAATCGTTATTTATCATCAAAAATGTTTTAACATCAAGAATAACGATTATATTTATATACATGCAATATCTATTTATATAATAATATAAAATTATCCACACACTTTGGGGTTTCAATGGAAAAGGTTCTGCACAAGACAAAAAATTAATTTTTTTACGATCTTTCTTAAAGTATTGCTTACAGTTGCATATTGCAACAGTCGATCTTTCTGAAGAGTATTCTTCGACCACTTCTTTACACATTTCGGGAGGTATATCACCCATAACTTTATAAATGTTGGCTTTTGAGTGCTCTAAAATTTTTGAAGTTTTTCAAACATTAAATTACGCGTCCTGAAAAATTTTCGCACAATTAAGCCGAATTTGGCCGCGTTGCGCCGTCTTGAGTCGCATTAAATAAAAAGGACTTCATTTTTGGGAACATCGTGGAATTAGCTTATGCGGTTCTCCAACCACACTCAATTAGAGCAGCATGCTTTACGATAATTGAAAGGCCTTTGTACAAATTCAATTCAAAATTATTCAAATTTCTTCACTAACTATGTAATTGCCTAAACTGTAGGGCGATGTTGAACCCCCTTAAAGCGCAACAAGTGGCCACGCTGATGATGCTTAAGCGATCCATTAAATTGTAATTGTTGCATAATGGACTAACAAAATAACAATGACAGGTATGTCTGACGGACGGTCCTTTAGATGGGCTTCTCACTGATTTTTTTCAAATTACATATATATACGTTCAGTCTCGTTTCCACAGAGGATAGACATAGACTAAATTATAATTAATCAAATTCTATAGTTATACTATAAGTATACCATTCATCGACATGCCAAAAATGCCCATTTTAGGTCCTTTTTTGATTTTGAATCGATCGGTATAATTCAACATTCAGACAAACTTAATATACCCTTTGCCACAGGAGGTGCAAGGTATAAAAATAAGCCTACAAAGTACAAATTTGGTATTTCTATTTATAATTCCTCCAAGTGCTAAAAATGGTCGGGGTCGGATAACAGTCACACCCACAATTTACAAAAAAAAAAATTTATATAATATAGAATACGACCGATACCTTAAAACGTCCTATATAATTTAAAAGGAATCGTAACTATATATAAGTCACTCTAACAATTTATGTGGATTTGGTCTAAGCCAAATTTATGAAATTTTCTTATTTATGACTTTTAATCGTTATTTATATTCTTTAAAGTTAACGAACCAATGAGCTGCGAATGGCCGACATAAATCCAAATGTGGAATATGACGACTATCCTTCCATCGTATGCCTGCCTCCAAGTAAACAAATAACATCCATAATATAATAGTGGGTAAACAAATGCCTTTATCTATATAACAAACACCGGAAAGTAATTATGTTTTAGTCCCTCCTTCAGCAATTCCAATATAAAAAACTCACCTGTATGCCATACATATTGTACCCATACATAAGTACTGGCTGCAAATAATAACCAATGCACTGGTATAAAAAATAAACATACGAAATCTGAGGTAATAGCAATGCAAACAAATAACACCGAAAATGCCTAAAATGAGATTTACTTGAGTAGTATATTATGTATATATAACATATATAGGTTGGGTTTTTCTTACCAATCCCTTATATTTGAAGGAGTCATGTACAGAACGTAATAATAACCAGAATGGCCAGAGAAATTCAAAACGAAACATAAACATAAAATCTGCTGTTATCACGATTGCCCATAGTACCAAAAATTTCATATACAAAACGGTTGTGCTGGTGTAATGCAAGAAAAGAAAAATGGAATTAAATATTGTCATGCACCCCCACCGAACAATTTTATACGTTATGAGTCAAGGAAAAAGTTCGTTGTGTTTCTTCAAAAAGACTTAAATATATTTTTCTAAACCAATATTGGTTTTGTGTAAACCCTTATAGCACCTTGTCTCTAGGTAACTGTGTTTGAACAAAAATTATTTCGCTTTTGGAGCCTAAATTGTTCTTGACGGCAATCTAACTTTCACAGAGTCCGATATTTAAAATTTAATAAATTTTACATAAATATTTAACTTGACATTGTAAATGTCTCAATTCGATTCATGGACAATGAAACATCAAAAAAGTATGATTTATCCTCGATTGTGTACACATCACAATAGATACATAAATACACTTTCGCCAAAATATTCATCAAGGTTGTTTTTCTATATTTGAAAAATTCCTGTCTGCACGACTTGTGCGTTTCATAATCGAAACGAAATCTAGATTTTGCGATTAATTAAGGATAAAAGCGCCATATATATTTGTGGGAGCTATCGAGGATTTATTCTAAGCTAAAGAAAGTTTATGTATCAAACGTAAGCTTCTACAAAGTTGGCAAAAACGCCACATAATCTTTCCTTAAACCAATATAACCAAACCATTCAATTGAATACATACTTAAAGACCGTCAACTTTATTGTTGTATCCAAATTGAACAAAATCCTTATTATTGAAATAATGTCTTAAATAAATGTATTTTATGAAAAGAACAACATCAGATAAATGCCATCAATTCGTGGCATTTTTAAACCACTCACCTGCCGTACATGCTTTCGGTAATTTTGCTACGTTTTAACGGTCTTCGCAGTTTTCCGCAGTCGGCATTACGTCGTTTCATTTTGAAAATTGTAATTTTCTTCTAAATATTTTTATAGAAAATATTGTTCGAAAAAAACCAAAAAATAAGAAAACAAAAGCAACACACACGTCTCCACACACAAATTAAGAGTGTTAACACCACTCAGTTTGCAGGTTTTTAAAAGATATTCTCCGATTTTTATATTAATGATACATAGATGGGAATATATAGCCCACTACTGTTTAGTGTGGGTGGTCTATTTAACAAATATTTATCGCTTGGTGGTCAAAACAGAAAAAAAAATGTTGATAAAAATTTCACTTTATAACTGATGAATGGGGCGCCCTTTTCGGTATGTATATTTATTCCTCTTGCGGGGTTCAGTTCTCTGCAAGTGAAATAATATGCAAAAGGTAATGATTATTTAAATGGTGTTTAAAATTATTTTTTTAACAAATGGTTAAAATACCGTTCTCCAATGTAAGTGCCAAAAAGGAAACGTTGGCGATTCTTAATTTTTTACTCCCTTGTCTTTTTTTAGTTAATGTTTACTTAACTGACCGCGATCAGCCTTTTTATACTTTTTTTATTATTATACATACTTTTTTAAATGTGATTATTGGCTTAACGCACTTTTGAATTTTCTATTTCTAAATTAAAAAAAAAAAGATAGAGAAGTTCGGTTAAGACCGAAGCTTAAATACCCTCCACCTTTTATAATCCTCTAAAAAATAAGTTCCTATTGTCATATTTATGACTATTTCATGTACTTAGCAAAAAGTGTTTTTTTTTTTAAATTATAGGCGTTTGCGTTACTCAATCACGCCCCTTTCTGGCATAGTGTTGGAGGTACGTTGAGATTTTCGTTTATTGTGGGCGTGTCTCTGAACCGATTTTGCCCAATTTCAATACGGAACAGCGAAATTAAACTAAGAATAAGTGTGCCAAGTTTCAATTTGATATCTCAAAAATTGCGACCGTGAGAGAGCCAACAACAGACGTATACACGAATACAAGGACGGACATGTCTCAAACGATTTCTCTTTTCATGCCGATTAAGAATATATATTGTTTGTGGGGTCTCCGAGGCTTCCTTCGATATGTTGTAAACGAATGATCTTTCCTAAGGTGGAGGGTATAATTAATTAATAATAATAATAAAACAGGCAATGACAGCACTATCGCAATGGGTGCACATGAGTTTACATTGTAGCTTTTGAGTAGCAAGCTTACTTTAGTGATGTGGGATATATAACTTGTATTAATACGATTTTTGTGCTTATGAGATTAAAAAGGTGGTAAACCAAGGCTAACATTTCACAGTCAAACAAGTATGTATGGAGAGATATGTTAAATATATCATGACAAATTCAATATTAACTTTATCATATATTTAATCTAAACGAACTAAATTCAAATCACAGTAGAAAAATCACCCAGATATCATACGAAGGATTATTTATAGGAAATGTTGAAGATATACGCACACATTACCACAAAACATATATTTTGTGTGTATGCACGTGAAAATGTAATTTTACAAAATATACACTTGCGTGGTTCAAATAGATTCAATCCTTTTCAAAATACATGAGGGGAAATATAAAGCAGCATTCACGCACACATATGTATTGGACGAAATACTACTGTTTTATATATGGAAACGTCTTTACCTTAAGTGTATCTCTGAATATGATACGAAAGCCATTAAACAATATTACAAACAAAACATAAAAATGACAATACCTAATAGGTATTAACTAACCAACTAACCTGTTGTCCAGGACAAGCGCAAATTGAAGTGACATGTAAAAGTATTTTTAGTGATGTACTTATCTTGAAATGATTTACCCAATTTTCATCTTTATTTTTTATAATTTTCGGTTTCGTTTTTGTACCTTTTTCCTGATGCTCTCTTGCTCGCTTTGTACTCTATTTCATGAATTTATTTTTCTATCGTTTTTTTTTTTTTTTTCTAACTGGCCTTAATAAAAAATTATTAATTTATTTTTCTATGAATCCGAAGATTTTAGTGGCTTGGCACTTTTATAACGTACTTCAATATTAAATATTATTAAATAATAGAAATCAACATTTATTCATGTCCCACAATTTTCACATACGACATATTTTTTCTATTGCCCTTATTATAAATATTATATCAGGGATGTAAAAAGTTTTTAAGTTTTGAGTATGTTTGAGTATCGTAAAAAGAATCCATCCATTTTATATTTTATCATATCGTATATTATAGACTACAATATATGAAGTTAAAAATTTATTTTTAAACAAAAACTTAGGAAAGTTTCCGAAAAAAGACAAGACATGTTCTGTTGTGACATTTAGAGGTTTGGGTTCCAAGACAGTGAAAAATTTGAGTAAGCCCTGCATTTTATATTTTAGGTTCTCAAATAATGGAGTTTATTGTACAATAATGTTTAGAGCGCTAGTTATAAAATAATGCTTTTTTAATAAATTTTTTATTAAATAGTTCTATATACTAAAGTATGATTTTGGGCGTAAAAAATAAAAAATTTTGTGTTGCTAAATATTTTACCGATTTTTAGGTATATTTGAAGCGCTGAATTTGAATATATATATTATAAGAAATCAGTAATTGTTCAACAGAGCTCTGGGGGGTCATTGCGAAATTTTCAAACGATATAATTTTTGTCAACGATACCGTTTTTATGACAAAAACTAATTGCGGACCATAATATTTTCTATAGTCTCGTTTTGACGATTTTTTTTCTTCTATTTTTGTAAACTCTAAACGATTGAATTCTATCGTCAAATTGTGTCAAATGAAACGATTTGGTATCGATTTAGTAAAGTTTAATATTAAAATTAGCAAAAATATTGAAAAAAAAAATTTTTAATGTAAGTGTAATTAATATTATTAAAATAATAATGAATTATTAAATTACTACTGATGAATTAACTTGTTAAAGGATGTGCAGAAATATTTCATTGTGTGCATTTTTAATTGAAAGTGGTCGTTCCCGTAAAAGAAACCTTATTAGATAAGAAAAAATTTACGGGATGCTTCCAATCTTTTGGAGTTGCCCACTCTCTTGTAAGTTCACAAATACATTAAATTAAGCATATTTAGAGTTACATGGTACTTCGTCATAAGTTTTTTGACTTGGAGCCCCAAACACTTTGGTGTTCGAATTACCGTTATCTGCCGCATCTAAATTAATAATTTCCACTACAGCTGCCTCGTTGGGAGTTATCGGCAATTCTTCAATTGGGCCACCTCCAGTTTTATTTCTTGAAATCAAATTGGTACTTAATATTTTTGTTTTGTTTTATATTTGTAGTCCGTCCACACCTTAAAATTTTTTTTCTTAATTATATAATTTATAAAATGATTTAAATCTAAATTCACCTTTCTCCATCCGTTTACACTTTTATTTGGAAGACCAATAGCGTTTAACTTATTCTTTAACTCTTCCCATAATTCAATTAATTTTTGTCGTCCTAGGGAAGAGTTACTGTGATTTTACGTCATGTCGCTGTGGTCTTCCATAAAACTTATAGTTATATCTATCTGTTCTTGTGTTACTGACCTGTAACAAAATATTTTTAAATTTTATTCATCATTTTTTTTTAATACTCACATTTTTTTTTTTTTTTTTGAATAATTTCAATTTAATCGATCTCAAAATTTACGACCATAAGAATGCCAACAACAGATGGACACACGCACACGCAGACATATATATATCTAAATTGACTCAGTTTTCGACACTGATCAAGAATATACATACTTTGTAGGGTTTTTGACGTCTCCTTCTGGGTGTTGCAAACGGAAGAACAAAATTAGTATACCCTCATCACTGAGGTGGAGGGTATAAAAAGCTTAAGCAAAATAATTACAAATTTTACAAAAATACCGAACAGACAGTACAACAAGGAAATAGACGAAATAAATAAATTGAAACAAAAATTTACATTACTGGGACAACTTTTAGAAGAAACCCTATATACCCAAAATTTAATAATGAATGACAAGACTCCTCTATATACTAAAAATTACAGACTACCCCAGTAATATAATAAAGAAATTAATTACCAAATACAAAAGTTGTTGGAATTCAATATAATGGAACCTTCTAAAAGTCCGTATTTGAAACCCACTACTCATTGTACCAAAAAAAAGGAACAAAATATACAAAAGAATGGAGACTACTAATCTAGTAGATTTTAGAGAATTAAATAAACTGGTTAACGATAAATTTTCATTGACAAAACTAGATGACGTAATGGACGTACTAGGAAGAGCAAAGTATCTTTCCACTCTAGACATGACTCCTTCCTTCAAATCAAATTACATATATAATCTAAATCGTTAACAGCATTTTCCATTAACAAAGGACACTTCTAATTTAAAAGACTGTCTTTCGGTTTAAAAATATCATCTACGAAGAATGTTAACAATTGCACTATCCGGACTAGACGCAAACGTATTTTTATATGTAAATGGCACAATTGAACGACAATAAATGCCATTTTCTCCGACTTGGAGTTGTATATTTATGACACCTAATAACAAAAGAAGATATAAAAACCGACCCATCAAAATATGAAATAATAAAAAATTATCTAAGACCAAGCAATCCAGACGAAGTTTAAAGATTCGTCGCACTCTGCAATTATTATAGACGATTTATTAAAGATTTTGATAAAATAGCAAAATGCTTGAATAATTTATTAAAAAACAACCAATCATTCATTTGGTCAAATGAATGTAAAATATCTTTTAACACATTAAAACTTATAAATCATAAATCCGCAAATACCACAATACCCTGACTGTAGGAGGTATTAATTAATATAAAAAACGGATGTTCCATTTTTTTAGGCAAATGACATTTTCAATGCAATATATACATATATATGGTATTGAAAACAACCGCCCTTATTGTGACATTCGTACGGATCGAATTTTTACTCGATTTGTTAAATTTGATATCATAACAAACGTAATAGAATACCATTCTACAATCGATAATACAAAATGCGGATCGGTAAAGCAGTTGATACGTGTAAACAAATATTTCGTATTATAACTGTTCTCAACGAATCGAATTGCATGCAAAGTATTTCAAAGTATTTGCATATTTTTTGTAGATTTCCGAAAAAATAATGGATTCAGAAAAACCAAAGTACAATTTTATTGCAAATAAAATAAAGCAAAGTAAATAAATGTTTAATTTGTTTTATTTTTATGTTTTATTTACATAAAATTTTGTAAAATTTCATCTCTTATTGCCTTTGCTTGGCTTGTAAATTTTGGAGATGTGTTAAATACATTTTTTTTGGTGTTATTTTAACTTTGAAACTGTTTACACTTTTTTCTTTTGTTTAAAAATTAAAAAACACAACTTCTAATTATTAACAGAGCAAAAATGAAAAATAAGCCTTTTGCTTTGATAGAAGAATTTTTGAGAGAAAAAAAATGAAGAATTTTATTTCGTTAACAAATCAGAACAAGCTTCCTATGTTTTAAAATACGATATTATCGAACAAGTACACGAAGAACAAGTGTATCAGCGAATGTGTATAAATAAACAACTTCAACACTTCCACTTTTATTTATAAGGTCATTCGCTTGTTATGGTATTACGTTAAGGATCACTTTAATTTTTGAAAAATGCTCCTTTTTCGTTGGCTTTGTAAATATGTCTGCAAGTTGCTCGCTAGTTAGAATGTACTTCAACTTGAAGCCTTTATTTTCATACACCTCCCTTATGAAGTGGTACTTCACATTTGTATGCTTGGTTCTCTTGTGGAACTGAGGATTCTTAATAAGCTTGATGGCACTCTGGTTATCAATCCATAAAGTGGAAACGCCAATTTCTTCTGGAACCAACTCTTTTAATAGTCTTTGGACCCATATTAATTCCCTTACACCTTCACATGCTGATCTCAGCTTCTGTAACCACCTGTCGAATTTCTCGTTTCTAAATCACCAGCAAAATCTGAATCTGTAAAACAATCGAGACAAAAATTATCAGTTTTATTGAAAACAATTCCATGTCCAATCGTTCCACAGAGATATCTAAGAATCCGTTTTAATGCTGTGACATGTTCTTCTTGATAATTGTCTAAAAACCGACTAACATATGAAACAGCAAAAGCAATGTCAGGACGCGTTCCAATGGCTAAATACATTAAAGAGCCAACAGCTTCACGATATGGAAATTTGGATTGTGATGTTTCGTTTGTACTTTCAAAAATATTTTCTATAGGAGTACTCACTGCTTTTGCATTAGCCATGTTGAACTTGTCTAAAATCTTTTTGGTATAAACAGTTTGACGGATAACTGTTCGATCAGTTTCAATGGCTACTTCCATGCCCAAATAAAAGAAGGAATCTATCACCTTGATTTCAAATTCATTTTTGAGAAAATCAATAAAAATAGATGACGCTTCAGTTGACTCTGCCGCAATAATGCCATCATCTACATAAATTGCCAATATGAGACGTTTATTATTTATGCTGCCAATAAAAACACACGAGTCTGCTGCACTAACTGTGAAATTGAACCTTTTGATCATTTCCGTAAATCGCTTATTCCAACATCGAGAGGATTGCTTTAGGCCATAAAGGCTTTTCTTCAATTTACAGACCTTATTGCTGCCATCTTCATAACCGATTGGTTGAACCATATAAATGTCTTCTTGTACATAGCAATACAAGAATGCTGTTTTCACATCAAATTGCAAGATGTTATATTTTAAGGAAGTACATAAAGCTAAAATCATTCATATAGAAGTAAATTTTGCTACTGGACTAAAAGTTTCTTCGTAATCGACTCCATATTTTTGCGTAAAACCACGTATGACTAAACGTGCTTTATAACGTTCAAGAGCCCCATCCTTGTCACGTTTAATTTTGTATACCCACTTGTTAGTTATAGCAGTTTTGCTTTCCGGAAGATCTACCAAATTCCATGTGTCATTCTTTATGAGAGACCTAAATTCTTCATCCATGGCTTGCTCCCACTGCGCATTAACATCACTTGAAACTGTATCCGGAAAGAAAGCACTGTAAAAATTTAAACCAAAATCTTTTTCCCTGGAGCGAAGGTTATATTTATGTTTTGGTGTTGGCGACTCTTGGTCCATGTTGTCTTGAGGACTTTCAGCATCTTCAAATTCATCAATTACATACTTCTGATCATCCTCTTTAATGTTATCTTCTGGCAAATGTGTTACTTCATCATGCTCCTTAAAATCATTTATAATAACTGGAGACTCACATAATTCTCGAACTAATACATTCCTTAAAATTTCAATGCGTCTTTCTAAAGGTATCCAAATGCGATAACCTTTACAATGCTCTTCATAACCAACAAAAACACCCTTTTTAGACTTCGGATCTAACTTGCGCCGTTTTTCATCTGATATATGAACATAGCATTCTGATCCAAAAATACGTAAATTTAATATGTCTGCCTTTTTCTTAAACCACAGTTCATAAGGAGTACTTTCCTTAATAGGACTTTTACCAGTTCTGTTCAACGTATACACAACATTGTTGATGGCCTGACCCCAATATTTAAGGCTCAAGTTTTTAGCATACTTCATTGACCTAGCTGCTTCTATAATCGTCCGCATGTCTCTTTCAGCACGTCCGTTATGTTCCGGTGTATAAGGAGTAGATCTCTGATGCGTAATTCTTCGCTTCTATAATATAGCGTCCACCTCCTTATTGCAGTATTCAATGCCATTGTCTGATCTTAACGTCTTCACCTTCTTGCCCGTATCTACTTCTACTTGGTCTAGAAACTTATCAAGCATGTCCACTACATTTGATTTACTTATAATGCAATACACATAACGCTAATTTCAATAATCATCTCTGAATAGGAGCATGTAACGCGCACCTCCAAAAGATGTCTCTTGCATTGGTACACATAGATCACTGTGTACTAGTTCGCCAGGCTCTTTAGCTCTATTTTGACTTTCAACAAAGGGCAATCTGTGTTGTTTACCCATTACACAACCTTCACAAAAAGTATTACCCTCAAAAAACTAAACATTAAAATGTCGTAAAACACATTTAACATGGTCTTTTGCTTTGCTTATGTGTCATACGTTCATGCCATAATTGTAATTCATTTTTGTTGACAGCAACATTAGCCTAATTAGAAATAGTGCGTACCTTTAACAGTAGTTTAAAAAGCTTTGAGTTTTCTTCTCTCATGCCTTTTAGGATCACAACACCATGCCGTTTAAAAATACATTCATTCGCTTGAGCCGTCATTGAGTACCCTTTATCAAGACACGAATTGGTTGAAAATAAATTTATTTTGATATTGGGTACGTATAAAACATTTTTCAAATGTTTATTATTCCACATTTTGCCATCAAATGCTTTTACCCAAATGTCACCTTTACCAAAGGCTGGAATGGCTGTTCCATCTCCAATACGTATTTCTTTAGGAGGCTTAAAAGGAACGAAATCACGGAACCATTCTTTCTTGTTGGACATATGGTCACTTGCTCCTGAGTCAGCATACCAAGCATTTTCTTCAGGACCCATACATAAAGTACCACCAATGAACGCATTTCCAGACGATTTTGATTGGCGTTTTTTGAGTGGACAATCCTGCTTCCAATGCCCATATTTTTTACAAGTAAAACATTTTCCCTTGGGTTGAGTATACTTTTTATTTTGTGTCGTTTTATTATGCTGGTTCGCCGCAAAAGCTTCAACCCTTGGCGGTTGAATACCCAATCTGGATTCTTCCATACAAAGACGAGAGGTAAGATTTCGCAAGGTTCTCTCGCTCTTTTCGGTTGCCTCCCATGACGCAAAAAAATGTTTGTACTCATTGGGCAAAGTCATTAATATTTTGGTAATCAACATGTTATCAGATATTTGCTCACCCAGATCTGCAAGCAGTTTTGACATCCGCTGTAACTTTGATATATGAATGGATATACTATCTTGCGGGTCCTTTACATATTGAAAAAACTTCTGTTGCAATAAATGTATTGATGCCTGTGACTTCTGCTCATATATACTTTCTAAAGTTGACCACATAGACGCTGAACTTTCACAGTTTATAATGTGAAGCATAGCTTCTTCACCCATGGATACCACTAAAACCTTTTGTGCTTTAGCATCCAACGTTTTCCACGCTTCTAATTCTTGACCAGCTTCTGCAGGCTTCTGATTCACGCCAGAAACAACGTCCCAAAGGTTACTACCTCGTAGCACCAGCCTTTACCTGGAACTTCCACAAAGTCCAATTATCTGCAACTTCAAGCTTGACAATTTTCTAATCTTCCATGATTATTTAGCTATTTCAGGTAAGGGTTAAGCCCATAACATATTAACAGAGCAAAAATGAAAAACAAGCCTTTTGCTTTGATAGAATTTTTGAGAGAAAAAAAATGAAAAATTTTATTTCGTTAACAAATCAGAACAAGCTTCCTATGTTTTAAAATACGATATTATCGAACAAGTACACGAAGAACAAGTGTATCAGCGAATGTGTATAAATAAACAACTTCAACACTAATGTATGAGAAGCACTTTTTCTTTCTCTTTTTCTGACTAAAACTGTAAATGAGAGCAAATTATAAACAAAAATAATTCAGTGTACACGAGCGAATGTTATGATACCATTTTCAACGAATGCGAAGCGAATGTGTATGACATTCATTCGATCCGCACGAATGTCATGATAAGTGCGAACATTTTATATTTATACAAAAATTTCAACTCTAATTATTTTTAATAAAACAATGTCAAATACAGAAAATTTTTGACATTAAAATAAAAACTATAAATTAAAATAAAATAGTTAAAATATGTAAGTACCCTAAATCACTCTCCCGAGAGATTCAAATTTTAAAAATTAAAGGTTACTTTTTTTTGGTTTTATAGTGGTTGTGTTAGTGACAATGATCTCCATTATGGTTAGTTTTAGTTTGTCAATTTGAAAAGTTTTTACAGTGTCATCTACCACAGCTTTGAAAAATGTGGCCCCTTTCTCGACGGCTTGATATGGGCCGTCGCATGGTTGTTACAAATTATTTTTATTTATACATCGGACAAAGACACTTACAATCTTTCAATTGTTTCGGATCAAATAATCCTGGATTTTTGTGGTGGCTGATGGACGATCGGGCACTTCTAAAACAATTATAAGCATCAGGCCCTGGAACCAAAGGCTTCTTTACGGACAGATCTCAAACCAAGGAGCATTATTGGTAGTTCATCAAACCATTTGGCTGAATCATTTTTAGCCATGAAGCTGCCTATGGAAGCGTTCAACCATGTTATTCGATTGTGAATGGTACGGGGAAGTGGTAATCTTATGACTACTAAGTAACTGGGATAATTCAGTAAAATTTTTTGGCGTAAACACACATCGCTAGTTACTTATAATGGAACACCGAAACGAGTTACTTAAATTAGCTAAACAGGTCTCTCTTTTTAGTCAAACTAAAAATCCTTTTAATTTTTTATTGATCCGACGTATCGCTTGTGAAAACAAGCTTCATCAGGAGCATAGTATGATGTTGAAATTGTCCTAAACTGGTATATATAATTATTATGGCAGACATCTTATCGTGTAAAGGTCGTATGAAACATTATGTCCCATAAAATCTATAGATAGTACTCCAAAAGTCTACTTCGTAGGTTTGATGTTCAAATGATACTCACCTAGACGATCATATATAATTTTTCGACGTTTCAAGTGTTCACCTTCAGCTCACTGGCATCTAAACCATCGTAAATGTATACAAATACGAAGTCCAAACCCCTAAATAACTCATTCACAAACTTTTGAAAGGTTTGTGCCGAAGTCCTTAGTCCAAATGGCATCCTAACAAATTCGAACATTTCAAATGGAGTTGTAATGACTGTCTTATACACGCTGGCTTCATCCATAAAGATTTGATAATAAGCCTTCATTAAATGGAATTTTAGAAATATAAATTTATTTCTAAGGTTGATGTTGAAATCATGGATATGAGGCAACGGATAACGATAAGGGATAGTGACACTATTTAAACGCTTAAAATTTCCACAACAACGTCTTTCACTTGGGTTTTTTTTGGGTACCAAGTGAAGTGGTGAAGCCGCAGTCGAATTCGACGGTCTACAGGTACTTGATTTTACGAGAAATTCAAATTCTGCCTTGGCAACTTTATATTTGAATACGGAAGGACGCCTTCAGCGTTTGTGTTTGACCTTCTAGTATTTTTGTATTCTCAAAATCATTTGTCTGTCCTTTTTCCGTGATGTGTTGTGAGAAAGCTGTGTTGTTTTTCTTTTTTTCGATGTCTGTTTTGTGTTCACAGCCTTGTCTCTAAATGTCTTTTTTTGGTCCCAATGTAAATTCTACCGCATTTCTCATTGTTGTTCCCATTACATTTAATTTGGAAAACAACTTCGCCTACAAAGCTAATAGAACTATTAATACACTTTTTACTAACAATAAATCTAAGGTGCCCATAAAAAAATACAACGTTGTTTACCGTCTTTGGAACTCGTTGCCAACTGCCCTATACTCTGTGTCTGGCACTAAGGAATTTAAGAAGGAACTATACAAGTTTTTTGCATCTTAATTTCAATTTAAATCTTCCTATCTTTTCTTTGGAATTTATTTCTTATTTCTTATCGCCTTTCTTTCTATTTTACTTTTATATATATTTAGTTTAATAATATTTTTTTTTATTTTTATTTTTTTAAATAATAATTTATTTAATTTAAATTAATTTATTTTAATTCAATTTTTTTTGTAACGGTTTTGCTTTATTAACCAACTTAGTATAAGCTATTAGCTTGTAGTTGAGTTCATTTCTTTATAAATAAATAAATAAAATAATAAAATACAATGGCCGACGAGAAACTTACTGAAATACTGCAAACACTGCACAGTTAATCTCAGATAGGAACGCAAAGGACACTAATCAAGAGCCCAGGTCATCTAATGCTGTTCTTATGGAAACACTCGCACATTCTATGCAAGACTTTATATATGAACCTGAAAGCGGTCTAGTTTTTGAAACATGGTGCACCAGGTACGTATATGTATTTGAACGTGAGGCGGCGTCACTAGATGAACCTGACAAAGTCTCACTTCTATGGCGAAAGATGTCAAATTCAGTGCATGAGCGTTTTAAAAATTATGTTCTACCAAAAAAACCGTCTGAAATGTCCTTTACGAACACATTAGAGATATTAAAAAAATTATTTGGTAAAACAGAAATAACATTAAGGCAAAGGTGCAAATGTCTACAATTACGTAAACATGATGGGGAAGATTTTAACGAGTACGCAAGTAAAGTGAATTTACAATGCGAATTATTTAAGCTAAACACACTACAAATAGACCAATTCAAATGTCTCATCTTTGTCTTGGGTCTGCACTCTACAAATGATGCAGAAATACGCTTGAGACTACTAAACATCCTCAACGAAGAAAAGAATGAAGTCACTTTAAACACGCTCGTCGATGAAAGCGAGAAAATATTAAATTTAAAAAGCGACGTAAAATTATTAGAACAAAAACAACAGAGAGCAGTCCAACTAAACTCACACAAAACACCAAAAACCCCTTGTTGGTTATGTGGAAAGTTTCACTACGTGAGGTTTTGTACATTCACACAACACAACTGTAAAAAATGTCACCAGATCGGGCACAAGGACAACTATTGCGCTAGCGCACAACATGGTAACGGAAATAAAAAACACACAGACAAGAAAAAACGTCAACCATATCAAGACAAAGCGGTCTACAGCACCAAACAAATTAGGTTTAAAAATTTAAGGTAACACGTCGAACTTAAAATCAATCATCACCCGGTAAATCTCCAAATAGACACGGCTTCCGATATAACCATAATTTCTGAGCAGACCTGGAAACAAATTGGCAAGCCCGTAGCTTACGCAACGGAAGAGGGCATTTGCGCCCTCTTGTCTCTGTCAATGCAAACGAAGTAAAACTACTCGTGAAATTCGAAACAAAAGTCGTTCTAAATAACATTTTCAAAACACTAAAGTGTTACATCACAAACATAAAAAGTCTAAATGTAATGGGAATGGATTGGATCGAAGCGTTTCAACTATGGAACAAACCTATCAATGCATGGTGCCGACAAATTTCTATGAAAAACATAGATGAAATAAAAGAACGCTTCCCGATTGTATTCGACAACAATACAATAGGCTGTTGCACAAAAACAAAAGTCAACATTAAACTTTTACCAAACTCGAAAGAAGTTTTCATATCCAAGCGACCTGTTCCGTACGCTGTCAGAGAAGACGTGGAAGCAGAACTAAACCGTTTACAGTCACTAGGTATCATAACACTAGTTGATTATTCAAGATGGGCAGCACCCATCGTCGTCAGCAGACGTAATGGAAAAATCAGAATTTGCGGCTATTACTCCACCGGATTAAACAAGACAATTGAATCAAAACAATACCCACCCCACCCCTGAAGATATATTCGCGGAATGCTGCAACTGCACTGCATTTTCACACCTAGATCTATCAGATGCCTACCTACAGGTCGAAATAGAAGAAGATAGCAAAAAATTGCTCACGGTAAATACACACAAGGGTATATTTCGTTATAACCAACTTATTCCAGGTATAAAATCAACCCTCGGAGCATTCCAAAGGATAATGGACCAAGTATGCCCAGTTATCTTAGGAGCACGAACATACCTAGACGACATTCTCCTCGCAAGTAATTCTGTGGAAGAATACAATGAAAATTTAGAAAAACTTTTAAAACGTCTCCAAGAATATGGTTTCCGCCTAAAGTTTGAAAAGTGCAAATTCTATAAAAAGGAAATCGCGTATCTCGGGCAAATCTTAGACGCTAATGGTATCCGGCCTGATCCAATAAAAATTGAGGCCACCAAAAACCTAAAAGTGCCAACCAACGTAAGCGAAGCTAGATCTCTTCTAGGTTCCATCAACCACTACGGGAAGTATGTGCCCAAGATGCGACAATTACGCAAACCTTTAGATGATCTTTTAAAGCAATCGAATAAATTCACATGGTCTGAGCAGTGCCAAACAACGTTTGACAACTTTAAACAAATTTTATCTTCGGAGTTACTCCTAACGCACTACAATCCAGCTCTACCAATTCACATCGCAGCTGACGCATCAAATCAGGGTATTGGGGCAATCATCTACCATAGTTTTCTAAACGATAACGTCAAGGCCATCCAGTACATATCAAGAGCACTTACACCACAAGAAAGAAATTATAGCCAAGTAGAGAAAGAAGGTCTGGCTTTAATATTCGCTGTACAACGTTTTCACAAAACGATCCTGGGAAGGAAATTTACACTTCATACGGATCATAAACCATTACTGGCGATTTTCGGATCAAAAAAGGGTATTCCCGTCTACACAGCCAATCGATTGTTGCCTTAGGCTTTAATACTCTTGAATTACGAATTTGAAATAAAATTCATAAACACTGAAAATTTTCCCCACGCAGACGTATTATCCAGGCTAATACACTCGCACATCAAACCAGAGGAAGAATTTATAATTGCTTCAATTACATTCGAAAATTAACTAAAAGATGACTTTGACAAATGCATAAACAAATTGCCAATAACACACAACATACTATCTAAAGCAACTGCAAAAGATCGTAATCTACAAAAGGTACTGAAATACATCAAAGAGGGTTGGCCTATAAACAAAAATAGCATTCAGGAAGACCATATTTCCATAGGAAAGATGAACTTTCCCATACAGGAAATTGTATACTACTGAACACTCGTCTTGTGATACCACAGTATTTCAGACGCAGAATTCTGAAAGAATTACATCGTGGTCACATAGCCATTGATAGAACTAAGGCTATTGTTAAGGCTGGCAGTTACCTGTATTGGCCAAAAATAGACAAGGATTACATAAAAGCCTGTAGCACTTGTCAAAGTGCAGCGAAAAACCCAGTAAATACTGATTTATACTCCTGGCCAATAACCACACGCCCTTTACAACGAGTTCACATAGACTATGCAGGTCCAGTAAAAGGGAAGTATTATCTGGTCCCTATAGATGCATTCTCTAAGTATCCTGCTATCTACGAAACGCCATCAATGACTACATTCTCAACAATTAAAATATTAACAGAATTCTGCGCATATTTCGGTAATCCCGAACAAATTGTTTCGGACAACGGCACGCAATTCTATGCACAACATTTCCAAGATTGGTGTCAACAACGAGATATTTTACATACCAAAACAGTTCGGTTTCACCCCAGTTGAAACGGACAAGCAGAAAGATTTGTTGACACATTGAAAAGATCTTTAAAAAAACTTGAAGGGGAAGGAGGAACCTCGCACGAGATCCTGCAGACATTCTTGTAAATCTATAGGTCAACACCAAACCCAAATGCCCCTAATGGTACCACTCCTGCCGAAGCTTTCATCGGAAGGAAATTTAGAACATGGCTCGACTTATTATTTAAAAACAAACAGGAAACAGTTAATCGAAATCGAAAAATGGAGCAGCAGTATAATAAAAAGCATGGTACCAAATCAGTAATATACAAAAATGGTGACAGGGTGTACGCTAGAGAATTTAAATTAAATAAAACTTTTTGGGTTCCTGGTAAAATAATCGAACGAAAGGGTAACGTAGTCTACAACATTCTAATCGATTTAGATAACAGAACAAAGTTGATCCGAGCACATACGGATCAATTGCGCCCAAAAACGCAGGCTGAGGAAAACCAAACAAACAACGAATTCGAATTACCTTTAGATATACTATTAAAGGACTTCGAAATACCGAAATCGACTACAGACCAGGCTCTCCATACTCCATCACAGCTATTGGATCAACCAAAAAGAATCAGAGTGAGAAGGCAACCAGTTGACACCAGAAGGAGATGTTTTGCACACATAACACAAACACGTAGTTTAAATTTTGTGTACTGATGCATACTTGCTTATCATATAAATGCCCAGATTTAGTCATATGATGAAATTATGTCGTTTTTAATTGCCTATATAAGACGTGGAGTTTTTCTCTGACATTATTCAGTTGTCTAGTTCGTCTTACTGTGTGCACATCTCAAAATCATTAAAATATTAGCAGTTATACTATATACTATTTATTCTTTGTCAACTAATTATTTAAATAAATAAATAATATATTGTTGAAATCACAACAATATACAAATTGACTTAAATGTTTTTATCGATAGTGTTAGAATGATAAAAATTAATGTATATATAAATTCATGTAATAATATGTATACAATATTAACAATTTTAAATGATATATTTCCTAGTATAATAGAAAAGTTAAAGAATTAAGATTTGGGAATCAGAGATATAGTTTGAAAAGATATGAAATTTTTACAAAACAATTTTTCCAATTTCCTTTGATTTATGTTAATTGATGTTTTTGTTGTTGCTAGTCAAGTTATTAGTTTTTGTTATTTATTATTATTTTTTATTTATTTATTAATTACATTTTTAAAGTTAGCTACAATTTTGATAACAGCCAAATTAAAGAAGATTAATATCTGGAAACAGCAGAGGAAGCAGCACCGCAATAATAACAACAACAATAGAGAGTATGGTTAGAACTAATGTAAACTTAGAACTACTTAGCATTAAAGAGTAAAATTATTAATATTATAAGTTTTAAGGATAATGAATACAAAATATATACAAGACAGGTTATGTGTTACAACAATATGTTATGGTTATGATATGTTTACAATAATGTGTATGCATTGTATATGTTTACAACAATTTTGTGTAAGGTATAAAGTATCGTTTGGAAAGCACCTTACATCTTATATTGGAAATTGTATCGGACCAATCAAAAACAACGTAATATTCGTTAAACATTTTACACAATACCTGAAACGGACTATAAAGTAGACAATTTGTGCGATAGTGAGATAATTTCAAAAGTTTATAGTGCTTCGAAAAACGAGGATATTAAAAGAAATTAATTCCAATAAAGATGGAGAGCAAATATCGCCTCTAATAACTTTAGCAATAAAAGTAACTTATCAACATATCACTCTTTTTTTTCCAATGTAGGTAAGTTACTGCAAGTAACTAACCACTTATATTTATACCAAATTTCAACTTGATAGGCATAGTATTGTGCGATATATAATTTTTTAAAGATACAATTTTTTCGAGGTATGTTGAGATTTTTGTTTATTGTGAGCGTTAACCGATTTTGCTAATTTCAAAACGGAACAGCGAAATTAAACTAAGAATAAGTGTGCCAAGTTTCAATTTGATATCTCAAAAATTGCGACCGTGAGAGAGCCAACAACAGACTCATACACGAACACAAGGACGGACATGTCTCAAACGATTTCTCTTTTCATGCCGATTAAGAATATATATTGTTTGTGGGGTCTCCGAGGCTTCCTTCGATATGTTGTAAACGGATGATCAAAATGAATATACCCTCTTCCCTAAGGTAGAGCGTATAATAAAATAATAAATAAAATACTTTGCTAAAGCATTAGAGAGGATATTTATTAATGATCTTTTATTTTTGTATATATATATATATAATGAATGTTTGTGTGTCCATGTAAATTCGTGCTACATGTCGCATTTTTTGAGATATTTTGATGAAATTTGCTGAGGACTTAAATTGGCTCCGAATGGAATCCTATTGAAAAAGAACCGGATTGCACCATTTTTAGAATCCCTACCCACATGTGGTCCTATTATATTTTGAGATTTTTCGATCATATTTGGCTTAGTTTTCTTTTTTAAGGTACTTGAATAATACATCAAGTGGTATGCGGTATACATTTTTACTTGTTATGACAATATTCGAGCTTATAAGAACAATCAATACCAAATGGCATAGGCAAATACAAAATACCGAACTTTTTGAAAAAATATGCATATACTTGTTTGCTTACTGCAGTTGTGTGACGGACCACAAAATTCAACTGTGTTGAAAATAAAGTATTTTACATGTATGCGGTTTTTGCAATTTTTATTTCTTCGGTCTTCTGCCCAATAATACCATTAAAACATTATGAAATAAATTGTAGAATTAGGAAGTGTGGAGTATTACATGGTCAAATTTAACCAACTATAACATTTCTCCGTTGTAATATAATTTTATTACCATAGCAATGCATAATCTCGTAACTGCGTATGGATACTGCGCCTATTTTAGTATTTGGCTGTTAGAAATTTAATATTCCAAGGAATGCTTAAGAACAAGCTAAAAAATCTTCAAATGCTCCTTAATAACTTTATACACACGGGGACAATGTTTTTCAGCCATCAGAATATAGGCACATTTAGTGCTCACATCTAAAACATGCTTTACTGATTTATTATTCCAAAAATGCGCTGTATACGAATGATTTGTTCTTCTCAAAGCCTCTTGTAAGGTGTCTGGATCGAAAAATGCACGCCATTCACTCCAGGGTATGGCATAAAAGGTTTCTTGTCGGTATACGTGAAAACCTCTACAGCGCTTAACATTATGCATTAACTCTATTTGTTTAGATTGACATATATTGGACATAACCCGAGTTATAACACCAGGACCATTATTACCCCAATCATTCCCATTGAAATTATTTTGCAAATCCGATAGACACGCTTCAGCGACTTCATGGCCAAAACCATTATGTGCAAAATTCATAACACCGGCTGCCAAAGCATGTTCTGATTCGGCTCCAGTATAATTTGGTGGTAAGTCTTCCAGGGAACGTTGCACCAAGATATCCATGTCTAGGTACGTGCCACCCCAACGCCACATCGTTACGTAACGTAGAAAATCCGAAAGGTGTGATAATACGTATCTGTTAATAAAAATAACATAAAAATCTGTATAATTAATACTTTAAGTTTTACTTACTTTGATTTGAACAGAGCTCCATCTTTTAACCACTCATAAATTGGGGTATTGGCTGCATATGACCATATATTAACGTTTCTTAAGTGCACATTCTTATAACTGAGAATAGCTTTAATAAGTGGATCTCCAGATTCGTTTCCCAATTTGAAACGTGGACTAGAAAAAAGTACAAATATGTTCGAATTGGTATTGTACTTAGCAGCAGATTCCACAGAACATGCCTGGCGCGCTGTTAGTTTCACATAATTCATATTAGTATGTAAATATTTTTCTTTGTCCTCTAATTTGCTTAATATGTTATGGGGACAACTAGTCTCGTGAAAGAATATATTTTGTCCGGCCTTGGGTTTTACGTTGTGTATCAGAATGTCTTCCAATTTTTTATTATTCGAATGCGTGTCCATAAAGCAATTTCTCATATCCGGTTTGAAATGGTATATATTATATATAAAACCCATTAAAGCCAATGCAAACACTAATAAAAACATAATCCTCAAACGAAAATTTATTTTTGTAAATTGAGACAAATATTTATTAAGTTTTAATACTTCATTCATATTTATTAGGTACGTCTACGTAATAGATCAGTGGGACACAATATAATTAGCAATTGTTTTCTAAAACGCTATAGAGATCTCGAATTATAATTAATCTTATAATTAATTGCCATATAATTATTTTGCATTTATATACAAATAATTTTTTTATATAATTAATTGTAAAAACGATATAAGTAAATGTTGCGTAGACATTTGCTAATGGAATTACCAAACTGTTTAATATGCGTCATTACCAATGAAAATTATTTACGAATTTTTTTTTTGGGTATGGCAATGCTTTGAAATATACGGGGGAAATTTATCTTTATAGGTTGTTTATTTAATTTTATGAACGATTTTTCAAGATGACAATTTATTGAACATTGTTGTGAAAATCTTGATTAAGTCGGCTTTGAATATCAACCATATATATATAAGTTCAAATGAAATATAATAGATTTTGTCTAATTACGGAATAACTATGTGGCCCGTGTGGTGTAATGAAAATAAAAAACGAATTTTTAAGATTATACTATTTTATATATCTGGGAAAGTCTCGATTAAATTAACTTTGAAAATGATTTAATAATAATATTCCTGTGGATTATTTACTTTATCCCATTGTTGCCATTACGATAAAAAAATTCTTGAATAACTTTCACTGCTAACTTGACGCGCATGTAAATAAATCGTCGTAGAACTTATTCTTTATAAATGACGTATGTGAAGTTAAAAAGTTTTAAAAAGTTATTATTCTCTGAGAGAGAAAAGAAGAAGAGAGAGAAAAAAAAAAGAGAATCTGAACCTTCCTCTATACTATAGATGGTGCAACCAGGCCAAGCTTCTAACTTTTTAACTTCACGCTTTATGTTTTTACTACCTTTTTAAAGTTAGAATTACTCTCTCCAGAGAAAAGTAAACAAACCAAAAATCACATAAAAAAGAACTGAAAATTTTTGATCATTTTTGTTTTAAAATTTTACATATTAAATAATAATGTTGTGAAAATTTTTTTTTTTAATTTAAAGTATGAAACATGTAGAACCTATTTTTATAAAGTAATTAAAAATTAGGATATATTAACATATCCAAATAGGGGATGGTTTGTACCCTTATTTTACTAATAATATAAATAAATTTATATGAATCATTAACTTTTTTTTTTAACGAGCAGATTGTCGAGCATCTGGACTAATTATTATTGGACTAGGTACAATGCTGAAGGTTTCCTAGTATAAGATATATCCCCAATTTTTTTTGGATCAGAGTTATTGGCACTTGTCTATGACGGTATATGTGAAAATTGCATTTTCATCAGGTTGCCACCTAACAGCTCCGCCTCAAATTCAATTTAAATCCCACTTCAGATTCAACAGTTCACAACCTTTTGCATGAGTTTGTTTCGCCTGTGCCTTTGTTAAAATGTCCGCAGGATTCTCAGATGTTGGTACGTATTTGACGTCTATTTCACCCTTAATATATTTCTCTCTTATATGATGGAAACGTATATCAATGTGCTTACTTCGTTTTTGCACGCTCGGATTTTTAACCAAAAATTGGGCACTTTGGTTGTCACAATACATAGTTGTAGCATTATTAAGATATTTGTGAAAACCCATTTCGTTTAGCAATGATCTTACAAATGCAACCTCTTTTGCCCCCTGTCCTAAAGCAACGTATTCTGCTTCCATAGAACTCAAGGAGACAATATGTTGTTTCTTCGACTCCCACGCTACGGGACCGTCGCCCAAGAATAGAACATAACCACTCTGAGATTTCCGATCATTCGAATCGCACGCCCAATCAGAGTCTGTATAACATAAAAAACTTTCACAATTAGATTTATATGTTATAGTACCTTTCATCGTATTTTTCAATTATCGAAGTACGTATTTAGCTGCAATAAAGTGCTCCTGGTGAGGATGAGAATTGAATTGTGCCAACTTAGAGACAGTAAATGCGATATCGGGTCTACTGATAACGGCTAGATACATCAGCCCACCGACTAGCGATTGGTATTCTCTCACATCAACATTTTGTGTACATGCTTTCTCCTCACATTTTTTCAAAATAGTTCCACAAGCAATTGGAGTATTCGCCGGTTTGCAATTAAACATATTCCCTTCTTTTAACAATCGTTCAGTATATTTCATTTGATGAATACTAATTGAGCCTCGCTCTTTATCACGCTCAACTTCCATACCGAGATAAAAGGAAATAGCACCACGATCTACGGCAACGACATATTGATTTAGTGCAGACACTATCCTCATCATTTCATTGGTGGTTGAGCATGCCAATATAATATCATCCACATAAACGGCGATAATGCTTATATTATTACCATTTTGCTTAATAAAAACGCAATTGTCAGCTTTACATTGTTGAAACTTCATCGTTAGTAATATATCAGTGATCTTTCGGTTCCACTCACGACCACCTTGTTTGAGTCCGTAGAGTGAACGTTTTAATTTACAAACTTTATCTGGATATTGGCTATCCTCGAACATTGGCGGTTGTACCATATAAACTTCCTCATTCAGTGTTCCATTTAAATAGGCAGCTGCAATATCTATATGCCGAACTAATAAATTATGTCTTGCTGCTAAAGCTAACAGAATACGAATTGTGGTATGCCTTACAACTGGCGCAAATGTTTCTCTATAATCAATTTCATACTGCTGCTTGCAGCCAAGGGCGACCAATCGGGCTTTATATTTTTCAATGGATCCGTCTGCTTTACGTTTGATTGTAAAAACCCACTTACACCCTATGACGTTTTTGTCAACAGGTTTCTTCACCAGATCCCAAGTTTGATTTTTGATTAAACTACTGTACTCCGCCTGCATAGCTATTTTCCATTTTTCACCATTTTCAGATTCTAGAGCTTCTTTAATAGTCACCGGATTTTCTACCAAATTATTAAGCATTTCAGCTCCGCCTTCCGTGATCCACACCTTTTTAGGTCTTCCTCTGTTGCCGGTACGTATAATCTTAGGCCTACCCCTTTTTCGTTTTCCGGACGGACATACTTCCGGTTCTTCTTCTGACGTTTCATTGTTATCACTTATTTCATTATCATCATTATTATCTCCATCATCAACGGCTGCATCATTTTTTTTAACTTTAGCGAACGTTTTCTGCATATCACCATCATTTTTGAATATGTAGAATTGTCTCTCCTCTTTACTCTCAACCTTCTTGCATATGGGGCTTTCAAAAAAAGATCACATCAATTGCCTTAATACATTGTTTAGTAGAGTTGTCGTACAACCTATACCCTTTTGGATAATTTTCATACCCAACGAATATGAGTTTCCTACCTCTTGGCTCGAATTTGCTTTGGCTTCGGCCCTTCTCTAAGACTACAGCTTCACACCCAAATGTTCTAAAGTGACGTACTGAGGGTTTTCGGCTGTACCAAATCTCGTTGGGCCCCGCCCTGAAACGGAGTACCGGCATAGGTACTTCGTCCAAGGATCACGGGGCCAGAACAAAAATGCAAAAAGCATATTATATAAGATACCTTGGAAAAATTCCTTGGATCAATAATCTACCTTTTAGCAAACATAATATAATGGGATACCAACCCATGGGCAATAGGCTGTCCAAAGTTGGGAGATCTAATGATCGACAGTCCTACCAAAGACTAAGTTTGGTACCGCGGGGTACTGGAGCCCCAAGAACTAAGGTTCTTGCCAGTACGTACTCTTGGGTAGGCCCCCTTGTGGGAGCTTCGCGGGGGCTGTAAAATCGCTATTGGTGCAAGGCAAAAAACCCCTGCCACCAAGGGGTGAACTTACATAGCCTATGATGTAAGTTCTAAAATTGGAACCTCCTTCGGGGGGGGCGCAGGGACGCTTAAATCCCTATAAACGTCTAATTGAGTCTTCACGACGGGTATAGACGTAAAACACACACTTCACTGTACCAAATCTCGTATGGTGTTTTCCCATTCAGCACTTTTGTGTGTGATCGGTTCCTTATGTAAGTTGCTGTGTTGACGGCTTCTGCCCATAAAAATTGAGGTAATTTAGAACTAACCAGCATACATCGCGCCATTTCAATAAGAGTGCGGTTGGCTCTCTCCGCAATTCCATTTTGTTGCGGCGTATATGGTACTGTTGTTTCATGTATTATGCCTTTTTCAGCCAAAAATTTCGAAAATTCAGAATTTTTATATTCCAGACCATTATCACTTCTTATTGATTTTAGTTTACAACCAGTTTGTTTTTCTACTTTAGCTAAATAAGTTTTAAACATAGTCAAAGCATCGGATTTATGTTTTAAAAACTAAACATCAATCATGCGAGAGTAATCATCAATAAATGTTATTAAATATACAGCGCCCCCTTGTGACGTAACACGCATTGGACCGCAAATGTCTGTATGAACTAATTGTAAAACACCACCTGTATATACTTGATCAAAACTTCCAAAGTGTTTTCGATTAATCTTACACTCAGCGCATGTGATACATTCAAAATTTGTTGGTGTATTAAGTTGTAAACCCCGAAACATATGTTTCGTTGATAATGAACATAAATCGTGAATGTTTATTATTTTAGTATTAAGTCACAAAATTCGGATTTTATTTTAACTGTACCAATACCTTCGGCCATTATAATTTCACCAGATGCAAGCAGTATACTTTTGCTTTTATTTTGGAGACTGACAAATAATTCTGAGTTGTTACACATGTGAGATGATGCTCCACTATCTAGCAGCCATATACCATCTCTTCTACCATTGGTATTTAACACACTCAAAGCAGCTTCTGACATAGAATTGCAAGATTCTTTACAATTTGGTTTTATGTGGCCAACTTTCCCACATTTATAACATTTCACTTTCTTTTGACCTTTTTGATATCTATAAAACCTTTTATTTGGCCCTTCCGCCTTAGTTTGCCATTTCGATTTTACCGCAAAAACACCTTCAGGTTGTACACTTACATCTCTTTCTCCTTGTCGTAGCTCTTCTTCTAAAATTTTTGCTTTCAGGTTCTCTAGAGTTGGGAGTTGATCTCTACTCTCTATTGCTATAGCAAAACTTTCTAGCTCCTCCGGTAAGCTACACAATAGTAATATCGTTAAGAGCTCTTCCGGAATTTTCAAATCTATTTGATTTAATTCATCCAAGGTTGTGCAAAACTCGTTTAACTGCACTGCAAACCTTTCCGATTTTCTCAATTTAAAACGAACCAGTTTTTTTAATAAGTGCATCTTCCGCGCAGGTGCATCCCTATTATATAGGTTTGACAATACCTCCCAAACCGATTTGGCTTTTGCACAGTTCTTAATGTGAACAATTTCACTGGGCTTGACCGAGAGGATAATTGTCGCCTTAGCCTTTTTGTCTAAATTGGTCCACTGCGTTTTTTCCTCTGTTGTCGCATCCGCTGCGCACTCAACTTCAACAGCACTCCATAGGTCCAAAGTGATCAGCACACTTTGCATTTGTACTGCCCATGTGGCATAATTGTCGCCGTCCAACTTTTCAATACCAGCCATATTAATATACGGAACGAATGTCAAAAAAAAACTTACTCAATTTAACAAACCGCGTAATCTGGTCCCATAACCATGAAAGAAACTTGTTAAATCGTTCGTTTTATAATTTAGTTTTATTATTTCAACAAATAAAGTAATTTCAAGATGTAAGTAAAAAAAAAGTTCAAAAAAGGTAAAGTCTGTATATGCGAATAGAGATAGATAAAAAACAACAGAAAAACCCAATTAATTCTATTTAAATTGGAGTTGCCACCTAACTCATATATATTTATTTTATTAGTAAAAATAAGGGTACAAACCATCCTCTATTTGGTTATGTTAATATATCCTAATTTTTAATTACTTTATAAAAATAGGTTCTACATGTTTCATACTTTAAATTAAAAAAAAAATTTTTTCACATTATTATTTAATATGTAAAATTTTAAAACAAAAATGGTCAAAAATTTTCAGTTCTTTGTTTATGTGATATTTGGTTTGTTTACTTTTCTCTGGAGAGAGTAATTCTAACTTTAAAAAGGTAGTAAATACGTAAAGCGTGAAGTTAAAAAGTATAGAGGGAGGCTCGGATTCTCTTTCTTTTTCTCTCTCTCCTTCTTTTCTCTCTCAGAGAATAATAACTTTTTTAAACTTTTTAACTTCACGCATCATTATAAATGATATTATTATACATTCACTAACCATTGGATGTACGCATATGGCACGTGTGTGTTTTAATGATACTTAGTATTTTTTTGTTCTTTATTAATTTTAACAATGGCGATAGAAATTAATAAACGTAAAACAAAACATCATTCTAATTCTGAAAAGCAAGATGAAGGGTTATGGGTAGTACCCAAGAAGATAGCAAAATCTTCGGAAACTCTGAAAAAATCAAAGGTATCCAAAAGCAAAAACTTAGAATACACTGTTAATCAAAATGGTTCAGCAAACAGCAATGAACCGAAAGTTAAAGATCTACAATTGTCTAATGAACCAGACGTAACATTTGGCAAAGAATTTAATATGTTAAACTTTCGCACGAAATTAAGAGGAAACAACTTCATAACAGGTACTAAACTAACTAATCTTAAAATTTAAATTCTTTCCACATCTATATACAAGTCGCGGGCGTTATACTTTATAGTTTATGGACAATGTATCATATACAAGTTAGCTTCTGTGCCTAATCATTTCTTTTGTACGTTGAACGTACCTTATCTCCTTCTAGGTGTTATAATCGTTATATGAAGTGTATACAAATTTAGCATAATATTTAAATCACTTTTTGTTATTTATAGAATTGAGGCATTTTCTCTATTTGGCGGAAATTCGACCGAAAATAATTACCAAGTATGTAGAGAAACGAGGGAAGCCTTTAGAATTGGCCGAAGCTTTGGAACGTGTCGAAAAAAGAAACACAGATCATGTGGCTTATATAACCGAAGCTTTGAAACTGGTAGTTATGGAGATATTACGCAATCATTCAAATCATTTAGAATCAGCCATTCATGCATGTCGTTATTTTTTGAAAGCCCATTGGACCGCGGTGGAATTATTACTCAACTCTAAACAATTTAATCATCGAAAGATTGCTTTAAAACTATTAACGGCCTTTGTATGCGTAGAACCACAGTTGGGCAGACAAATTCTCGTTTCTTTTAACTTATTAACCAATGTAAACAGCATCAATCAATTTTTGTCACATTCGATTGTAGAACTCGGACAAGAATTGCAAAATATGTTGAAAAAAAAGTTAACGGAAGAAAAATTTCAGGATTTGGAAACTGTGCGCAAATGTTATATACATTTTGTGCTCTCCTATCTTGTGGATGGCAATACTTTACTAATACGCAACATCTTGGATCATGGTTCTTTAATAAAGGGTCTAATAAACGGTCTATTATATGATGAGGCGGTAACTGTATGTATGGTGTTAAACACTTTAAAAAAGTTTGTACTAGAGCGTGTGGAAATATCGAAAACTAAAAAAATCCACATTTTCGACTTAAATTGTTGCAAGTCCTTGGTACAGCTGTATGATTGGTGTGGCCCTAAGGTATATTGGGCGAAATGTAACGGTCGAAAAAAAGATGAAGAAAATTCTGTCAATGAAAATTTTCCCGAGGAAATATTTGCTATTGAGCAGGAACGTGAAATGGTAGCCAAAACTGTTCATGCCTTTCTTTTGATTCTATTAACTTCTAGAAAGAATGGTATTGCTTTTGATACTGCGAAATTTTTTCGTCAAAAACATAACACTATACAAGGTAGTTGCTATGTGTTAATAGGAAAATTAAGTAAAATTTTAAATTGATATTATATTTTATAGGTCAAGTCATAGGATCATTGATGAAGCCTTGGTCTAGTCCCTTAAAAACTGAATTAATTTGCAAAATATTAGAAGCATGTCCAGATTTATTCCGACACACAGTCCGCCACTACGCTGGCTTAGTTAATCCTCTACGTTGCGGTCAAAACTTTTATGTGATCATAGCAGACTTTTTACGCCACATAATCAATAGTTGTCATCCTCGATTTTTAAAAGGGGCATTAGAAATGATTACCTTAACTGACTTCACTTATTGGATTAAGGATATTTGTTTGCCATTAGAATCTCTGGTACATATAAATGGTTCTAAATTCTTGCATCATCGAGATTTTCAATTTCGTTTAACCACAAATCGTTTACTACTCGCCATGTTCCAACAGTACACTAATTATTTGAAAGCAATCAATGAGTGTGAGGCTCAACAAACTACAACAAATGATAAGCGTAAATTTAAATTTGATATATTAAATCACTTGCTGATGCACTTTCCCACCGTGGAAAATATATTAACCTCCTTGAACATGTCCATTGAATTGAAAGACGGAGTAGATGTATTGGCTCATATGGATGTAACATTGGATTTACTTCTAATAATTTGCCAAGAGAGTCCAACATTTGTTAATAAAACGACCGTTATATTGGATTATTTAGAATTATTGAGACCAATTTATGCTGATAAGGAACGAAGGAATATATGTTTAGAAATGAAAGCTATTAAAACGATATTGTTATTATATCCGAAGGCCTTAGAACCAAATAGAGACCAATTTAGTACGGTATTGGAATCGTTTATTAAGGCTTTTGTTCATGGAAAAGAGGATGTTAGCAGAGAGGCGGCCTCTTTATTACGAGCAATATTTAAAAATACGGGTATATTTGATTCATGTGAATTAGAAATTGATTTGTGGTTAGAAGCATTACGATTTTTCGATGAAGCAACCACTGATGTGGTGTGTCAAGTGTTCAATGAAGTTTTAAAGGTACGTGTGTGTTACTTCATTTATTACACAGATAATTTTTACGAACTGACTTTTTCATGACCTTGACTTGCATTTACTAATACTATTAAATGAATTTTAATATAAATAGTAATCGTGCCTTAACCGACCGTAACATTTTCACTTGTTTACTGATAAAATATATTATGTTTTCAGGTTACTACGGTTGACGTACATCTACCCGTTAAGGATGAAAGTGTAACCAATACAGAAAAAATACACCAATTGTTTGGGATTATTGAAAAAGGTTTATACGTAGAAGGTTATGTAGAGTCCTTGAGGATAAGCAAGTTGATGCCTTTAATATTTAAAGGTGTAGAAATTGAAAAACCTTTCAGCGATTATTTGGAATGTGTTTGTATGTTAATGTTTCATTATTATCAAAAACCAGAATATTTGTTAACAATCTATGATATGGAATTCAAGTCTTTATCCACCTATATGACTGCATGGATAACTTTGGATAAAAGAAGAATAAACAAAAAAAATTTCACCAATTTAAACGCCAATATACCAAAATGGTGCGAAGCCATGAATTATATATATGAAACTCAAAGCAATATTGAGAATTTCTTCGACAGAGATGATATGAAAGATATTTTGCAAAATGAACGCTTATTGATGATATACATACAGTTGGTAATGTTTCAAGTACTGCAACTGAGGGAATATCATCTCTTAACGTGTTTGGAGTCTGAAAAAGCGGCACAATTCATTAATGAATGTTTAAAATATATACAAAAACAGCAATCAACAAAGCAGCAAGATCAGAGATTTCTTAGTAAACTTTTGAAGTACATTTACAGGGTGCGTTTGCAACAGGTCAATAGCCAGGAGTTAATTAAAAATAACCCCGATTCATTACCCTTTTTAAGGTTTTTGAAATTGCTAACCCAACATTGTAATAAGTTGGATAATTTCGATGTGGTATCGTTAAATTATAAATCGAAATTAGTCAAAACGGTAGCGATTTCCCTAGAAAACGCGGAGCTTTACAAAAAACCTACGAAACTAATGAAGGAATTTATAGGCGTTATAACGGTCTTCCAATTAAATGTGCAGCAATGTGTAGAAATTTTAAATCTCTTAAGTGATAAGCTATGTTACAAGGATTACTTTGCCGATATAAGCACCAAAGAACGGAGTTTCTATTATGAATTAATGGTAAACTGTCTAGAACATTTAGCCTCCTTAAAAAAGGCTGTAAGGTGTGACAGTATTATTAAAAAGTTTTCTAAATTATATCATCAATTTTTTAACAAATTTCCGGAAGATTTAAATTTGGAAAATTTAGAGGAAGCTGTCTACAAATTCTTGCTAATCAATCATCATTACATAATGAGAATGGATCGAAATTTCTTTCAAAGTTTTCTAGTTGAAAGAAAATTATTTAAATTTTCCATTAAGTTGGCTTGTCTTGTGTATGAGCATAATAGCGATCTAAACGAAATGGTTTTGGATTTCTTGGCATTGGATGTGAATAAGAAGGAATTAATGTATCCTCTGTTAAGTATAACGTTTAAGAAAGACTTACAACTAAACTTAGAAGCTCTTAAAAATTTGTATGATCGGTTTAAAAATGGTTTTATGCGTTTGCTAGAGAAACCGCAAAAAACTGCTCATATTTATAAAGATTCCGTGGAAGCGGCAGTAAAATTAATAGAATACTGCATGCCCTGGACTGAATGTCGAGATATATGTTTCAAGCAGTTGAAATTTGAGAGCATAGAGTTACCACAAATTAAACTTTTACAAGCCATATACGAAAAGGCTTTTAAAGGAGTAGAAGATGTTTCCAAAAAATTAGATATTTTTCAGAATTTTATCTTAATGACTTTGAATATGTTTTTACTGGATTTGAAAACTCAGAAATTATCTCATGAAAAAGTAGAACTATTAGCTTTTTTACTACAACAATGGTTTATCACTGTAAAGAAAGATTTTAAACACTCTTCAAATGATTTCGCAAAAGTTTTAAATTCCACACAATGGTTACAGTTTTGTAAAATGATGCTAAAGCATGGAATGGAAGAACAGTTAGAAGAAGATTCACAAAAACTAAATGCTTTGATGCTACAACTTTTGGCTTATTTAAACGATCACCTATATGACGATTACAGTGAAGATGTGATAAAAATTAACGTAAAGCCAGAAACACCACAACAATTATTTGAATTAATTTTCCAACACTCAAAATTCTATGACATAATTTTAAGTCATCATAATAGTGATCTAAAAGGACAACTTTTATATTTACTTTTTGTTTTAGCTAAAAAATATCCCGAATCTTTAAAACAAAATCAAATTCCTGTATTATTGGGAGCATATCACGCTTGCTTGTCTTTGGCTGATCGTTATTGTTTGGCTTTGCTAAATCTATATGAAAATTATGATAAAGGTTTGGATAAATTTAAACCCTTTTTATGGGGTGAAAGTGCTATCAGCTTTTATGCTTTACGTGCACAGGGAGCCAGTAGCAAACAAAACCTACAATGGGCCGAAACTTCTACAAAACAGGTTATGTTTTTGGTGGACAGACAAATATGCGAATACACGGTCGATAATTTTCCAATTTGGCGTAAGTTGAATACTTTAAAACAAATGCCTCTAATAGAGTTTGAAGATCCCGCTCTAAAATCACGTAAATTCGGATGTAATGTTTTAGAACAAAAAATAGAACGTGGACAACGAGAATTCTCTGAAACTGAACTGCGTTTGTGTCCGAAACGTGAGGAGGTCTATGAAAAGTGTTACGATCCAGCTTTTATGGTACCGTTGATGTTGATGTTCTTTGCTCCGGATTGTTACAGCCATCCTGCCCGCCCTGTAGAAAATGGTTTATTGTCTCTGATGTTTTCTGCATTATCTTCGCAAGACAAACAAATGCGTTGTGTAGCCGGTTGCGTTCAACTGCGTTATCGTACACATTTCGAGCAGAGTAATTTCTTCGAGAAACCTTTATGGCTTCAAACCTATGATAATATACAGTCTGGACTGAACGAATTACGTCAAAGTTGGGTACGTTATAAAGGGAAAAATAGTATACCGCGAGTGCCTTTCATTTCCAGCCTATTTATAGCTAAAACTTTGAATTTAACCACAGATCCCACCCACCTGCTCTACAAACAATTAACGCTACACTTAAGGCTTCAAAGTAGTTTCGACTTTCATACCGTACCAGAGTTTAATGTACTCTTCTTATCGACCGAAGTGGAAAATCAAGAGTTTCGCCGTTTCATTGTACAGGTGATAGGTAACGGTTTGAAATGTAGTTCAGATTTATTCGTACTCATCACAACCAACACTTTTAAAGTTTTAATGACATGTTATGGTAGCACTGTCGCAACATTGGATCTAAATTTATTAATACTATCTATATTCTCTACATGTGTCAAAATACCGGCTTCTTCTAAATTGATGATTGAAAATGTTGGTATTATATCGTGGCTGAGTTCTATAATCAGTAAAATACAATTTCATCAATTTGATATTATAGAAGGTCTGATATCCATTATTAACAATCTTTGGTATGCAATGAAGGCTACTGAAAAAGAATTCCATAATTTTAATTTTCTTCAAAAACAAATTTATCAACTAATACTACAACTATTGCCTGTGCTAACGGCCCGTATCCAATCGAAAATTTTTGCCAAATTGATAAATATTTTACAAAAGACCGTTTCGGATAATATTGATTATATGGCTCTATCAAGCGAACTATTACAACATCTCTTAAAGTGCGCCGAGAAACATTATGGTAACCTGGTAATGCCTTTGCTTAACATTTTTGCTGTGGGTGGTGAAGGATGTTGCTCCTTACACGATTATTGCCAAGAACTTTATGATGATGGAGTAGATGTTAATATAATTTTAGGTTTAACTAGTTTGAGATCCTATCTTATTAAATGGTGGACTATAAAAAATCAATGTCAGTCCAATCATGTTATGAATTTTTCGGTTAATAACAGTGTCACATGATTGTGTGCTTTAATCAGTTTTATTATGTAAGTCATCATAATTTCTGGTCATTTCGTTACCTTTTGCTTCAGAATTTCTTCTAATAATCCTTACTATGTAATATCCTATTATAATCCATTTTATAGAAGGGACGACCCAGCAAAATGGAGTAAAGGCAACTAGGAATTAAAGACAGCGGCGGCGAATTATACAAAATAATGAAGTTGAATGTATATGCTGTTTTTGATAAATCGGTACAATGTTTTTGCAAATAATAATGTGTGTATAATAATAATATTTTTTACAAGATGGAAATAAATTGCCCACTAAAAATATTTCCCATATGAGAACAATATGAAACTTAAATGTAGAAAATAGGAAAAAAGAGTGGAACAGGTAAGAAAGATGTTTTTAAATATATTTTTTGGGCAGGGCTCGATACAACAAGTGAAAATTATTAAAACCAAAGGGATACATAATAAAAAAATTCCCATAAGAGAATTTAAGAAGCAAATACGGAAACAGAAAGCATCAAGAACCAGCCAAGTAACACGGGGTGCAACACTAACAACCAAACATCAATAAGGACAACAAGAAGAATATTAATAACAACAAAAATTATAAATTGTAGAAAGGCAATTGAAATTGAGAAATCCCATTTGTAATTGGGAAAAACATTTGAAATTGGAAAAAAAAATTTATTAGCTACAGAGCTATATCTCATTTTTAATTGTCTTTATAACATTTTTTATAACATTTTTATATCTTGCATCACCCTGTGGAAGAGGGTATATTAAGCTTGTGCGGATGTTTGTAAGTCCTAAACGGCAAATGCCACACCCACCTTCAGTTATACCGATCGATTCAGAATCAAAATCTCAATCGATTTAATCATGTTCGTCTGTTCATGTAAATTTGTTTGCAAGCTACAGGTCGAATTTTTTGAGATATTTCGATGAAATTTGGTACAAGGATATGTATTGACCCAAAAAGGAAACTTTTTGAAAATGGATAGGATCGGACCATTTTTAAGACCAATCCCCATATAAAAATTGTTTTTTTGATTTCATTAACAAACAAAATAAAAAAAATTTCTGACATATGTATCATTTTGAAATATTTAAAGTAGGTAAAGAAAAAGCAGGGTATTGGGAAAATAAAAATTGATATTGAGAAAATCAAAATTGAAATTGGGAACTTCCAAATTGAAATTGAGAAAATAAAAATTGAAATTGGTAATTTAACATTTGAAATTGGTAAAATACAAATTGAAATTGAGAGAATGCATTTTAAAATTTAAATTGTAAGTTAAGAAAACTAATATTGAAAATGAATGAAATATTTAAGTTTGAAGCATAAAAATTGGTTTATTTTATTTACTAAAAACCCAATTTTCAATATTAATTTTTTTAACTTACAATTTAAATTTTTATTTTTTCAATTTCAATTTGGAAGTTCCCAATTTCAATTTTGATTTTCTCAATATCAATTTTTATTTTCCCAATTTCAATTTGGATTATATTAATTTCAAATTTTATTGTCTCAATTACAATTTTGAATTTTCCAATTTCAATTGAGATAAATTTTAAAATTTTAATTTTTTAATTCTCAATTTCAATTTTATTTTTTTCAATTGCAATTTGGTTTCGTTTTCTCAATTTTAATTTTGATTTTCTCAATTTCAATTTGGTTTTCTCAATTTCAAACTTTACTTTCCCAATTTCAATTTGGATAAAACTTAAATTTCTCAATTTCAATTTGGTTTTCTCAATTTGAACTTGGAAGTTCCCAATTTGAACTTGGTTTTCTCAATTTCAATTTAGTTTTCTCAATTTGAGTTTGGTTTTCTCAATTTAAAACTTCAGTTTCCCAATATCAATTTGCAAGTTCTCAATTATAATTTGGAAGTTCTCAATTTAACCTTAAAATAATGTATTACAATACATTAAGTAATTTTTGTTTGTTTACTTTGTAAGTATGTAAATCCGTATCACATGAAAATATTCTAAAAAAAGTCGATTCTAAGTAGGTTTTGCTTTTGTTTTCTTGCGTTTTTTTATATGAGCCATGTGTTTACTTGATGTGAAAAATAAAATAGTTTAAGGGAGTCTTGCTAGAATCGTAAAACGAGAAACAATAACTGCGGAAAATAAAAATAAATTTTGCCTTAACCCGAACTCTACAAAAATAAATTTTTCTTAAAAAAAGGATCCTGGAAAATCCCTGAGCTATCTTGGCTATAAACTGGGATAACCCGGAGAACGTTTCAAGTGGCGCCCGAGCAGCGACTCGGGATTTGAAAGGCAATTAGCAACACCATCACAATTGGTATAAACGCATTTGGCATCAACATACACCAAATATCGAGTTGAACCAAATCATTTTAAATACACATTGCCCAAACAAGCAAAAAGGAACTAACATGGTGCGTACCGGGTGGATATACTATGCTCGCAAGGAAGAATTGGAGAGGATATGTAACGAGTTTTCAATTACTCCTCTGAGCCAAGTGGAAACAATTAGTCAGCTTTGCCAATCACGACGATCTGGAATCAGCTATTGAGGTGCGATTAGCAGAGTTAGATTCACTCTTCTCACCACGCATACCGCAAACACTTCCAACACCTGAAACTAGAGCTGTTTCACGTTTACCAAACCTCCAGCGAGATGTACAAACAACCATGAGCTGCGCTGATGCTAGGTGAGAATGTGGACCTTACGCTTTGATGGTGAGAGTGACCTCTTAGCATTCATAGAGCGGCTGGAGGAATTAGCTGAAATTTATGAGATTTCAACATTTTTGGTACCAAGAATATTGCCAGAAATACTAACGGGTTGTGACGAGATTTCCTTCTGGCATGGGTTTAGCCGTCGGACCAGGGTATCCCGTCCATTAATTTATAATGGAGGACGCTCTTTGTAATAATTCACAGACTAGGCTTTATTTTTTTCCCCTTCACGTGTATGTACTCGTATATAGTTTTACACCTTAACGTTATAGGAGATTTGTATACAATATAAGTACGAATACAATTTCTCTTGGTATCTTATGTAGCCCCACTCACTCCGTTGACAAGTTGGTTAAGACACCCCAACCAGGCTTTACACCATGAATTACACCTTTCATAATAGAATTTGCTTTTGTGGACTATTCACCAGGTCTATCACCCTGTGTAACCTGGTAGTTAAAATGAATTTCATAGCTATGACTTACGTATACAGCAAGACTATGACCCACGTTGTTAATTTTTTCCTCGACCAGAGTCGATGTTAACTCCTTGCTAGCTGGTGAAAGAAAGAGAGCGATCAATCGTCGATCACTTATAAGAAAGCTCGGGTCCTCTAAGTATATTGGAATATCGTAAATATTCCACTTAGACTTGATAAGGTGGCAGTGAGTGGGGTTGCCATATGAACTTAATCTACTTAAACTATTTACTTAAATTAGGTACTTAACCTACGGGTGTGAGAGGAAAACGAGGATAGCGACTTTCTTCGTCACACGGCCTTCCCTCCCTGAGAATCTTATGTTACGTAAATAATTAAATACATTTCCATTGCCTAAATATAATAATACGAAGTAATAACATTTTTTAATTCATTTGCTAAGTTGGAAAATTCATATAAAAGTGAAATATGTGCATGTGATAAAGGAATTCGAATCATATATACAGTTCATTCTGTTTCTCAAAATATGTAAACTTAAAACTAGGTAGGTATAGATATGTAGTATATATTACAAAATTTGTATATGTTACAAAAGTGTTAGCAACGTTTATGTAAAGAGTTTCAACAAAGTTTAAATAGTTAAATACAACAAATAAGTCAAATTCATTAAGTGTGGTACGGCGTAAATGCACAGTTCAGTCTTATGTCCATATAGCTAGTTAAATTAGGTAAGGCCGGGTCAATTTTCGTAAATCTGGGCGAATTAAAACGGTCGCACTTCATAAATCGTTTGCAGCGACGTCCAGGTGGTATATCTCGCATAAGCTGCTCAATACGCGGCACCAATTTCCGCAAAACCGATGTTGGTATTCCGGCCACGTGCCAACCGTGGGGTGTTGCGACTGGACGTGCCGGTTGTCTATTGCCTTGTGAGCATCTCGTGCATCGAGATGCAGTAGACTGCAGTTGCAGCGGTGGTGGTGCACGTATTGGGTCATAACGTTGGTTTGTTCGCTCACGACTGTAGAGTGGTGGCGAGTTCGCATTAAGACTATGTTGTTGTTATGGTGTTGGGGGGGTTATCTCCCCTTCAGGTACGTTGGGCACATTTTCGTTGTCGGATGCCAACAATCCATCTAGTATTTGATTGATTTCTTCATAATGTTCAAGCCATGGCGATCTAGCGTGGAGTTCATTTGATTCTGCTAGATATTCGGACAGTGGTGAAACGTTGCAATTCAATACCGGAGATGACGATTCTGCGGGTTCGTGGTGTTGTTGACTATTTGGTGATTCATTCGCTACATTACGTGCCATGCTGGGCAGCGTATGTGAATTATCAACGTCCTCTTGCCGACTATCGCTGTTTGTTAGAAACAGTGGGTGCCTTGGTGAACGATGGTCACTTCCGGGTGGCAATATTAACGTCCATTTCAGTGTACACCCAAGTTTCAAATGGTTACCAAAGACTACTTCTTCTGAGTGTTCCATACGCACTGCTGCATATCCCCTGTATCTTGGTGGTGAAGGACAACGAGACTCTTCATTTCCGTACCCTGGTGGTGGTGATGGTGGAATGTCGTCGCCATTTTCATTTTCCTATTCTTGTGGATTTTCAGAGTGGTCATACCAAGCTGGTGGGCTCGGAGGCTGGTGCGTTTGCGAATTTTCATTATAAGCTTCCAAGTGTTCTCTTTGCCAGTCGCTTGGTGAATAGACCCACACTGGTGATCCACACCCAGTTTCATATTCTGGAGTTGGTTGTTGTTGGACATTATAGCGTGTCCCAGAACAGTTGTTGACACCAGAATAACTCCCTGGATTGAACATTTTATTTCTAGAAGTACAAACAAAGGAAAATGATTATATATTTTTTCTGTTGATATCGTCCGAGGACGAAAGTTCGTTTGTGTCTGTCAGGGGGCTGTTATACGGTTTTAAGTCGCGTACGTGACATTTCTTTTTGTGACCTAAACCTTTAACCTCTGCAATGACTTTTGATTTCAAACTAGTAACAGTATATGGCCCGTCAAATTTTGGGGCCAACTTGGCTGCGTATTGATCAACTGCCCTTGATGAAGGATGTTCTCGCACTAAAACTCTGTCGCCAACTTTCGGGTACCAAGGACGGCGGCGTAAATTGTAATGTCTTCTCTGATCTGATGCAGCTTTGATCAAATTTCGTTGTACCAGCTTCCAAATATCCTGCATAAGTTGAAATATTTGTGTTGTATTTCCCTGCCTTGTACCTGTGCCGATCGTTACTTTATCAAACAAAGAGTTTGGAAGGCGTGGCTCTCGTGCTTGAGTAAGATAAGCCGGAGTGAACCCTGGCCAATAGTAACGATTGGCTAAATGGAGGGTTGTCTTACGGACTCCTAGGTGACCAGCGGCGGGTTGATCGTGGTTTTCTTTAATTACCTGTTGTCTTAGATTCTTTGGTACGCATAACTTCCAAGAACTTTCATTACCTTCGTGTGAGTTAGTCGTAAAGTGTCTGTAAAGTTGTCCATTTATTACAGTATAATCTGGGAACTTTTCCGGTCTGGCTTTCATTTCTTCGACTCTTTTATTGATCCACGGACACGAAGTTACAACTTATCCTGTCGTGGAATTGGACGCTGCTTGAGTACCTGGAATTTGACAACCTTCTATGGGCTGGCGAGACAGTGTGTCCGCCATTACGTTTTGTTTGCCTTTTCTGTACTCGATAGAAAAATTATACTGCTGGAGTTCCAGCGCCCACCTTGCAAGGCGGCCAGAAGGGTTGTCCAGAGAATTCAACCACTTGAGACACAGATGGTCGGTCACTACGATGAATTTATAGCCTTCTAGATAACAACGCATTTTCCGAATACTCCACACTATTGCCAAGCATTCTTTTTCTGTTGTACTATAGTTCCTCTCGGCTTGGTTTAGGTGGCGGCTTGCATACGCAATCACCCGCTCGTTACCGCCGATTTCTTGGGTGAGCACCGCTCCTATGCCAACTTCGCTTGCATCGGCTTGGAAGATAAATGTTCGCGAGAAGTCCGGGCACGTCAAAACAGGGGCTTCTGTTAATTTCCGTTTTAGAGTATCAAATGCCGTCCGTTGAGCCTCTGTCCACTTCCAATGTTTGCCCTTTTTTAGTAACGTCGTCAACGCCTGCGAGATTTGGGCAAAGTCAGGGACAAATCGGCGGTACCAAGATGCGGTACCTAGGAATCTGCGTAATTCCTTCAAGTTTTGAGGTGGTTTCATACTCATGATGGCGCTGATTTTCTCGGGATCCGTCTTAATACCTTCGCTTGTGACGAGGTGGCCTAAATATCGCACCTCCCTTTTAAAGAATGCGCATTTTTCAACATTGATTTTCAGGTTAGCTACACGCAGTCTTCTAAACACCTCACTAAGATTCTTCATATGGTCTTGAAATGATTTGCCGATCACAATTATGTCGTCCAGATAAGCGAATGCTGACGGTTCGAGTTCAGGACCAATTACCGTATCTAGAGCTCGTTGAAAAGTGGCCGGTGCCGAGTGGAGGCCAAAAGGCATGACCTTCCACTGAAACAAACCACGCCCAGGTTGTTGTTGGTTATCGTTGAGGTAGCGTACGTGTTACTATGTTTCTTCGCAGGTTCTTTTGTTCGGTGAATTTTATAACTACTTGATTCGCTTGCCATTTGTGATTTACGGATATTTTCGTTCATTTGGTTCGTTGAATTTTTAGGTTTCGTTGCTTTGGCTGTGACTTCGTGGGCCCTCGATGGTGCACTCTGGTTTACTTTCAATGCTTTCGGTTGCTGTTTACGTTTATTTGTTACTTTTGTCGCGGTTTTAGCGGGTGAATTATCTTTCGACGTGCTTGACGACGTTTTTGACGTAGTCGGGGACATGACATCAAGATTTGTGGCCGACACTGGTTTTGAGTTCGTAAGAACTGCTGAATACGTAGAACTCTGACTCGTACTTAACGTCCGAGCAGAATTATCTGATATTACGTTATGGACATCGTTTGTCACTCCTGGTGAAGTTGATTTGTTCGCAGGTGGTATGCTACAACTAGGTGAAAGTACTCTCTTAGCAATACAGTTATGTTCTATATTAGGGCCAGATTTTCCAAATTGTATAGATTGTCCTGCGCACGTAAACGTGGCATCAAACGCTAACAAAAATCCAAATCCCAGAATTGCATTTTCGCTGGATCCTGGCATAATTTTAAATTCAATGATGCGACTCATATTACCAAGCCGAACATTGCATTTGATAGCTTGTATAATACGACGATGTGAACCAACTGCCAGGATATATGTTTCTGCACACTCTCTAATATCGCTAGCTCCAAGTTGTTCTGCGTATGACCCATTAAGAAAACAACATGTGGCTCCGGTATCTACTAGGGCTGTAACTTCTATATCATTTATTAGTACTGAAACGTAAGTCGATTCTGAGCGCAGTTAAAGAATGAAATATTGATATCGGGGTTTGTTGCCGGGACCCGACCACCCCTCATTGATTTCGGGCCCCCCTGGCGTTTCCCTGTTGGTGTTGTCGACGGCAGCAATCGATGGTGCGGATGCCGACCAGTCCACAATCCCAGCAGAATAACTTTTTCGGATTTTTACAATTTCTTGCTGTATGACCTAGGCCTGCACATCGATAACAAGCTGTTCTCACCTCGATTCGTGTTTGTTGAGCAGTATTACTGGTGGTTGGTCGCTGTATGTAATTTGTATTCCTTATTGGGTGATTATTTACTATCTCGCGACTTGAAGGTCTCTCTTGCGGTTTTTGATTATATGTTCTATTATTCTTCCTTTGTTCATTGTTGTGGTTCCTAAAAAGTTCATGACTACTCTATTAGACTCACGCATTGGCTGTGTTCGTTGCGGGGTGTTTGGAATACACTCGTAGTCTCCCGCTAGTTCTATAAGTTCAGCTAGATTTTTGAAGTCATTGCGACGGATGTAACGGAGATATTCTGGAAGCGCATTCCGAAATATCCGTGTGAGCTTTTCATCCTCGCTCATCGTTGTGTGTCTCATCTTGTTTTGAATATCCAGTACAAAGTTTTTGAATGGTTCGTTAGGACGTTGTTTACGAGCACGCACCTCGTCTTCCACCCTTTCCAAATATCTGGGTGGTAAAAAGAATTTAACAAAATCAGTTTTAAAACTTTTCCAATTGTTCCAGTGAACATTATTGTTACGGAACCATGACAACGCGTTATCCCGTAGGAATTGTGGCATTGCTACGGATAAACCTCTAGGCCATAAGTTTCGGCCATTTCCTCGAGTCGTTCTATGAAAGCGAATGGATCAGGGCCGCCGTTGTACGTGATGCCCCACTTCCTCACCGTTTCCATGACTAGCCTTTTGTCTGCATTAGAAGGTTTCTCCGCGCTAGTTGGTTCCTCGATGACTACCTTTTTGTTACTTTTCATCGGGCTTACTACTGTCTTAATTGTGTTTGTATCTTCGTCATCGTCTTCGCCGGATTGGCGATCCTAATTTGCGGCATCGGATTCTTTATTAAGGGATGATGATTCAGAAGTGGTTGGACCCTCATGATAGGTCTGAATTATTAACAGTCGCCTGAGTTCGTCCCCAGGGTGTGTTCTTGCCAAAAATTTCTTAAAACGTTGGCGAAGTTCTTCTACAGTGCCTTTTGTGTCAATGCCAAATTCTTTCAAATAAGTGGTGAGTTCCTCTTTTCGTAGAGGGTACACCCATGTAGTACGAAACTCGCTACTCGACATGGTTAATTATTATTAGTTTTGGGTTTGGTATAGTATAGTTTGGTATGGTATATAATTGACGTAAATTTAGTCCAAAAATGATAAAACTGAGTTCCCCTTTTTTTCATATGTTCTACGCGGATTTTTTTTTTTTTTTCTTCACAGCTGGTGACAGTGATTGTGTTAGGTGGTTGGTAAAATACCCGTCGAAGCAATGCAAAGATGTAAGGCTGGATATGTTTACATATATATTTATATACATATTTTTTTCCCAAGATTTATTCGTCTGCACTTCTGCTTGTATTTATTGTCACCTATTGTTCTATACTCATGAATTTCTCTTTAATTTAATTTTTGTAACTCCTTTCTTTTTTTTTCTATTTTTTTCTTTCACTTGTCCCACTGTAACACCGGTATCTATATTTTAATTGTTTTATGTGCACTTGTGTATGTATGTTTTCGCACTATTTTATTTTTTTGTTTGCGTACATATGTTTATATATATATATGTATTTTTATATGTAGGTATGTATGTACATTCACTTACATGCGTATTCTCTTTGTATGTTAAATATAACGTTTCACTTTTGTATTTTTTTTTCCGTATGGACATAAGAATATATATAATAAATTTTAATTTTAGATTTTTAGGTACGTTTATTATCTTCACAAGATTTTTTCCTCTCTTCTACGCAGTTATAAATTAATTTTTTTCTCATGTTTTAGATTTTCCGCAGTTATGTAATAATTTAACTCACACTTTGAATACTCACATGTTAATGATTCTCTGTTTGTCAAAAACTAACCAACACGAACATTGTTCGAACCTGATCAAACATTCAGCTATTGATTTTAGTGCACAGGTTGATTTGTTGCTGTCTTTTAATTAGCTTACGTGTATGGTAATGCGCGCGTATTATATAACTGTTTCTGGTATGATAGTTCGTTAACCTTGAATTCTCTTTTCTTGAATTCTTTCGAAACGTAATTTGCGGGATCTTAATAATGTATGTTTAGTGAATGTTCTATGCGTACATGCTTCGAAGATTATGCACAAATGTACAATTGTTTTATTAACCATAGAGAATTTTAGGTACAGTAATGCATATGATCAAGTAGTGCATGTAAGCAAGGACAAGTATATGTGACTTTTGGTCACCGCAAGATAAGAACAGATGGAAATTCCGGCAGACCGAAAATCTAGCCGTCGGACCAGGGTATCCCGTCCATTAATTTATAATGGAGGACGCTCTTTGTAATAATTCACAGACTAGGCTTTATTTTTTTCCCCTTCACGTGTATGTACTCGTATATAGTTTTACACCTTAACGTTATATAAGATTTGTATACAATATAAGTACGAATATAATTTCTCTTGGTATCTTATGTAGCCCCACTCACTCCGTTGACAAGTTGGTTAAGACACCCCAACCAGGCTTTACACCATGAATTACACCTTTCATAATAGAATTTGCTTTTGTGGACTATTCACCAGGTCTATCACCCTGTGTAACCTGGTAGTTAAAATGAATTTCATAGCTATGACTTACGTATACAGCAAGACTATGACCCACGTTGTTAATTTTTTCCTCGACCAGAGTCGATGTTAACTCCTTGCTAGCTGGTGAAAGAAAGAGAGCGATTAATCGTCGATCACTTATAAGAAAGCTCGGGTCCTCGTAAGTATATTGGAATATCGTAAATATTCCACTTAGACTTGATAAGGTGGCAGTGAGTGGGGTTGCCATATGAACTTAATCTACTTAAACTATTTACTTAAATTAGGTACTTAACCTACGGGTGTGAGAGGAAAACGAGGATAGCGACTTTCCTCGTCACAGGGTAAAGCTCAGATGTGGCACCGTAGTAACAAAAAAACATGGGCAAGTACCGAAGAATTTAAAGATGACTTCCTGAAGTTTTTCTTGCACGGAAGATTCTACGGACGACTGGATGACCAGGTGCGCCAGAGGTACCAACAACCAAACGAAAAATTTAAAGATTATGCCCTACTAATGCAAGACCTAATGGGACACAGCAATTACACAAGCGCACAGAAAATTGAGCGGGTGTACCGCAACAGCCGCCGTGAATACCAATTTTTTTTTGGACAACCATACTCTCACTGGCATTGATCAATTGTAACGAGATTACTCCACTATGCCGGGGTTAAGCTGTCGGCGTAGGGTGTTCTCACCCATTCATTTATAATACTGGCCGAAAAGTACGAGGATATTTGTGACAACTCTGCACCATCTCACCCTCGTAATACCCGGATGAATCAAGCACAAACCATAACCACTAATAGAACAACAACGCAACACGATCAGTACTAAATGTCCGTACCGCTTGTAGAAGATGTGGTGAACAAGGACCTTTCAATCTGGATGTCGGAATCAGAGGAGTTATTCTGTTGGAACTGTGGTCGCCACGGGATACGAAGCATTGAGTGTTACCGAAAGCAGTCGGGAAACGATTAAGCAACCAGTCATCGACGGGAGGCGAGTGGCCGCCTACACCTACTCCCGGTGTGATGCGATGCGAAGATAACCACCTACGTCAGTGGCTTAACCATGGTAGCGACTATAGCTACAGGCGGAACTCGAACTTTTATCCGAAGTAGCATCGCCAGCACTATTTCACATGTGCCTCGGGTAGTAGAATCACGGGTGAATGTACACATGGTAGATGGCTCGATCCAAACATCACATGAAGAGTTAAGAGTGGTAATGAAATTCGGAAGTAGTACATGCGAAATCGACCTATTGGTTATCGAATCCACCATGGATCCCTTGATGCTCGGAATGGATTTTCTGGCAAAGACAAATGCAAAGCTTGAGTGTGGGGGACTATACAGATTACCGAAGGCAATGCGGGTGACCCAGGTTGTTACATGGCAACTACAAATCGATGACAGGGCAGAGGAGTTAGCAGTGTTTGATGAAATGTCAGGGGTGTCAAATGTTACGCAGCATATAATACGCATGAAAGATGATGTCCCTATAAAATTATGCTACCACCGTCGCAAACCGGCAATGCCTACCCAATACTCCGGATTGATCAAACACTCGATAAGCTGCGGGAGGCTAAATGTATTAGTACCATTGACTTGAAAAACGGCTATTGGCAGATACCACTACATCCGTCCAACCGGAAGTATACAGCGTTCACGGTACCGGGTCGAGGTCTTTTTCAATGGAAGGTAATGCCATGTGGCCTACATTCCGCCCCAGCGACCTTTCAACGTGCCTTAGATCATGTTATTGGCCCCGACATGGACCCGTTTGCTTTTGTCTACCTGGAGTGGTCAGTAAGTTGAGGGTAGAACATATTTATCACCTTAGACAGGTTTTCACGCTTACGCCAGACAAATTTAAAAATCAACCTTGAAAAGTGCCAATTCTTTAAAAAGGAGCTTAAATATTTGGGCCACCTGGTAACTCAAGAGGGCATTGCTACTGGTCCAGATAAGGTAGCAGCTATTAGGATCCTCCAACCGCCAGAGAATCTAAAAGAGCTGCGCTGTTGTCTAGGTACGGCATCTTGGTATAGACGTTTTTTACCAGATTATGCCAAAGTGGTACATCCCTTAACATTGTTGTTAAAGGAAAATAAAAGGTGGTTATTGGGAGAAGATCAACAACGGGCTTTCGATAACCTGAAGCAGAGGCACCGGTTCTCGCCTGCCCCGATTTTAGCCAACAGTTTGTCCTTCAGACCGATGTGAGCAATATCGGATTGGATGTGGTACTCACACACCTTTAGCGTGGTAAAAAAAGAGTCATTGCGTATGCCAGTCGCTATCTACACGGTTCCGAGAAGAAGGTCTCACAGAAAAAGAGTGCCTTGCCACTCTACGGGGTATACGGAAAATGTGTCCTTACCTAGAAGAGTACCACTTTAAAATTATTACCGATCACTTGGCGTTAAAGTGGTTGAACAGTATCGATAACCCTACAGGACGACTCCCACGTTGGGCACTCGAACTTCAGCAATTTACGTTTGTAGTCAAGTATCGCAAAGGAAAGTTTAATGTGATTGCAGATGCTCTATCGAGGCAATCAAATGAAAACCCGGTAAGATGTTATCTCGGCTACTAGATGAGCCATGGTGCACAGTTTGCGTAGACTTAGTGGGGCCCCTGCCTCGATCCAAACGAGGCCATAATATGCTACTGATGTTTATTGACCAATACACTAAATGGGTCGAAGTTGTACCGATGAGACGCGCCACCACATCCGCAATACAACAGGCTTTTAGGGAACGCATTGTGACTAAATTTGGAGTTCCAAAAGTCCTAATTACCGATAACGGCACACAATTTAGTAGCAGGCAGTTCGGAAAGTCTCTGGAAGAATTAAGGGTCCGCCAACAATTTACTGCACCATGTACTCCACAGGGGAACCCAACAGAAAGAGTGAATGGACACTCAAAACTATGATCGCTCAATTCACATCGACGGATCGTAAAACCTGGGATGAATACTTGCCCGAATTGACTATGGCAATTAATACCAGCACCAAGTATACACCAGCCTATCTATGCCAAGGACGTGAACTAAGGTTGCCAAAAGCCCTCTATGATGAGGCCATCCTCGGTACTGGTCGCTCAGAAGAATCACCCGATAAAGTGTCTAAACATTTAAAAGAAATTTTCGCACTGGTGAAACGTAATAGACATACAGCAAATCAAGAACAAAGCCATCATTATAGCCTACGTAGACGCGAATGGTTCTCAAAGGTAGGACAATACGTTTTAGTAAAGAGTCATCAACTTTCAAGTACCGCTGATGGTTTTGCTCCCAAATTAGCACCTAAATACAAAGGGCCATATATCGTAGAAAAGTTTCTTTCGCCTAACATTGAACAACTTTCTGGGAGTCAAAGAGGCGCACTTAAGAAGGCACATATTAAGGACATAAAACCCTACCAGTCCTAAGATTAAAAATTTCCAAATCTTGCCTCTTTTTTCATCCATCCGAAAGAAAGGAGGGAGTGTAAGGATGCAAATCCGTATCACATGAAAATATTCTAAAAAAAGTCGATTCTAAGTAGATTTGCTGTTGTTTTCTTGTGTTTTTTTATATGAGCCATGTGTTTACTTGATGTGAAAAATAAAATAGTTAAAGGGAGTCTTGCTAGAATCGTAAAACGAGAAACAATAACTGCGGAAAATAAAAATAAATTTTGCCTTAACCCGAACCCTACAAATATAAATTTTTCTTGAAAAATCCCTGACCTATCTTGGCTATAAACTGGGATAACCCGGAGAACGTTTCAACTTCAATTTTGACATAATTACAAAGTATTATATGAAATTTAAATAATGTTTGAAAGATCCAATAAATAAGAACAAGTATTTAAAAAAAAGAAGGAGTAAACAAAATAAACAAAAGAGGACTCAAATGACTACCTTGGAACACACCAGAAGTAACAGCGATATTATGTGAAACATACCTCCGGAAAATTATACATTGAGTACGACGAGACAAGTTGGATTTAAATCACTCAATTGGATTAAAAGGAAAACCAATACGTTATGAATTTTTTTCCTCTGACTATATTTGAAAGCTGTAATGAAGTGTTGAAAATTGTGAAAAATTAATACTTGGCGACTGGAAGGGTTGAACCTGGACCAGTTTCGAACTCGCACTCATCGAGTTCTCATCAGCAGATCTCTACCAGTTGAGCCTAATCCATATTTGCGATTTCATGCGCAAATGGTTTATATATCAATAATTCACATTTCAACATTACAACCCTACACCATTGTTTTTTACACTTTTTTTTTTATATAAGTGTAGATTAAGCTACGTTTTGTTCTATGTAGTGAAAGGATGGGTGTAGGGTATCTACATGTAAAAAAGTTAATTCTTAAAAAACATAAATAATAATAAAATTAGATTTTTAAGTCAATCATATTATTGTTGTCAAAAAAATTATTATTACTTTTACTTTTTCCTTAAACAAAAAATTGGTCTTCTTAAAAATAAATTGTACTTATATAATTAAAATAAAATAGTGCATCTATAATTGTACTTCTATAATTAAAATAAAATAGTGCAACTATAATTAAGATATAGTGCAACTATAATTGGCGATCTTGCGATCCTGCAATCCTACAAAAAACGGCAACGTTTCCAGAATTATTTAATTTGCAAAACTTTCCTGTCAACAAATAAAAGGAAACTACATCGAAATTCAAAAAAAAAAAAATGCTAAACGGCGGCAAAACAATCATCAGTCAGCAAACAGGCACAATTGCTAGCAGTAATGCTCAAAAGAAACGCATCTTGTGACAAAACAGTGTTCAAAATTTCACTTATAGCACCAACATCTCAACCAAATATTTAGAAATAAAAGGCCATTTCTGATTTCATTGATTAGCGGCAGTGACAACGCATCAGCAGTAACAATAATAATAAAAATGGGAGCAACAATAACAACAAATTCAAATCAAAACAAATCAACGAAGGAATACCGAACTTCATAAGAGGAGTTTGTATATATACATTGCAGAATATATATATGTAAGTTTACATATAGAAAAAATTTATGTCAGTATATATGTATATATAAGGATATTTTTCATACATAAGTTTAATCAAAAGACTTCAAAAAAATTTTTTTCATTAAACAAATAACACAAAAATGAAAACATTTCAAAAAAAAAAAAATTTTCATTAAAAAAAGAAACTTCAAAATTTTTCATCCAAAAAAAAATAATCAAAACCAAACGTTTCATTGTTTCCGAAAATTTGACTTAATTAAATTTATTAACACTAATTATAATTTAAATTTAAATTAAAAATCATTAAAAATAAGTAGAAAAACTAAATTCGGCTTTGGCCGAATTTTAAATACCTTCCACCTTATTATAAGCACCGAAGAAATCAAGAACTAATAAGGCTTTCTATTAATTTCACAAATGAAATTTCATATTTTCCATATTCATCTATTTCAGTTTTAAAAGAAACACACAAATATAATTATTATGTTTAGAAAAAAATTATATATGCACTTTATTTAAAATTTTGATTAGTTAATTTTTTATGAATCCTTTTTTACTAAACTAAAAAATATACAATACAACATATGAACAATAATGGGTAAATCTATAAAATTCTTATCCTAATATAAATTAACTTATTCCTAAAATAATGCCGTCGTGGTAACTGTGCACCGCATTGTACGTTTTTGCTTCCACCGCCCCACTTAAAACTTTGCCAAATGCCCAGTCTATTTGCGTACATCCACCTGTAGTCGTTTCCGTCTTTTCTAACATAGAGCAAAAGCCCTCATTAATTAAGTTCCTTTCCATTAAACTGCTATTTGTCACCCTACATATATTAAAATCACCAATAACAAGAAGTTTTTCGAATGTTTCACCCATAGTATATACAGTACCCACTGCCTCCATGAGTAAATTACTAAATGTTGTTTCAGAAAATGTGGAACTTCTATATAAAGTGATAACGCACATTGTTTTAAAACGGAAAGCAATTATTTGTAAAGTAGCGGACCCAGAACTATAATCTCGCTTGAACAAAACTTTCGCTTGACTACTCAGGTCGGACTTTATGTAAACTATTATTCCACGCTTTTGTCGAGGAAGGCTATCGGATCCATTAATTCTTGCTAAAGTACAAAATCCTTCAACAGAACAGTCATCCAACAGAAAAGTCCATGTTTCTACAAGACATAAAACGTCTATATCTCTTATATATCTATCACTGAATAAGTCTTGGTGGTGAGCGTTAAGGCTTTGTATATTTTGGTAATATATATTTGTGTTTGCGCATACATTAGGTGACGGACATAAAAATCTTTCTGTTCGGAGCCGGTCAAGTTCGACTTTGACAACGTCAGTGTCAGAAAATTGTTTTGGAGGGGTGTAACGTCCAATTATGAACAATCCTGATGCACTAGTAGCTCGACTGCAAGCTACATACATTGCAGCTCTATTTATTCTATCTGCAAGATGGACTACAACTTCGTTGTAAGTAGCTCCCTGACTCTTATGAATCGTAATACCCTCTGCTGGAACTACCGGAAATTGTCTCCTCTCAATATTAATTTCTACGTTACGTCTGTATTGAAATAATCTGTTATGTTTTTCAATAGGAGTCCATAGAGGTTCAGAATTATGAGGCTTTTTCTTCTTGCCTGAGAGCCAACGTCCCTATTAGAAAATAGAATCCAAAGTGTCGATACGGCTTCCTGACTTATGTCTACTGCTATTAAAAGTCCTGTTGCACCGTTAACGAGTCCATCGGCAGTGTCAATATGTACTGTCAGCATATATTTAGCCGATGTCTTTAACGTAAGTTCTGTGGGAAGTCCTTGAGTCTCCGACGTTTTAAAATTTTTAATTGTATTTAAAATTGTCTGTTTTTGTTGTTCACTTAGAGAGTCAGCCTTAATAATGTCATAACTTCTAGAAATATGCGCTTCCGTCGATATCTGTGCTAAACGCTGTATATTATATGTGTCAGCTTCCTTATTAGACCAAAATAAATGAATAGCATCCAAAGGGACTTCTGTAAATTCACTGTCCTTGATATAATTAAATCTATGTCTTCAGGATTCATTTTTCCAACTGCCATGTTATTTAATGCAATTGCAAAAGTCCTGTCGTCTCTTTGCCGCATTATTTCGTCTAATTCATAAAAGTGGAACATATCCCAAAGCCCACGTCCTATTATATCTCCATGGGGATTATTTGGATTTGGATTGAAAATCCAACAGTCACCTACAGGTGGAAGTTGTTTTAAATCACCGAAGACAACAATGGAATACCACCAAAAGCCTCTGTAGTTTTAAATATTTGTTTTAGTCTTGAGTCCAGGAAACCTAACATTTTAGAACCAACCATCGACACTTCATCTATAATAATAAGTTTTACTTCAATCAGTTTAGCAATAAGTGAATTAACTGTATCGTTACTTAAGGGACGAATTTCTCCGGAAGACTGATTTACAGACAAAGAGAAAAGGGAGTGAAGAGTATATCCTCCAATTCCAAATGCTGCTTTACCCGTTGGTGCACTTAGCAAATCCTTTGGGAGATCTGGATTGGATCCAGGAAGAGAATTAAAGCGTTGTGTTATTGCCTGATATATTTTTTGTATCAAGCGACTTTTACCTACACCCGCGCCACCTCCCACAAATTCATACAGCACTTCTTTTCTATTTATCTTGTACAGTACATGTTGGAAATATATCCGTTGCTTTTTATTCAGAGACCTTACGGATATTAACAAATCCTCTACATTTACTAATGGAGGGAGTTTTATTAAACGGACACCTTCACTCTGATCGTCATTTTCTTCTTCGTCTATATTAAGTATATTTATGTCTCTATTAATCTCTGGCATAGCCAGAGCTGTGAATTCTTCATCTAATAACTGCGATGCAGCAATGTTGTCTTGTCGGGTTGGTTCATTTTCAGAATTGTCATCGTTATCGTTCTGAATTTCCTCCTAAGTGTTTTCCAATTCGTTTACCGAAAATTTTTCGAATTGTTGTTGGTTTGTCTTTATCAAGTCTCTATGTGAAGAACATGTTTGTTCGTTGTCGTTTTCTAAAATGTCTGTTACTTCATTACACCACGGAAAATATAACATAACCATTTGTCTGAAATAGTCTGCTCTGGATGTATCCATATTTGATTTTGCAAATCGAAGAATAGCTGAATTCCTTCGTTTATAAATATATCCAAAGTTATTTAAAAGTTGGAGACCAACTCCAATATACTCTGTTACGTCTTCGTTGTCATCTATATCTTCATCTTCTCGTCTTTGGCGTATCGAAGATCTGCGTGTTTTTGAAAACACATAATTGGCAGCAAAATTGGCTAGACAGATGTCTTCAGGACTGTGAGGACGATGTTGGTAATAGTCTAATAAATTACTTTTAAAAATATCAGTCGATTCTGTTGATAGTCTTTCTAATTCTTGCCTGGATTTTACCATTCGGACTCTCCTATCTGGATGGAATGTATGTATGAAAACATCTGTGTTACTACATTCGGACATATGCATACCTAAAATATTGTAGGATGCTTCTTGAGCGGACACTTCGGACGCGTTTATAAATCTATTGCCAATGTGGTGAAAACGTTGACGGACAGTATAATTCTCTATACGAATTTCCCTCATTGTCTCCTGCAATAGTCGCGAAACTCCCCTATTTGACTTATTTATATAGTTCACTATATATGATACACAACCGTAAGCGTCCAAAATGTACTGTATGTCCATGTTAGCGCGATGTAATTTCAAAATAGTTGGACTGAAGGCGTTTATAAATATGTCCTTCGATCGGCGTTTTAAAAATATCTGTGGTTTTTTAATAGAAAACCTTAGGGCAAAAATGTAGTCCTCGTAGCTCATATTAATGCGTTCGTCAAACAAAAATTGTTCAAATTGGTCAATACTATAAATATCTGACTCAGATTCCCTAGTATTTAAAAAATTAAATACTTTTTCATAATTAACACGATGTCTTTGAATATTTTCGGATTCTTCGGACAGCGGAAATAGTATTTCTGTTCTTGGCATTGGCGGATGAGGCATTTTGAATCTACAAATCCTTTGTCCCGATATTTCTCTTTGGCATGTATTACTATGCCTATGCATTTGATAATTTATGAAATTTTCTATTTCGGACTCAGACGAGTTTGTACTGATATATTTATCAATAAATTCTGTTACCGCAGGGAATGTACGTTCATCTGTCAATGTTATATGTGGTGCGTCTTTTAACCAATATACTCCATGTCCATGAGGAGAGCCTCTTTGGTGAAATTCTATTCTCCAATAATACTTTATAACTTTATGAGAGTCAAATACACCACCATCACACTTAAAAAGTTTGTATAAATGACGGACACGTTGATCGAAGTAGCGTGAACATGTAATCGGATCGGGCCTTATTAAATTATATTTTTCTTGCGTTGTTAAATTATGAACATCGTTTTCTGAAATATCCCGTTTTTCTAAAACTTTCACCAAAATAACAATTAATTCAGACCACTGTGATAAAAAAAGTTGGCAATCCAAATTACCGAATCATTGCCAGAACTTTCTTTTTTTCAGATTCCCAATGAGCGGGTGAAGACCTAAGTCCTTTGAGAATATGATACCCGTCGTCATGCTGTACTAAGTTTTGAACAAAATGATCGTCTAACATATTTCGCGCAGTAACAGAATTTTGACGTATTCTTTTCCTTAAGCAGATCGATATACTATCCTTTATGCGCGATAGTTCTAATTTTTTGTACGAAAACTTTGTCTACTCTGGCGCATCGTCTGTCATATCTTCTAACTTCTGATCTTATAACTTTCCCTAAAGTTGTAACTGAACTTCGTTTAATTCCACAATAAATTGTGGGAAAGGACAACTCCTCGGCGTCTTCATCCATAAGTAAGTCTAATGGTCTGTTGCCCTCTGCAGGCGCAATAGAAATCCTACCTAATGGTACATTTTCTATTTGTAAATTGTCTAAAAGGGTCTCCTGTGGATTTAATTCATCTACGTCATCATTGGTTGTGTTATTGTTTAAACAAGTTTGAACTATATTTCTGTCTTCTTTGTTGGCAATAAACGGCATTATCTCATTCGACTGTCTTCTGTGCAGCCATTCATTAGAAATAGAAATGTTGTGCGTCCTATATAAGTCTGTGTTAATTAAATACTCTGCGGCTCTAAATATCTTTGCCGGTCGTATAGTCTCTGTCATAAAACTGCGGTCATATTGCAACCTACGCTTCAAATAAACTTGTATTACTTCTGTCTGATCTTCAGATCTCGGAAGGACGGTTATTGTTCTATCAAGTGAAATCGGTACGTTCACGACTGCACCTCGTATCGCGCACTGTCTGTTATAACCTAAGGACACTATTCTCATAAACATATGTTGGTATGTAAGCATAGCTTCATGCAATGTTGATACAAACAAAGTCGCTGAATTTAAACGAAAAGACAAACAAATGGATCACCATAACAATGCATGAATATTAGTGTAGCGGTACCGAATGCTGCTTAAAAAAAAAAAATCCACACTAGCAAGCTGATATAGAGTAACGTAACAAATGAAAAATTGATGGTGTCATTATAAAAATAAGATTCCACTGGTACACAACGTCTTCAGCAAGAAAACAAAAAAAGAGAAAAATATATAAAGGAAAGGTTATTATAACTCTTATTAACTATAAAAATGAACACCAAGGTGATAACTCACGTGGCCGAGGACATATAACCATCACGGCAAATGACTTAGAGCGCCTACAGCCTGGGAATTGGATGAACGATGTTTTAATTGAATTCCACTGCCAGTGGGCTATCAATAATGTACTCAAGGAAGAACATAAGAAAGAAGTGTATGCTTTCAGTAGCCTATTTTATGAGAAAATCGACAGGGATGACGTAAACTGGGCAAAAATGAAAGGATGGACAAAAAATCTAAACCTACCAACACGCAAGGTACTGGTGTTCCCGCTTTGTGAACAAAATCATTGGGTTTTGTTGCTGGCAGTAATGCAGGGTGTCCCAGGCAGTGCAATTTACGTAATGGACTCGATGCGCACTGGGTCAAGGGCAACGCGAAGTACATCCAGCGGTTCATCGAGCTGAAACTACGCGGTTGTTGGAGCATACCATGCACCTTGAACAAGAAAGATATGCCATACATTGAGGTAGCAGTTCCACAGCAGGAGAATACAGACTACTGTGGTATATTTGTGATGAAAAACTTGGAGCTACTTCCCCAACACCATAACAAGTGGACCCTACCGTCAGCGTGATGCACATCAGTGGAGGCAACCTCCATGAGGATGCAGTTGCTGGAGCGTCTCCAAGCACTAGGGCGGCATCACGAAGAGATAAGTCACGTGGCAAGGGCCGGTAGTATAAAAGAGTGTCCCAGGGCGTCACCACCAAAAAAAAAGATACCCCCGATACAAACTATCACAGCAGGACACAGGGGCTGTTGCGACGTCATACCACCTACAGAACCGGGTGTCCTGGCCGAACCGATAGAATATGGCTTCATAATGCTCGAACAACAGGCACACATGACATCATGACGATTATACCCAAGGCGATATACTGATAGTGTATGGTAACCTTACACAAGGTGATGAAACAGTTGATCAACCACTAACAATTGAGTAACCGACAACGGGTGAAAATACAGCATACGCCAGCCTTCCTCCAAGCGTTGATACGTGAATTTGAGGACAGCACTATACGAGGCAAGAAGAGTTGCAAGTTAGTGCTACACGAAGGGTCGTGGTATCGGATGAGGATAAGCAAGAATGGAACCGTGACGGTGCACAGGCTCATGTATCCGCTCGTCGATCAGTACCATACGTCCCGCTTCCGTATAGGTATATTTTTATAGTAGATAAATAGTTTTTGTTGATTGTGTGCGTGTCTGTTATTAGACCACGCCAATTTTTCGAATTTCGGTGGTTGGGCGTTGCTTTTAAACAATTTTGCTCATTTTAAATAGGTTTTTGCGTGCAAAAACTATAGGTGTCTGTACAAAATTTCAGCTAAATATATTAAAATTTACGCCTGTGGAAATGCCAACAACAGACGGACATACGGACACACGGACATACATGTCTAAATCGACTCAGTTTTTGAATATATATACTTTGTAGGGTCTCTGACGCCTCCTTCTGGGTGTTGCAAACGGAAGAACAAAATTAGTATACCCTCATCACTGAGGTGGAGGGTATAAAAAAAAAAATTAAAATTATTTAATTGTCATACTTTATTTATATAAATCATTTTAAATTATAAATTGTAAATTCTCTCTCCGGGATAAAATGGCATTACAACATACACCTCCACATACTTCAACAAATAGGACATTCACTAATAATAACGTGATAGATCTCATGTTAGAAAACATGACACAAGAATGTACACAATCTAACACACATATTAATATAAATAACAATAATAACATTAATGATACACACTCGCATACAAATATACACACAAAGGCAGGAAACAATAATACTGAAATTTGTGCTACATCGATTAAACTACCCCCTTTCTGGACTGATTTTCCTGACGCTTGGTTCATACAAGCCGAAGGACAATTTAATTATAAAGGCATTACACAGGACACAACTAAGTACGAATATGTGCTTACTTCCCTACCACAAGAAACAATTAGGACTGTTCTTGATTTTATCCGAGACCCTCCAGCAATAGACAAATATACTTCTTTAAAAAAAATTCTCATCGAAAGACATTCTCTGAGTGAGAATTCTCGTTTGGATAATGTTTTGTCCGAACCAGATATGGGAGATCGCAAACCATCCGAGCTTTATCGACATTTTTTAATCCTTTCTGGATCAAATTATAGCCCTGATGTGCTTAAACGTCTATGGCTTAAAAAGCTACCTAAAAGTTTAACCGTTGCGCTTACTGGCTCAAATATTACAAATGTAAACGAGTTAGTAAAATTAGCTGATAATATTTAAGAAGTGAGTAATCCGTCAGAAGTACATACTATCAGTTCCAATGATACAAATAGTTTGGCAATTCAGTCACTACTTAAAACTCAAAGGTTGTGAGAATATCAACGAATTAACGCTTGAGGTAACGAGTCTGAAGTCACAGATAGATCAGCACAGATCAAGACCTTTTTCTCGATTTAGATCACGCTCTCGTAGCAGATCTAATTCACGAAATAATGGTCTTTGTTGGTATCACCACAGATACCAAAACAAACTAAATAAGCGCATTGTTGCGGCGACTAACAATGAAAGTTTTGAATATTTATCACGTCGCCTATTCATTTTTGATAAAGATAACGGTCTAAAATTTTTGATTGACAGTGGTGCAGAAATATCCGTTTTACCTGCTTTCAAATTTCCGCACCAAAAACGTTTGTCCAACATAACATTAACTGCTGCTAACGGCTCATCTATATCAACGTACGGCAAGAAACTGTTAAATGTTAATTTGAATCTTTGCCGTGAATTTCCTTTTATTTTTCTAATTGCCGACATTTCAAGGCCAATTATTGGTGCTGACTTCCTCAGCAATATCGACGTAAAACGCAAGCGATTAGTAGATCCTTTAACCAATTTATCCGTTGATGCCATTATGGCTTATTGTAAAATAGAGTTACCCAAATTATTCCTCAAAGAAAATAAATATTTCGAACTATTGAAGAAATATCCAAGTTTGACCTCTGAACCAGATTACACCGGTCAAACACAATAATGTACATAGACTAGTAACTGAAGGAGTCCTTCCGTTCTCAAAACCAAGACGACTAGATCCTATCAAATATAAAGTCGCCAAGACAGAATTCAATTTTTTTTTAGTCAAATCAGGTATTTGTAGGCCATCCAACTCTTCTGTGGCTTCACCTCTCCATTTAGTAGCCAAAAAGGACCCTAATAAATGGCGTCTTTGTGGCGATTTTAGACGTTTAAATTGTATCACTATTCCTGATCGCTATCCGTTGCCTCACATTCATGATTTTAGTATAAATCTACGGAACAATTCTATATTTTCCAAATTAGATTTAGTAAAAGCTTACCACCATATCCCTATGGCTGAAGACGACATATACAAAGCAGCCATTACAACTCCATTTGGCATGTTCGAATTTGTTAGAATGCCATTTGGGTTAAGGAATTCGGCACAGACCTTTCAAAGGTTTGTGAATGAAGTAGTAAGTGGTTTAGATTTTACTTTTGTATACATTGACGATGTTTTAATTGCTAGCAATTCAGAATCTGACCATTTAAAACATTTAAAAATCGTTTTTGATCGACTTGAGGAATATGGTTTAAATATTAAACCATCTAAATGTGTTTTCGGCACTACATCTATTGACTTTTTAGGACACAATATTTCAAAAGATGGCATTACACCTTCTGAAGACAAAGTATCTGCCATAAAAGACTTTAAACGTCCTAAGTCCGTCAAACAAGCTCAAAAATTTGTTGGAATGATCAATTATTATCATCGATACATTCCAAAATTGGCAGAGCTAACATGTCCAATATATGCTATAATTAATACTGCTTCTAAAACTAAAGACAAAGTTTTAATTTGGGATGATAAATCCATCAAATCATTTGAGCGTATTAAAGAAAATTTTGCTTCAAAGGTTCTGTTGAATCATTTCAATAGTGAAACAAAATTGTCTTTAACCGTACACGCTTCAAACATTGCAATTGGTGGTGTTCTTCAACAATGCTCGAATGGTTCAACGGAACCATTAGCCTTCTTTTAAAAAAGCTTTCTCCGTCTGAAATTAAATATAGTACGTTCGATTGAGAACTTTTAGCTATTTATTTATGCATCAAACACTTTAAATACATACTTGAATGAAGACAGTTCACAGTCTTTACGGATCATAAACCATTAATATTGGCATTAAATTCCAAAACAGAGAGAAGTCCAAGACAGACTCGACATCTAGAATATATTTCTCAATTTACTAATGACATGCGGTATATACGAGAAGATGCAAACATTGTGGCAGATACCTTTTCTAGAGCCTTTGAAATTGACGCACTACATTACACTGATTTAAATATGAAAGTTCTATATAAGGAACAAGAAAATGACGCCGAATTAAAGAATTCCCTCCTCAAGTCGAACAACAATTTAAAACTTTACAAAATTCCCGTACTTAATTTTGAAATTGTCTGCGAAATGTCAGGGGCATGTCCAAGACCATGTGTACCTCCCAGTTTGAGGAAAATTATATTTGAAAAATTTCATATCACATCCTGGTACAAAAGCTACAAGAAGACTCATTAGCGCAAGATATTTTTGGCCTGGTATGAGTAAAGAACTCAATACCTGGTCCAGTCAATGTTTACAATGCCAAAAATCTAAAATCAACCGTCATACTAAATCACCTGTTTCTCCAATTCCTATACCCAAGGGCAGGTTTGAACACATCCATATAGATTTGTTAGGTCCTTTACCTCCTCCCAAAGGTCACCGCTACCTTTTAACTATCATTGATAGATTTACTAGATGGCCCGAAGTTTATCCATTAAAAGATATTAATTCAAAAACGATAAGTCAAACATTTTTCAATAATTATACCCCTCGCTTCGGTGTTCCATTAGAGGTAACTAGCGATCAAGGTACACAGTTTACGTCGTTTGTAAACACAGTAGTCATAGCTTATGTTTGAATACTGTCAACCTATTATATTGATGTTAATTTTCGCCTTGTCATGTGTGGTATGTTAATAAGTTTTTGGTGTATATATATATATGTTATGAATTTTTTCCTCTGACTATAGTTAAAAGCTGTAACGAAATGTTGAAAATTGTGAAAAAATTGTGATTTGGCTCAACTGGTAAAGATCTGCTGATGAGGGCGAGTTAGAAACCGGTCCAGGTTCAACCCTTCCAGTTTCTTGTCGAAAATACTCAAAATATGTTGCAAGTTAACCGTAATAAATTAGTTGTAGGACCACTCTTGTCAAGTGGAACAATGTAAGATTTTTTTTATGTATTGTATTTATTTTCATTTTTTAAGTTAGCTACAATTTTGATAACAGCCAACTAAACTAAACTTAAATTAAGGAAGATTATTATCTGGAAACAGCAGAGGAAGCAGCACCGCAACAACAACAACAACAACAACAACAACAACGTCGAAACAGCAATGGAGACTAAGGCTAACTAACTAAAATTAATGTAAACTTAGAACTACTTAGCATTAAAGAGTAAAAGTAATACATATAATAATCTTAAAGGTTAAATATATGCAATATAGGTTATGTGTTACAACAATATGTTATGTTTATGATATGTTTACAATAATGTGTATGTATTGTATATGTTTACAACAATTTTGTGTAAGGTATAAAGTATCAGTTGGAAAGCACCTTACATCTAAATTGGAAATTGTATCGGACCAATCAAAAATAACGTAATATTCGTTAAACATTTTACACAATACCTGAAATGGACTATATAATTTATAGTATTTGTGCGGTAGTGCGATAGTTTCAAAGGTGCATAGTGCCTTGAAAAATGAGAGGGGATATTAAAAGAAATTAATTCCAATAAAGATGGAGAGCAAATATCGCCTCAATAAAAGTAACTCCCAACATATCACGCCTTTTTTTTCCAATATAGGTAAGTTAATCAGCATTAATTAGTCATTATATGGTGGTAAACGTATATCAGGATTCCAACCCAGACCACGAAGCGCAAAAAGTTAAAAAATTTCGTTGATTCACCCATACAACGACTGAATATTCAAGGGTAAACCTAACAAGGTACGTATATAACCTCTTAGTGACATAAGTATCATTAAATTTCTTTGACTATCTTTTTATAACGCCAAGAACAGATTTTGCCTTATTAACAGAATACTCAATATGTAGGTTATAACGAAGCTTAGAATCTAAAATAACACCTAAATCATTGAAACTGGATACATTCTATAGCACATGATTGTTTAATTAATAGAATTAAGGACCAAGAGAACGTTAACTTTTTACATATGCTTAAATTTAAAAAGATACCATTAACTTTGCACCAATCGGACAGACTACATAAGTCGGACTGCACGTAAGAAGAATATTCAAAAGAATTGAGAAACAACGATTTTTACATCGTCAGCAAACATAAGAACGCGAAAGAATTTAATACAATTTGTTTTCTCCTGAATATTTGAAGATTCTAAGTTGTTATGTTGGATAACTACCGAAAAACCAGCAACTTTGCGTTTAGAGTTGACAAACGAAAAGAAACTTTTAAGATTATTAATCAATTTGTATTTGTGTCGGGCAACCTTTTTCAAGCTTAAAACTTTTTTTTCGCGGCGCACCTGTGGGACTCGCTATAAATTTATTCGTAGGTAATTGCAATACAAAAATAGATACTATTAAAAAAAATTAAACAAGCAACACATTTTATTGTTCTTAAATATGAAATTTTTATTATTAATGCGAATATTGCGATTGTTTTTGAGAACATATAAAGTCAATACGGGGATCCAGTTTAGAAAGACAGACCCGCATTTCCTCATCGATCATTTAAAGTCTTTCACACTTCTTAGACTTCATTTCCGTAAGCGTTGAAAAACCTCACAGAGGTAGGAGCTTCCAAATGGCAACAGTGATTCGACGGTCTTGTTACTAAGTTTAGGAAATTTGGTGTTTAAACATAACCAAACTCAGATAGCTCTTTTTCAGCGAAGAGTCCTTTTAAAACTAAATCGTTTCTTAAATCAATTAAATTTTCTTGCATTTCTTCTTCCAGATGTTTAATTTCACAGTGCATGAATGGGTTGACTACCCATTCCATTTTCAAAACGTCCAAGTTAGGAAAACATTTCTCAAAAGATGCGGATAATAATATCAAAGTTTCGTAGATTTCTTATTTGATAAGAGATTTTAAAGGATTCTCTTCAACTGTCGGAAAAGATCCAAAGTTTTCATTGGCAATATTTAATTTCCATAAATTAAGTTTTTCATTAAACGCTTTTAACTTGCTGTTCTCTTGAACACCTTGTAAATTTAAATTTAGGCTGTTTAACTTGTCAAAAACGTCACTCAAAAATGAAACTCGTAACCACCACATATCATTCATCAGGAAGGGAAAATGAATCTCTTCGCTATCAATAAATGCGATAACTTCATTTTTCATTAAAATAAACCAATTTAAAACTTTTCCTTTCGACAGCCATCTGACTTCAGTGTGATATAATAAATTTTTAAAATCGGAATCCATTGCTTCACAAAATGCTGAAAAAATTCTCCATCGAAGAGCATTTGATTTAACGTAATTTACTATTTTTACGACTTCATCTAGCGTTGTAGCAAGAATGGGAGGAACCGCCTTTGACAGTAAAATTTCTCTATGAATCATGCAGTGAACAAATTTGATATTTGGATTTTTTCTTATGACATGTGCTATAAATCCTTTTTTAAAACCTTTCACAGCTGGAGCTCCATACGTGCACATGCTAATTCAATTTTCTCATCTCAAGTTATACTTCGTAACATTTTCATGTACTAATTTAAAAATGTCCGCACCAGTCGTTCTTTGGTTTAATTTTTTACAAAAAAAGTAATTATTCACAATTTTTCCTGTATTGACGAACCTTAAAAATGCTAGCAACTGAGCTTTATTACTAATATCTGTGCTTTCATCAAGCTGTATAGCCCATTTTTTTGAAGCTTCATTAAAACATTGTATCATTTGCAACTCAATATCATCTGACATATCTTCAATTCTTCTCACAATAGTTTTTGATGATAGTGGAATTTTTATAAACTTCTTCACACCATCCTTCGTTAACATACATCCAGCCACAATTTTTAAGGCAGGCAGGATAATTTCCTCTGCTTCCACGTGAGCTTTTTTCTTTCTAGCGATGAGTTGAGCTATCAAGTAACTAGCAGCTTGAGCTTCAGCTGACGTGGTCATAAATTTTTTGAATTGTTGTGATTGCTTTTGAAGACTTAATCGTGCATTTTTAAAATAGCTTATCGGATTGTTCATCTGCTCCCGATGGTTTGTCTCAATATGTCGAAGTAGTTTACTTGGCAACATTGCTTCGTTGCTGACGGTTTTTCAGCAAATTAAACAAAACGGTAGTGATGGATCATTAACAGATGGTATAAATCCATATTTAAGATAATCTTCGTCGTATTTTCGTTCTTTTACTGTTGATTTTAAGATTTTCTTATTTTCATTGTTTTCGTTGTGATTGGGTTTATCACTGTTACCTTCTTATTATAAATCTCTTCATCATATGGGTTTAAAAAAATTTAAATATAAAATATAAGAGAGACCGGATACATGCATACATCCAGGATCTCGTTTTGGAAAAGACCCTTGAGAGTATATCCATGGACTTTAGCGGACGAGAAAAAGGCTTGTAAAGAGCTTAATTCAGTGACTATGGAGTCCAAATCTGCCGCTGGAAATACAAAAATATAAAAAAAATTTATTTCCTAAGAGAGTTTCTTAATAATGTCAAATTAAAATTATATTTTGTAAAAAGTGTGTGAGAATCTCGCTAAGAATTAATTATAAGCACAGGATTCTTCCGCCACAACAAATTATTTTGCACTGTTTTTTTTTAACCAACAGATTTTACTGCGTGCACAAATTACTGTGTGTTTTACAACAATGCAAAAATATGTATCATTTGTATTTTTCATCTTTTCTATAATAATTTCGATTGTGTTGCTCTCGGGGTGAATTCACGTGCCGATACTCAGTGTGAATGGCGATGCCATGTTTTTCGCGCCCATAATGCAAACTAAGCATTATCTGTTCACATATAAAATATTTTTTAAACATTATCTTTTAATTCGACCAAAAGTTCGATAACTCTAAAGATTTTAAATATTTTACAAAAATGTTCGCGACGCTCCCAGAATTCTAAGCGGCACACCCGTTGCCCGACACTGCTATAGATCACATATAATTAGAATAACAAGATTTATTTAAGACGCCTTGCCTTCGAATATAATACATAATCAGAAGGTAAACCCCTGTGTACTTTTTAAATAATCTACTTTTTTTATTCTGGACCATTCTTAAGTTTTTGTTAAACCAGACTGGACATTTCATAGAATTATGGTCAATTTTTAAAGGTACAGACTCAGAAATTGCAGATAGGAGTATATCATACATATTATTTACACCGACAATAAAGTTACAGACAGACGCTGATATAATACCTCAGATTTTATTATAATTATTCTTATTGAAGTTGAAGTTTTCATTATACACAACTCTAGGCTGTACATTATTTAAAAGAAGATTATTTAAGGTAAGCAACAGCGTAGGATGATGCATATCCTCCGGTAAAACAAACGGAAACGTACGATTGATCAAAATGCTCGTGAGATTCAGGAAAACTAGGTCAAGAAGTTTATTATTATAATTTAGGATATTATAAAGTTGAAACAACTCTTAATTATAGATTTAATTGAAGAACTCTATGAGATGTTGAGGAATCCTAATTGGTGTAAGATAACACATGTCGTCATTAAGGTTAGGTTAGGTTAAGCGGCTGTGCGCTTATAGAAAGCGCTTCACTTAGGCCAGTAGGTAGGCCCATTGTGGTACCCGACGAAAAAATCATAACATAACGCAGAGTAAATTCAATTTAGCCACTCGGAAGCGGCTATAAATCGGTTGAGATCTAAAATGCTAACATCAGCTAGTGACCCTAGACCCTCTGGGAATTTAACACCAATTGTTTTATGTCGTTTTCCTTGTAGGGCCGGGCATTCACACAGCAGATGCTCCATAGTTTCTACCTCTTCCTCGTCCCTGCAGCTTCTACAGAAGTCATTATACGGGGCGCCGTATCTGCTATATGTCCTATGAGACAGTGCCCTGTTAAGACTCCTACGACCGCTGAGATCGATTTCCTATTTAGACTTAGTAGGTCTTTAGTTCGTTTTTGGTTTAACCGAGACCAGAGAGTGCGAGATGTGGTGCAGTTCGATAGAGTACTCCATCTACTGTCTGTCCATCTCACCGCCTCCTTGTCCAGTCGGTTGTTCAGTTCAGAGAGTGGGGTCTTCACCACCACTCTTTCGTTGATGTCTTGTCCGCTCGCACCGATTTTAGCACACTCGTCAGCAATCTCCTTTCCGCGTATGCCTGAGCGTCTTTGAGGTGGATACCACTTTTGAGGCAATCATCTGTGCTTTAGATTAATAGCAACGATCTCGGCCTGGAAGACGCTGCAGATACTTGGTAGCAAGAACGACCGTTTCTCTGCGAGCGTCTCCGAATAAACTCTCGCTCCTGTGTGCATGTCCATCTTGGAGCCGTCCATGAAGACCATTACGTCTGCACCCATAGTGCCAGACTTCCATTCTTCTCTGGATGGCATTTTTACTTCAAAACTTTTTTCAAAGTTGTATCTCTCCACCATGTAGTCCCTTTCTTCATCAACTGAGACGCCCTCAAACTTTTTTAGAATGGAGGCATGCCCAGTGTGACACTGTCTCAACATATGGGACTCTCTTAATCTGAGAATCCCCTTGGCTGCAGTATTCTTGATGTAGATGTCTACTGGCATTAAATGAAGCATCACGTCCTACTCTTTAAGATTCAGCGTCCTTCCTTTCAGAAGAGGGGGATTGAACGGAGGTATCTTATATTTTCATGTGAACAGAACGTCTTAGCAGCATTTATGCCAAGACCATTTCGTCCTGCCCATCGGGATAATTTTGTCAGAGCTGTCTCCATGAGTTCACTGATTGTGGGTAAAAATTTTCCCTGCACTAGAATAACCACGTCGTCAGCATAGGCAATCGTCTTAAAACCACGAGTGTTCAGTTCCGTAAGAATGTCATTCGTGACCACGTTCCACAACAGTAGAGAGAGGACTCCACCCTCGGAGTGCCTTTGGTTACCGCCTTTCTCAAATTGTAGTCACCCATGGTCGAGTTTATAGCACTACAGTGTAGCATGGTGTCAATCCATGGAGCTATTTTCGGGTGCACTCTAATCTTTAGTAGCGCCATGTGAATCGAGCTTGTATCCATATTGTTGAAGGCCCCCTCGATGTCAGCGAAGGTTCCTAAAACAAACTTTTTTTTTATCCAGGGAATATTCTATTGTCTTGACAACCTCATGTACCTCATGGTCTTAATATACACGCCTAGTAGCCTCTCAAGCGTTTTTAGTAAAAATGATGAGAGGCTGATTGGCCTGTAATCCTTTGCTGCGCTGTGGTTTATCTTTCCTGCCTTTGGGATGATTACCACTCGCACCTCCTTCAATATTCTCGGAATGTAGCCCAGTGTCAGGCATCCACGGAATATGTAGCTAGGGCACGATTTAGTCTAGCGAATGCTGCAGCATGGACGGGAAAATGCCATCCGGTCCGGCCGATTTTTACGGTTTGAATGACTTGATCGCCCATGCTTTTTTTACATTCGTGAGCATCGTGTTAATGATCTCTACTACCTGGTTATCGCATTTGGGAGGTGCCACACAATACAGCGGCTCCTCTTCCACCTGCTCGCATCCAGGGAAGTGTGCCTTCATAAGTAGCTCCAGGGTTTCTATGCTGCTTTCTATGTATTCGCCATCCTCTCTTTCCAAAGAGCCTGGCGCATTAGGAATTTTTGAGAGAACTTTCCGAAGTCTTGCCGCTTCTGTCGTGCTCTCAATCTCCCCACAGAAGGCTGCCCACGATTCCTTTTTTGCTCTCCTGGTTTCTTTCTTAAACTCTCTGAGGCGGACTTTGTAATAATTCCAGTCCCATTCGCTTCAAGTCTTTATTGCTCTGTTGAAGTGCTTTCTTAAGTCGCCTCTGAGAGTCCTCAGCCTCGGTGACCACCATGGTGGGTCGCGCTTGTTTGTTGATTTGCTCTCAGGGCATGACTCAAGGAAAGCATTCTTTAGTACCTCGGAGACGAAAGTGACCGTTTTCTCCACTCTCATTTGGTCGATCTGTTCCTTCACGGAGGGAGAACCCGATATAAGAGTGTTGGATTTGGTCGAGTCCGTGTTTCGAAGATTCCAAAAATGAACAATGCGCGGTCTGTCAAGGTGAACCTCAAACAGTATCCTAAAATGATCCGAAAACGAACATTTTTTGGACACATGCCAGTTGCTCACCTTTAAGGAGTCCGAGTTTGACACAAGAGTTATATCAATAACCTGTTCCCTAACCCTATTCATGAAGGTGGGATGATTACCCCGATTGCATAGAATAAGATTAGTGGAGACAATTTAGTCAAAAATGGACTCACCTCTCTTGTTGGTGTCCGAACTACCTCATACCTGGTGGTGTGCGTTATCATCGCACCCTACAACCAGATCCAGGCCCCTGTTTTCTGCCCAGGCAATCAGAGATCTGAGAGCCAATGGAGGAGGGTCATCTTCATCGTATGGCAGGTAGGCTGACGTGAGCAGGACATTCGATTGTTCTGTCCTTTCAACCATTACTGCCGTGACATCAGAGGAGCTGTGTTGGGAGAGAAAAAATACGTTTAAATCTTTCTTTACCAGTACACATGTTCTGCATGTTGTATCTTCAAAAGTGGATCATCTTTATTTTTTAGCGATGACAATATATATGTTATATAGGTATACACTGTTAGGTTATATATATAAATGCACTAGTTCTTAACTGCTTCTCCAACACCTCCCTTATTAACTTTATATCATAGTAAATTATAACTTCAAATTCAATATAGCTTATTACCTTATTATAGATTCAATTAAGTATAACAACCCATCTTCAACGAACAAATTATCTTTATGTTTCCAATAAAATTTTACGCAATTTGGTAAATCTGATTTCTTTTTTGGCCACCCAGAATATAAAGCAGTTTTAAGAGTTTTCAACTGAGGATCATTGTTGGTCTCAGATTTAAACACAGATTTTTTTTCTTCACTAACATTAATGGAATGCACCATTTCTTTCAACTCAGGTATTTCGGACGGACACTCCATTTGACTAAAATTCCTAGACAGTAAATCTGCTATTAACATATATTTTCCTGGTATATATTTCATAGTAATTGAATATACATAGTAACAGTCTTAGTTTCATGCGTTGCAATCTAGCTGATGGAATCTGACCTATTTCTTTTAGCATTAGGCCCAATAATGGCTTATGGTCTGTTAATATAACAAAAGGTTTTCCGTATATAAGTTTCACACGCAAATACAATTGCTAACAATTCTTTCTCTATCTGTGCATAATTAACTTCGGTTTCAGACAAACTTTTACTTGCAAAACTAATTGGTTTGCCGTCTTGTACCAAAGCAGCACCTAACCCAAATTTGGATGCATCTACCTGAATATAAATCTTTTTATTAAAATCAAATGGAAATAGCGTAGGAGCATTTTTAATTGCTTCTTTTATTTTTTTTAAACATTCGGAATGACGAGCATGCCAAATAAACTGTACATTTTTCTTTAATAATTCATGTAACTGTTGATTTATATTCGCTAAATTAGGTATAAGCGAACGTAAATGATTTATCATACCTAATAATCTTTGCAATTCTTTTTTATTAACTGGCGGCATAATATCTTCGATGGCTTTTATTCGTTCTGAGTCACACCTAATACCCTTTTCCGATATTAAATGACCTAAATATTTAACTTCTCTAACACGATATTGCATTTTCTCTTTATTAAATTTGATATTATTTTCAATAGCTCTTTCCATTACCTTCTTTAAATTTTCGTCATGTTCTTCTTCAGTCCTTCCACATATTAATATGTCATCTAGGTAAATGGTCACCCCTGACAAATCACCAAAATTTTTCATATTCATTCTTTGAAACGCTACCGGAGCGGTTTTAATTCCAAAAGGTAAACGTTTGAATTTGTATAAAGCGAAAGGTGTTGAGAATACACATAATTTACTCGACTCCTCATCTAGGCTTACCTCCCAGTAACCCTCACTTAAGTCAAGAACTGTGAAATAACGCATGTCAACTAATTTTCTAGATATATCTTCAAAAGATGGTACTAAGGTACACACATCTTTAATTGCTTCATTCAAATATTTGGGGTCAATACAAAGACGTAAACTGCCATTCTTTTTCTCAACTATTACTAAATTGGAAATCCATTCTGCGGGCTCATCCGTTTTTTCAATTATACCACGTTCTATTAAATTATTCAATTCTTGTTCTATCGTTCAGTATAAAGCAAAAAGAATTCTATGTGTAGGGCGTACCACAGGTTTGGCTAAGTATAATTTTGTATTTATCTTTAAAGCAACCCAATCCTTCAAATACGTTTTTATACTTTAGATAAAATCTTTCGCGATCTATATCACTAATAGAATTGATTCTCTTTACTAAATTTAATAATATGCATGTGCTCAAGCCTAATATTGGCACTGCATTTACATCTACGATTATAAATTCGATCATTTCACATGAGCTATCTATTTCACATTTTAACCAAACTTTCCCTACTGCATTTAGTTTTGTCTCACCATATGCAAGTAATTCTACGTCCGTTTTAATAATCGATGTTCTACCCAACGATCTTACAATATTTTGCCGAATAATGTTTACGTCCGCACCAGTGTCAATTTTAAATTTAATATATTGATTATTAATTTTGACATCTATTTGCCAAACATTTGCTACATCTACTATAGTACCTTGTTTTTTGTTTGCAAGTGTGTCAACGTACAACTCAGGTTTGCGGTGTTCTGCAATGATTACACGAATATCTAAAGCAGTACATGCCACAGCAAAATGATTTAGTTTTCCACATTTTGAACAACATTTATTCTAAGCAGGACATTTTCTTTTCCGATGTTTTATTCCATACATCTTGATTATTAGACTTTGAATCCCTAAAAAAAGTGTGAAAGTTTTTACTAACGTTCTTACTATTTTTAGAATTAAAATTAAAATTATTATTGATACTCTTTTTACTAGGTATACTTTTACTATGCTCAATTAAGTCTAATGACTGATTAGTACTCCCTCTTTGTATATTTGCATGATGTTTTAAAGATTGCTCTGCTGCACGTGCTATCGTAACTGCCTTCTCGACACTGAGGTCATCCGTTTTTACAAATTTCTTTTGCAAATTTTTGTCCGCAATACACAGCACAATACGATCCCTTAACATTCTCGATTCAACTCCCTCGAACCCACAATCCTTTATTAATTTTTTGAGGTCGACTAAGAAATTATCGAAAGGCTCACCATGTGCTTGGTCTCTGCCATTAAATTTAAAAGTTGCGTACACAAAAAGACTCAAACGCTGCAACAATTCGTTCATATTTAGCTTGATCGGCTTCACTCAAATTGAATGTATTGACGATTCAATCCAAACCTGATTTGGCCTTGACAGGAGTGAAAGAGCCGCAGACTCTCTGAACTGACACTAATCCAGAGATCTTTGCCTGCTCCTTTGTCCCTCGCAAGCAATCTTGTGATAGTCCAGTCATCGCACAGAAGATTCTCATTCTGTCGCTTGATCAGCGAGAGTATGGATTCGTCCTCCAGGATTGGGAGTGGAACCCACACTCTCACTGTCTTTCTCAGAGGAATCTCCGTCAACGTTGCGCCCTGACAGAGCTCGCCCATGTGCTGGATGCAGTTGTGGAGAAAGGCGCGAGTCTCTTCCGTACCACAGACCACGACCTTGACGCCTCTGTTTCACTTCGCTTCATCGAAGCTTGCCGGTAGTCTCCATTTCGCGGAGTAGGGCGCAAAGGATCTTCTCCTCCACCAGTAGCCATTTCTCGGCCAATTGGATGTCAGAGGCAAGAGTGTTCGTGACTTCGGCCCGCTTGCTGTTACTATCGTTAGAGCGTTGCCGCTTGGCAGCGGATCTGACAGCTGTGCCCGCAGTAGCCACCGCACTCTTCAAATTTGAGGGTTTTGTGGTCAGTTCTGCAATCCCCGGCGTCACTCCTCCATCGGACAGATCCTCCACCGGACAGATCGCCACTACGGGAAGCCTTAGGTGACGTCCACGCCCTGCGCTCCCTTTTTTTTATTCCTTCTCCTCTTCTTTTTCGCCTTTCTGTCAGGTGTAGGCATGTCAGTGGCCGGTTTCTCCAAGCCTGACTCTACCGCCATCGGTTGAGGTGTCGGTGGAAGAATCTTCGATCCTCCCTTCGCCAGTCCTGTTACCGATGAGGGACGAATCCGCTAAGACAGAACCTGGGATCTCTCTGCCCCCTCGTCCGTTCCTTTGACTTGATCCAGACGGCAGGGCGATCCCTGCCGTTTCCGTTGCCTTCCCCTGCAGAAGGACAGGTCTCCCGGAGTCACTTGAATCAGACACTCCAAGTATTGCGTCAAGCTTGCGCACATTGTAGGAGTGCTTTCTTATCTTTTTTCTCTCTCTCGGGGTTAACACGCTGGGATCTCGAACCCCAAGTTTCCTGAGAAACTTGATGGAGGATTTACGACTTCTCTAAAGCCGTGCCCTGTCCATGTTTTCACGCTTCTCGCCTGTCCTCTCCGACGGTATACATGTCTTCTTGATGTTTTGTAAAGTTATTTTTTTCAGGACAGACATGACCGCTTTAATGCATTAAATCAAAAGAATTGATATAATAATTTAATTCCAAATAAAGTTGGGCAGAACATTGGACAACGCGCAGTAGTACATGGAACAGGTAACACCTATTGTTAGGCACAGTATTATCTTTTCAAAAAAAATTTTCAGACGGAACGCTCAGCAATAGAAATATTAGAATGATAGGAATTCTCTGGTGAGACAAACGGATTAAAGAGAAAAACTGTTAAGTCTGTACCATTAGAAAATAACGAGTCAAGAAGTCGGTTATTGATGTTGAAGATGTGATTTAATTGCATTAAGCAGAGGTTAAAGATAAGCTTAAAAAACTCATCATATAGAAAAGGATAATGAACAGGTGAAAGATAAACGTAGCTAAAGCCATGGATTAATGATTCTAAAATTTTTTTCTCTGACAGGTGATGAAATTTTAGTGCTTTGTGATTTAAATTTACCTGATATCATTTGCATTGTTAATGATGTTTTGGGTGGCCTGTCTCCATTATCATATACTATCTTAACTGATTTTGTTAATATATTATTTTTTAGATTAACATCATTATGAATTTAAATTGTAAGATTCTCTTTATTTGGTTTTTATGAATGACGCAAACGCGCCTCTGTTTCACTTGTTTGCCCTTTGGTCTTACTTGAACATTTACATCATTCCACTTCGTTGGTCACTGTGAATAATGTGCTTCAAGAAAATAATCATATGAACGTTGTTCGCAAAAATTATTATGATTTCAGTAAAGCCAATTACAATATTATTAGAGACACTGTCTGATGTTCTCTGGAACCTGGAGTATGAAAATATTGATAAATTTTTGTCTGATATTTACAATTTACTCTCGCGCTAGGAATGATTTTAATGCTGGGAATAAGTTTTATTATTCCAATTATGTCATTTTTTTAAGATCTAATTTAGTCAATAACCCTAACAATTTCATTTCTTTTGTGAATACTAAGCGTAAAAATTCCCTCAGTAAAGCGCTATGCTAATTTGGAATCATCGAATGAACATGGTATATTCAACCTTTTTGCTGATTGTTTTGAAAATTCTTACTCATCTGCGAATATCCCGCCTGATAATTATTCTTTTACTATAAATTCATTTAATATTTTTCCTAACATTTATGTCTCTGAAGCTGAAGCCTACGACGCGTTATCTAAAATTAAGTTCTGCACTTGTCCTGGTCCGGATGGTACCATGGTACCATCCATTCTTGTATTTTACGTCGTTCTGCTGACCTTCTGTATATTCCTTTTACTAATATTTTCAATGTCTGCTTAAAAAAAAAAGGAAATTTTCTCTCCACTTCGAAAACCTGTTCTATTTTACCATTATATAAGAATGGGCCTAGGAATTGTTGAAAATTATAGAGGAATTGCTAACCTTAGTACGTTACCTAAGTTATTTGAACTCCTTATTACTAAAAGACTCACGCCGTCATTAAGGTCGATTATATTTCCTTGCCAACATGGCTTTTTTAAGGGTATGTCTACATCCACCAATCTTCTTGAGCTAAGGGGTGAATTTATCGTGCTTTCGCGGAGCACAAACATACTGATGTTGTGTATACGGACTTCTCGAAAGCATTTGATACATTAGACCAAAAACTTTTGGTTTTTAAACTTAAATGTATTGGTTTTCCTATGGGTTCATGGTTCTGTAGTTATTCCACTGGTCGGACTCAAAGAGTATGTTTTAAATCTTGTTTGTCACGTAGTATTCCTGTTTCTTCTGGTAGTCACCTTGATCCTCTCTTATTCTTATTATATGTAAACGATTTTCCTATATGTATTAAATTCTCTCGAGTGCTCATGTTTGCTGACGACGTTAAAATTTATTTTTCGTTGGATTCTTTGTGTGATGCCTTTTATTTACAGATGGATTTGTGCAATGTATTCTCTTGATGTGATTCTAATGAAATATCTCTAAATTTAAAAAAATGCAAAAACCCTTCGTTTACTTGGGTTAAATTTCCACCTACATATATATAGAGTATAACCATACTGTTATTGGTGTTATTTTAGATTCAAAGCTTAGACTCAACATCCATATTGAATCATGAGTTAATAGAGCTAAATCTATTGGCTTGGCTTTATAAAGAGGTGGTCAAAGAAATTCAATAACCCCTATGTTACTAAAAATTTGTTTGTTTCCCTTGTCAAACTTATAGTTGTATATTCAGCTGTGGTGTGGCTTTGCCCCCCGTGGCTTAGCTTGGAATCCTGATTTAGGCTTACCACCGTATAAGGATAAGTTATTGCTCATCTGGTTACCAACTCTCGAGAAAAGATGGCAAATATTAGGTTTTTCTTTCTTAGTAAAAATAATTAAAGGTGAAGTTGACTCCTCTCCCTTATTGAGTCAAATTTCTTTTAATATTACAACTCGTTTCCCTTGGCAATACGTTATTCGCGTTATATATAAAATGCTAAATGATAATAATGTCCTCTTTGATTTGTCCGATTCAATTAATGGTATAAAAACCAATAGTTTTATGCAAATAAAGTCAGATTGGCTGCATTTGTTTTTTGCAAGCATGTATATATTCAATGGCTTACAATGTGTGTGCATGTATATATATAAATGTGTATATTATCATGTACCATCGTACATTTGCTTGTGTTCCATGCTTCATATAATACGTCTTGTATATTTTGTATTAACTCTTACATAGCTTATTTAGTTTAAGTTGTTCCTATTTTGTTAATTTCTACTTTTTTTGCTTTATTTGTATTTTTTGTTTTGTTATACCCTCCACCTTAGGGAAGAGGGTATTTAGCCTTAGTCTCTATTGCTGTTTCGGCGATTGTTGTTGTTGTTGTTGTTGTTGCAGTGCTGCTTCCTGTGCTGTTTCTAAATATTAATTTACCTTAATTTAAGTTTAGTTTAGTTGGCTGTTATAAAATTGTAGCTAACATAAAAACTGAATAATAATAATAATAATAATTAGAGCTTAACGTCTATCATTACGCCTATATATCTAATGGCATCTTGCGTCAGTATATCCACATTGCCCACCTTTATTGAGATATGTTCTAGCTTTTTACGAGAGATAATATGCACCCCTTCAGTCTTCTGTTCAGCCAAAGTCAGGCCAACCGATATAAGCCACTCGCTGATTTGAGTTATTGTCCCATTCGCCATCCTTGTCAAATCCTTCAAATATTTTGCAACAACTACAATGGCCAGGTCGTCACCATACCCCACAATTTTAACTACCAAGGGAACGGGAATTCGCAATACGTCGTCATACATAACGTTCCATAAAATTGGTCCAAGCACAGAGCCTTGCGTTACGCCACCACGTGAATCAGTGTAGTACTCGAGGTGCCTACCGGAAAAATAATTGGCCACAATATTGATTAAATACTCCGGGACCCTGCACCGCCTTAGGGAAGCAATTATGTGTTGTCAGTTAGCAGAGTTGAATGCATTTTTTATGTCTAACGTTACCACGAAGCAATACCCTTTATGTTCGCCTTTCCAACGCTTACCCTCAATAGCTGCGGCTGCCATAAAGTTAATGACTCTGATGGCAGCAAGAGTGGGGCGGTGTTTTCGGAATCCGAATTGGTAATCAGAGAGTCCGGATGTGCTAGTTAGTGCATCTTCTATACGACAAGCTATTATCTTCTCATATATTTTTTCCCATTGTATCCGTCAAGCAAATGGGACGATAGGCAGATGGATCGTTTGCTGGTTTGTTACGCTTAGGCAAAAAGATCAACAACTGTCGCTTCTATCTATGTGAGAAAATTTGCTCTCTAAGGCAAATGTTAAATAACAAACATATCAGTCTGGGCTCCACCTTAGTGAAGAGGGTATATTCATTTTGATCATCCATTAACAACACATCGAAGGAAGCCTCGGAGACCCCACAAACCATATATAATCATAATCAGCATGAAAAGAAAAATCGTTTAAAACATGTCCGTCCGTGTGTCCCTCTGTTATTGGCACTCTCACGGTCGTAATTTTTGAGATATTAAATTAAAACATTGCATACTTTCTTAGTTTAATTTCGGTGTTCCGTTTAGAAATTGGGCAAAATCGGTTACGAGACACACTCACAATAAACAAAAATTTCAACACACCTCGAATAAAATTGTAATTTAAAAAAATTATATATCGCACAATACTATGCCTATTAAGTTGAAATTTGGTATATATATAAGTGGTACCGTTACCGAACACTATGCTAAAAAAAGGCGTGATTGAATAATGCAAACGCTTACAATTAAAAAAAAAACACTATTTGCGCAAGTACATGAAGTAGTCATATACATGAATATGACAATAGGAACTTTTTTTTTACAGAATTATAAAAGGTGGAGGGTATTTAAACTACGGTCTTAACCGAACTTTTCTATTTTGTTATTAATTCATTTGGAATGCCATCTGGCCCCGGCGATTTTTTTTTTTAAAGGTTCATGTATACATACATTTCATGTGCAAATACCTGGTGACAACTTTTTGAAGCAGGCAAAGCGCGTTACATTTAAGCAGATCCTCCAAAGTGATCGTTAACACAGATACTGAGTAGCGTGAAACGTGGTCATACCTTCTCAACCCATAAACGTATCTAATGATTGAGTTGTCAGCCCTTTTCAGTTTCTGTTTAGAAATGGAATCGCAATTGGCAAACAGCTCACATCCATGTAGAAGTTTTGGATACAGGTACGCTTTGGCCAAAAGTTTTCTAATATTTAAGGGTGTGAACCACTGTAAATGCCATAGTGATCTTAACATTCCGTACACTTGTCCCACATTATTATTAATTTGATGATCCCAAGTGAGCGTTCTATTGAATGTCACTCCAAGGTTTTTCACGGAGTCAACTATCTCAACGTCCGTCCCCAGTAAACGGATTCTAATGTTCCTAATATCCGCCTTCTTGTAAAAAGCTATACACTTAGTTTTAACAGGATTCACTGGCCCAGTTCGCGATATTAACCAAATCATCATTAATTTTCATTGCAGTATCAATGATATTGTCAGGCGGTCCACTAGTCCACATCTGTACATCATCAGCGTACATGTGCACTTTACACCACCTGTGCAAGTGGGTATGTCATTTATGTATAAGGAGAACAACAGTGGACCGAGGACAGACCCTTGCGGAACCCCTCGCTTAATTGAAAGTAGATCAGAAAAACTATTATTGGCGAACACACGTTGATACCTTCTCGAGAGGTACGTTTCAACAAGCCTAATGGTAGTGGTATGAAAGTTGAAGAATTTTCGGAGTTTGACCACCATCAGGGAATGTTCGACAGATTTTATTTAGTATGATCTAATAGCACAAGGAGTGACATATTGTTATTGTCCAAATTACTCCTAACACTTTCTGCGACATCAATCAGGGTGGTGGTACAAGATCTATTTTTCCGAAAACCGGACTGAGAGTCAATTAATAATGTGTTTAGACTTATGCGGTCGCAGATTTGTCTTTTTATTATTTTTTCAAACACTTTTGAAAAAAACGGAAGGATCGCGATTAGTCTATATTCACCATTGCTTTTCGGAATAGGCAAACTTTGGTTAATTTCCAACAACTCGGAAAGATCGAACGCATAATGATATCATTAAAAATCAACGCAATACTCTTCAACACAAACGGGAGAATGACTGTAATAAACCTGGGATCAATGTCGTCCATTCCTATGGCATTCGACTTGGTGCTATGTATACACTCAAGTACTTCAGATTCATTCACACCATTAAACCTTAGTGAGTTAACACTAAGATCTATTTCCATTTCTAAGTAGTGAGAAATATCAGAAGTGCTCATGGGTGTGTTAACAAATTTTTGATTGATGTCATTTACGACAAGGTTAACTGGAGTTTGCAGTATATTACTATTGATACCAATCTCCCTAATGGCCACTTCTCCTTCTGTCCTTCTGTTAAAGGCCCTGTCCCTGGTTTGAATCAATCGCTGGATGTTTTGGTTAAACCAGAGACGTTTGTGCGAATCCGCGGTGACCGTTTTTAATGGGACATAGGCATCAAACAGTGACCGGACATTATTGTTGAACCAGAGTATTTTGGATTCACTATCCGGTATATACACAATCTCGCTCCAATTAACTTGGTTCGCTGCATGTTCAAGTTCGTTAATGGCAACACTTTTAAAATGTCTGTAAGTATGATTTACGTGCGAGTTTTGGAGTTGAAAATTGTACGTCATGAAGATTAGGTCATGATTGGAGAAACTTGGAGCGTTTAGCTGGTCATATACAAGGACTTTATTTAAATTGTTAGCTAAGAACAGGTCTTAGAGGGTGGCTATATGGGCAGTGTAGTGAGTCGGGATCGTGGTATTAGAAGAGAGAAGGCCAATAGTATGCATCTCATCCATAAGTCTGTTTTCTAAGAGGAAATTGCTATTGAAATCTCCACTTATAATCACATCAGGATAGCCGATGGATCACCAATTGTCTTTATTAGTTCCCTAAAGTCAATGTTTCGGTGAGGTCGGTATACACAACCCACCAAAAGTTTGTTTTGTCCACTACTTATACTAACAAAGAGGTATTCAATACGGTTCTCCGGGCTGGAATCTGCACGAAAAAGGTAATATCCATTCATAATAAAAAGAGTATTAAGTTCAGCAGGCATGAACCACGTCTCAGACACGCCAATGACCTGTATAGCAGAATTTTCAAAGAAAGTCGAAGTTCGTCAGTCTTGTTTCGTAAACTTTGGACATTTAAATGACAGCTGTCATACCCCTAATTGAACAAACAGAGCAAAAATATATGTGGCTGTTGATATTAAGAGAGATATTATGCTTATAATAATATTAGTAATAATATGCTTATAGCCAGACATCAAAATATCTAAATATATTAATAAAAATTTTATCAAAAATGTTCCACTGGTATTAGCTAATAAGTAATAGATGATCATGGCTTGCTATTCATCATCACCTGAAGCAAAGTGGTCTGGTTCCTGAGCATCTCCTGCATCATCGTTTGCATTGTGGTCATGAACATTTGTATATGCTGGACCACCGTTGAAATTGTGTTTTCTAAGTTCGAGACGGTATGTGGATGCGGTATGGTTGACTGAGGATCTGTTCTGTTATTTTGGCTTGTACGTAGAACGTCTGCATATGAGAAATTTGGATTTACATTGGAATTTGCAGTAGTTGTATGTTTAGGAGCCAGGTGTTGAGTGGTAGGAGCATCACGTTGGTTAGAAGAGTTGGTTTTCTTAAATGAAAATGAAATGTTGAAGACTGCCTTTACCCCATATCCTTCATTTTCCAAGGCATCCTTGATGTCCTTAGTTGGTATTGCGCTCTCTATTCCTCTTATGACTACGATAAGTCCTCTTTCACTCTTGAGTTGGTGAGTGTAATAACTCTTTTTCGAGTTTTCAAGATGTTGAATGCCGATCCTGTAATTTTTCTCCGTGTAGAATTGGATTTTCACTTAAGCTATCACTCCTCTCCGAATTCCGACTACATGAAATTGATTATTTCCAACTAACTGGGCGAGCGCACTAATGAGGTTATTTGTCATAGCTTCCCACAGATGTATAGGTGGAGGCCTGTGTTGAATCTCTGCTACTGTATCTTCGTCATCATCGTTTTTATCAGCGAGTAGTACAAATCTATTAGTAGTATTAACATTAATTTGCGTTACCATAGCAGCAACCTCTTCATGGGATTCAAGCTTCACTTCATCACCAGCTTGTTGTTGCGCATAATACACAAAAGAGGCCTGCTGCGGCAAGAGAGTGTTCACAATGTTATTAATTAAGTCGGAATTAGTTAGCTGTATTATAGGGGTCATCATCTTCATAACTATTTTATACGCCATGCCCCAGGGCTCTGAGTTTATTTTCTCAAGCAGATCTTGAAACTCAGCTTTCTTGCTAGAAAATATAGGATTTTTGAGTTGCCTCATGTTTTCTTTGTACCGTGTCTGCCTTAAGACAAAATCACTAGCTTGCCTAGTCTTTTGACATCTTCTTCTTGCTCTGTTGCCCTCAGCTCTTAGGGCAGTTATCTCTTCAGTCCCCCAATATGCAGGACGGTGATGTTTATTAAAAGATCGCCTTACCATTGACTCGTCACAGACTCTTTTAATCTGCTCCATTACCTGTGTCACCTTATTGTTAGCAGGAACCACATTGTTTAAAGGTCCCAGAAGGTATAGTAACAAATCCTTACCCAGTGTACTTCGCTTCCATCTAGTACCAGTGAGTGGACAGGAATAAGTGCAAGGCCTATTTGCCGACATGATGTCACAAATAACTGTTTGATGATCACAGTGTATATAAACATCACTAATATGCCACGTTATACGAGGAGCCAGAACGTAATTAGCAAAGTGACATCAATTATAGACCCGCGACTGTTCCTTTCGAAGGTATGTTACGTCCCGTTATTGAGAATTGTAAGGTCAAGACGAGCTAATTTCTCTAAAAGAATTGTCTCTATGGTTAGTCCATGGGCACCCCCCTTCGCACGCCCAAGAATTAAAATCACCACCAAAAACTACAGGGTTTTTTCCTCGCATGTCCTTGAATAGTTTGTGGCACTGTATTTCGAAATCCTGAAGACTAGTACTAGGAGGAAAGTAACAGCTGTATATATAGATTCCATCATATTTGGCGCACACAAAACCATTACCCGCTGAAATAATTTGAGCTCTAGTTGATTGTAGGCCACATTGCCAAATTGCAGCCCCGCCCGTGTTACCTTTCATCCAGTCCGCCGTTAGATTCACTCTGTACGGTTCACTGATGAGCACCACATCAATATTAAGATCTCTGATGTTTTGTCTTGGCAAATCGTGATTGAAAGGTTTGCCTTGCTCTTTCAAGATAATACAACATGGTCTATTCGCACATTGTTTGGCTTGATGGTTAAGCTCACTACAGTTTAAACAACATTTACTTCTGTCGTGGCCAACCTTGCAATTTCTAGTTATATGGTAAAATTCCATATACTTGAAGCACCGTGTAAGGGTGGATTTCTCTCTTACAAAACCCAGCCAATTCTTATTTTCCCTGCTTCTAGTAAAGCTGTGGCAAACGTCCTTGAAACCGATAGTGATGCAGTCTATTTTCTTTTCCTCGTCAGTGAAGCTGCTAAACTCTTTATTAATTGCTGCTAATATATCGTTAGTTGTTGTCACTTCGTCGAGGTCCTTAATCTTAATTTTGACATCATTTGTTATTAATTTAACGCTTGCCTCTTGACCCAGAGGTTTTTTTGATCAACTGCTTGAAAAGAGAATCTGCTGTTGAGTTTTGCTGAAATTCTAGCAGCATTTCGCCTTTAAGTATTTTTCTTATCTTAGCAATATTTTCGCCCACCTTTTGCAGCGCCAAATGGAGTCACCTGTTTTTTTTATAACAATTGTCTCTGGCTTCCTGGATAATCTGGCTTTTTTTAGATTGCTACAATCTTGCTCTGGTAGATACCTTTGCTTATCTGAGAGGGTTTTTACCGGAGCGTTAAGTGATAGGGTTTTTTGAACTTCCTTCGTCCGCTTGCTTCTTTTGATTAAAGTAGCATCCTTTGGCGACAAGGAAGGACTCAACAATTCCTTTCTTAATCTCTTCGGAATAACGTCCTTATATTTAATAAGTGGTGAGGTTTGCGTCGTTCAGTGGACACCAGAAACTTTGTTGTTCTTTTGATTTAAATCTACTTCCATTGTTTTATGCAATTTAGATATTTCATCTACGAAATCTCTCATGGGGTTACACATGAGCGCATAGAAAAAAAAGGTAAAAATTTTATTAATGACTTATCGTAAAAGTACATAATTATAACAAAACTGCTTGATAATATTATTAAGTATAGTGAATTCAATTTCTACTTTAACACCCCCACTAAATTGAATCAGCGTGTAAACCTAAAGATTTACAACAACGCAAGTGTTTTTTCAATGGTAACGCTTTTGTCATTATGTCAGCAACCATATCGCCGGTTTTTAAGTACTCGACCTTGATTTTCTTAGACTCCAACAATTCTCTTACGAAGTGATGACGTATGTCGATATGTTTTGAGCGAGCGTGGTAACTGGCATTTTCCGTTAGATTTAAAGCGCTTTTGTTGTCGCATTTGATTACTACAGTTTGGTTGCAGCATAGTTCGTTCATCAGGGTGCTTAACCATAGGGATTCTTGGGCGGCAGCTGCCAAGGCCATATATTCTGCCTCGGTAGTAGACAAGGCCACAGTTTGCAGCTTTTTCGACATCCATGATAATATACCACCTTGAAGCTTGAAAACGTAACCAGTAGTGGACTTTCGATCGTCTTGATCCAATCCGCGTCAGAAAAACCTTCTAGGTACTTACTTTGTGCTTTGCTGAATTGTAACTTATAGTGGCTTGTGCCTTTTAGGTATCTAAAGATCCTCTTGACAGCTTCCCAATGTGCCTTTTTAGGATTGCTGCAGTACCATGATAGAGCCCCCACTGCATATGCTATGTCTGGGCGACTTATTTGTGCAGCGTACAGAATGCTACCAATGGCTTCTTGATAAGGCACATCCAGCTTTTCTTCACCTATGTTTTTTGTTAGCTTTTGATTGTAGTCTAGTGGAGTAGATACTGCGTTACACTCATCCATGTTATATTTTTTCAACATATTCTTGATGTACAACTCCTGATCTAGCCACAATAGTCCTTCTTTGCGGTTTCTTGTCAGCTTCATACCTAAAATGTAGTGTGCTTCTAAAATGTCCTTTATTTTGAAGTTGTCGGACAGACTTTTCTTAATAAACTGCTTGTCCTTCTTGTTGTTGCTAAATATGAGGATATCATCCACACATATTGCCACGTATATGATGTCCTTTTGTGACCTCTTATAGTAGATGCACGAACCGTGCATCTACTCTTACATTGCTTCAGGCTTATTTTCTTTAATACACTGTCCAGTTTCTTATTCCAGACTCTACTTGCTTGCTTAAGACCATATAAAGATTTTTTAAGCCTGCAAACTTTACCGTCATGATCATCACGACCTTCTGGTATTTTCATGTAAATTTCCCCTTCGAGTTCACCTTGTAGAAACGCTGTTACTACATTCATTTGATCAATATCAAGGTCAAATCGTACTGCTAGACTGAGAAGTAATCGTATTGATGAATATCTCACTACCGGGGAAAAGGTTTCCTCATAGTCTATTCCGTAGTGTTGCGAGTAACCTCGTGCCACTAATCTAGCTTTGTAGCGCTCTATTTCCCCAGCCGAGTTCCACTTTATCTTAAAAGTCCATTTGTTACTGATTGTCTTCTTTCCAGGAGGTAAATTAACAATCTCCCATGTGCCGTTTTCATTAAGAGAACTCAATTCTTCATTTATTACTTTTTGCCAACACTCTCTTGCTGGACTTTGCAAAGCCTCCTTCATTGTCTTTGGTTTATCATCAGTTTCAACGAAACCTACATAGCCATATCTTTCGGTTGGATTTCTCTTGCGAGTGGACCTCCTGACATTCTCTGAGGATGTGATTCCATTTTCCAGTGAATCACTGCGTGACTTCTCAGTTTTATTTTGCTCAATATCTTCACATGTAGTGTCGTCTCTTTCATCAGCTGTAGGACTTTCATAAGTGTTTCTAAAGTACTCCTCTTCTTGATGCTCTTCACTGATGCTTCTCAATTCATCCACTTGCTGTTCAGTACCAATGGATTCACTTAAATCCCCCACTGAATCACATACTGGTGTTATTTTGTAGAAATTCCATGCATTTTCAGCATCATCATTGAAAAAACTATCTTCAAGAAATTTTACATCTCTACTCGTAAACAAAACTCGTTTTACTGGATCGTAAAAACGACAAGTTCGTGGATGTTCGGTATAACCGACGAATATTGCTTCTTTGCCTTTTGGATCCAACTTTTGTCTCTTCTGTTTTGGTATGCCAATTACCGCCTTGCAACCGAATATCTTCAAATGATCAGGAGTGACTTTTTTGGTGTTTTTACACGGTGTTCTATTTAACAAGTACACAGCAGTGTAAACAGCTTCCGCCCAAAGCTTCTTTGGCAGATTTGAATCTATCAATAGACACCTTGCTTTCTCTATAATGGTTCGGTTCATCCTCTCTGACACGCCATTTTGCTGTGGTGTGTACCGTAACTTGGTGATGGATGCCACTGTCTACCATTATTTTCCTCATTTTGGAATTGCAATACTCGGTGCTATTGTCACTTCTTAAAGCTTTGATGACCTTACCTAATTGATTTTCTGCATAATTTTTAAACTCGGTGAATTTGCTGGCGACCTCATCTTTGCTTTTGATGAAATACAAAAATGTCTTATGAGAGTGGTCGTCGATGAAGGTTAGCATGTAACGAGAACCTCCCAGTGACGCCGCCTCCATAGGACCACAAAGGTCTGGATGAACCAGTTGTAATAGTTGCGTCGGTCGATTCCCCATTACATTAAACGGTAATGTTGAAAATTTTCCTTTCAGGCAAGTTACACAGCCCTCAGTTGTAATGTCACATTTGACGTTTCCATGAGCCCCCGAAATCATCTTCTTTAAAACATCCTTGTTTGGGTGTCCACTACGCTTATGCCATAGTTGAAAATCGCTTATTTTTGTTTTGATTGCTTTTGCGAACTTTTTCGCAACATTTAGTTGGAACATGCTGTTGTCATAACGACCAGTGGCTATGGTATTTCCAGCAGTATTGATTACGGTGCATCTTTTGTTTGCGAAAATCACTTTATGGCCTTTTTGAACAATCATTGAAACTGACAATAGATTGAAGCAAAGTTCTGGAACGAGTAACACTTAATTAAAGGATACTTCCTCCCTTTTGAAACCAACTTCCACTGACATTTCGACGCGACCAACACCCTCGGCATGGATTTTGGAGTTGTTAGCGATGATGACATCTAAGCTTTTAGGTTGAGGTGTGCTGATAAAACAAGACTTGTCATTGCACATGTGGGCAGATGCACCGAAGTCAAAGAACCACTTGTTCTTTTTGACGTCATCTACCATATATATGCCAAGCATAGCTTTGCCCTTCCCTTTTTCAGATAATTTATTTGGGCACTTAGCAGCAATAATAGCCAAATTTGTGACACTTGTAACACTTTGGCCCCTTCGAAAACGATTTCTTCTTTTTTACTGAGAATGCAATATCTGAAGTATTATCTTCCTTCATATCTTGCAACAGCTTAAGTTTAATTGTGTCACCAGTTATTTTTACGCCCGAACTTTGAATTCCCATAATCATCGGCTTGTATGTGTCCGGCAGTCCAGCCAACATCATCGAACCCACCCATTCTTCATCCAGCTTGAGCCCAGCACTTCTCAGTTTGTGTGCTGTTGTAAGGATTTCATTGACATATGCGTCAACTGAAGCAAAATCCTTCAGCTTTGCTGAACAGAACCTTTGAATGAGGCTCACGCGTCTCATCAAACCTGAATCTTCATACAAGCTGCCCAAGGTCTTCCAGATTTCTTGTGCACTAACACGTTCACGAATATGTGGATATATTGCCTTATCTACCATCAAGTTCAGCTCCGCTTTCGCCTGGGTAAGCTTATTTGCTTTGTCCTCAGTCCCTTCAACGGCTTTCCACAAGTCCTTCATCTGGAGATAAGCTTCGGCAGAAAACTTCCAATCCTCCTCGCTGCCTCGCAGCTTTTCAATGGTGTTGTTGTTCGATGACATTTTAAAATTTTCAATTTATAAAATTTTTAATTTATTTTTTAAATTATAGAAGCAAGCCCATAACCTCATGAGCGCAGAGAAAAAAAAGGTAAAAATTTTATTAATGACTTATCGTAAAAGACAGAAAAGTAAAAGTACATAATTATAACAAAACTACTTGATAATATTACTAAGTATAGTGAATTCAATTTCCACTTTAACAGTTACCGTCGACCTCCTCCCATCATAGCGATTAATTCACCAATTTTAACTCCTAATTGCTTGAATGCATCTACCGAGCAGTCATCTTGACGTGTACTCTCTGGCACAGATAGTGATGAAGAGTGGCTTCTTTGTTGAGTTTGCTCCAGTAACCGTTTCACCGGGAAACGAGACGACTATTCTTCATGAATGGATTATCAAAATTTTGAGCACCGTTTTCCGTACCATCATCATTTTTTGGCAGACCTTCTCCTTGTCTGGGGCCCTCGGTATTTGGAGATGTTACTTGGTTAGTCGGTAGCGTGTTCCAATCCGTGGCATAATTGTAAAATTTATACGCAATTTTACAATTGCAGAATAAGAAAAGATGTGTTATATGTCCCTTATTGCACGTTCCGTTACTTGTCAATAATAAAAATAACTATTTATACAATTTGTGTACCGTTAGTTTTTTATTATTCTTATTATTATAAATATTCATTTCGAAACACACAGCTTTGTACTTCAAATAAATGTTACCATTTGAATTTTTTCTTAAGGAGTCAATTTAAGCTATTGTTCTTTATGTGAAAATGCGCACTTTTTATTACTCCATTTTTAGGATCATTCCCCACTATAATTAACGCTTTATTAAAAAAAAAACCTTATTATGATTAAAACTTAATATATTTTACTTTCCTAGTGCAATTGTATACTAATGCAAAACTTATCTTGTGTATAGGTGCAAACTTGACAATGCAAACGTTTAACAACAATGACGGCAATAACTTATGACCCTAAATAATATGAATCAATTACGGCTTTTGTAATTTGTCAGTCAGAGTAGGTTATAAAAAGTGTTACAAATGTCTACTGCTTGAACAATTTAAATTCAATAGTATTACCATATGTGAGCCACGGTATGGATGTATATATCAATCGGATTTATCACTATACATACATAATTTTTTATTTACATATACTTTTATACAGATTAACTCCATAAAAGTGTCCGAAAACAATTAATTCATTCACTCGCTTATAAGTTTACTTGATTTTCAAATGAAATGACTAATACTGAAAAGGGAAAAAACTTGCACAAAATTTTTTACTATTTATTAAATATATAAAAAATAAATAATTAAATAATGTTAAAAGGAATTGCAACATAAAAAAATCATCAGAATAAAAATGTATACATATATATATATATAAATAAAATCATGCAGTGGACGTATGTATTTATTAACTGCACTTTTTAAATTTTCTTGAATATAAATATCAAACTACTTGGTTTAGTAATGGCTTTTATATTTTTAACTAGTACGTCTGTCGAAGAAAACAAATTTATAAAATATATATACGATTACAAAAACTTTGGAGGTTTTCTTGTTTTAATTACTTTTTCCCTCTCCATTATGGTATCCATTTTCTTTTCTTTTTTGTGCACCAAAATATGTTTTTAATATAATTTTTTGATACAAACATTGACATTGGAATGAAGTGGACGAAGTTATCCTTTTAAAACTACATACAGGAATCAAATTCATATTTCAACTATACATACACTATTAGATCTGTATAAGAATTTGCCACGTCCACCGTTGTGGATATGGAGGGTGTTTAAGATTTGGTCTAAGCCAAATTTAGTTTTCTTACTTGTTTTTTTAAAATTTTTAATCATCCACTTAGAAGGAGGACTTAACAAAGTGATCCTATAATCTACAGATGAAGATGTTATGTAAATCACCTAAGTCTTTGGTGTAGTGCGTTAAAGAGGGTTTCTTTCAAATGCCCAGAATTTCGAATAGAAGGTGAACGTAATAAAAACAATTCATACAATATATTTCAAGATGCGAGTGCGCATAACGGTTTACCAAGAAATGAAGCTAATGTTTCTTCTTGTAAATAAAACATCAAATAAAAAAAATAACGGTGAAATAACTCTTTGGCAGTAGTAGTAATGACAAATAAAGGAGCTATTACTAAAAACAAATAGGTATAGATCGGTACTTAGAGTTTAATAAAAGCGAGAGAGAAAGAGAGAAGTGTTAAGTCCCCTAATATCGCGTAGTAGCTAAAATGGTAAAAAATAGATCTCAATCATGATATTTACTTTTAGCCGCTGACGAGAAAAATGATCGGTCTCAAGTACGTACACAAAAACCGCCATCACTATGTATCTGCGAAGGTACAATTAGCGTCCTTGTAAATAATACCCTACAACTAATTTGTGAAAAAAATTCTATTCCTTCATTCTATGCAGATGTGCTATTATTGAGTGCAAGGCGTAAGGCTTCAATTCAATAAAAAAGGTTATAGAAAAATAGTTAAGAACCTTGATGAAACTAAAATAAACTAATACCACATACTAACTAACAATCTCAGACTAAAGACCTTGTTATTATATAAAGGAGGGTATAAAATTAAAAAAGAAAAAGTGGAGTAGTCTGGCATCTCTGTTTCTAAGGAATAATGGATTTTTCTCTTGTGAAATTGTTAAAAAAAAATTTTATTATATATAATTTTTACAATAATTCTTATATATATTTGAATTAATTTTACAATTAAATCATTCCTTTCTTTTAATTTGGAGGATAACATTTTGGTAATTATGAGGACTCGGCTTTGGTTTTTTCTCAATGTTTCGTTGCAAATATTTACATCTTTTTTGAAGTATTACATTTGTAAGTACATTTTTTCTTATACAGTTTTATATCCTCCATTTTAGTGATGAGGGTATACTAAATTTGTTCTCCTATTTTCAACACCCAGAAGTAGATTTCAGAGACCCTACAAGGTATATATATTGAATGGTGGTTTTCACTTGTAGTTACAAAATTTACAGGTTTTCAGTTTATTTAAATATTGTGGTGATTTCACTTTCATTTACAAAGGAATAAAAATGAATAAATTAACCAAATCAGATTCCAGCGTAGCCTAGCTGGTGATGATTTCGACGCAAGCGATGATGTTGACAGAAACAATGAAACTGTTTCATACAAACAGCAATATTAACTAAGACGCTAACGATGGCAGTAATTTTATAGGAACCAAAAGCGATGTAACAAGTAACCGCAAATGTGAAGGCATAAAGGAAAATGGTAGCAACAAAAAACATCTCAACAAAGAACTTACATTAGAACAACGAAATATGTCTCATTTACATATACCAAAATTTTCAATCAATTTTCGAGATATTGAAGATTCAACCATTTCGGTCTAACCGTTTGATGGAAATGGTACTTTACCAATAAATGTTTGGGTTCAAGAATTTGTAGACACTGCGGCTATAATGTATTGAGATGAATTTCAAAAATTTATTTTTGCAAAAAAATCTCTTAGAGGCTTAGCTAAATTATTCGCAACAAGTGAAAGAGGTATTACAACATGGATTAAATTAAAGCAGGCGTTGGTAAATGAATACAGGAATACGGCCAACAGTGCCCAATTACATAAAATGTTAGCTAAACGAAAAATAAACAAGGATGAAAGTGTTCATATATATTATTTTAAAATTAAAGATATGGCATCCCGTGGCAATATTGAAGATAGTGCCTTAATACAATATGTTATTGGCGAAATAAGAATTTTTACAATAAATAAAACCATACTATATGGTTCTGCTAATTTAAAAGATTTTAAAGAAAAACTTAGGTGTTATGAAACGATACAAAAACAACATAAAACAATAATAAAACAACAAGTAGAAATGAAAAAGCAATACTATGTTGTAAATGTGGGGTTAAAGTATACACATCCAGAAATTGTAAAAATAAGGAAAAAGGAATTAAATGCTTCAGCTGAAACAATTTTGGCCATATTTCTAAGGAATGCCCAATTAAAATTGAAAAAGCAAATGTAAGGCAACTAACAGTTAAAAATAGAATGATAGTAGATGTTAAATTTTCAAATCATGTTGGGGTAGCCTTACTTGATACGGGCAGCAAATTCAATATATCGTAACCGAAAAGGTTTATAATATTTTAAATAAACCTGCACTTTTAAAATCCGATTTCTATTTAATTGGATTCGGCAATACATTAAATAATGGTAAAATAAAACCAATGGAAAATTTTAAACTGCAATTGAAATCGAAAGTGAAAAATACAATTTAACTTTTCATGTAGTTCCATCCGCCTATGTTAATGTTGAAGTCATATTAGAAAACGAATTCTGTTCATTTGCTGAAATTAATTACAGCTGATGCGCTCAAAATTAGTCATTTTAAAGATGAAGTGTCAGAAGAAGTTTTTAGAATCATGTCAATGGACGTTTGTGCTGTTAACGAGGACATCTAGACGCCGGATCAGAGAGGGCGGTGATGTAACGACAACGGCGTATACAATACATATAAAAGAAAAATGATGCTAAGAAAAAAGTGATTGAAATAATACGTGATCATAAACCTGATAAATGCAAAACAACTAATATAGAAATGCACATAATTCTGAACGATGAGAAACCTATATCTTGTACCTTCGGCGACTGCCCATAAAAGAAAGGTTTATTGTCGACAATTAAATAGAATAGTGGTTAGCCGAAGGCATTATAGAACCGTCAAAATCAGAATTTCGCAGACCGATTGTTTTAACTAAGAAGAAAGATTATACTCCAAGACTATGTTTTGATTTCAAAAGAATTAACAAAGTAATTGTTAAAGATCGTTATCCTTTACCTCTTATCGATGTTTAACTCGACCGTTTACAGAATGCATATATTTTTAGCACAATTAATTTACGCAGTGGATTTTTCCATGTTTCAGTAAACGACGATAGTCATAATACACATCGTTTGTCACACATAATGGACAATATCAATTCCGAAAAGCGCCATTCGGTCTATCAAAGTCTCCTGTTGTATTTCAACGGCACATAAATGCAATATTTCGAGATCTTATTCGCGAATGAATAGCTCTGCCTATCGTCTACATGAACGATATCATCATCCCAGCCAAAGGTGAAGACGAAGCATTGCGGAATTTAAACTCGTATTGGATCTTAGTAAAGACTATGGCTTAGACATTAATATAAAAAGTGCAATTTCTTGAAAAAACGAATTCAATTCCTTGGCCACATTATTGAGAATGGGTGTGTATCACTGTGAAGTGAAAATTTAAATTATTCACTACCACAAAATGTTAAGAAATTAGAGAGATCCCTTGGCCTTGTGGGTTACTTTAAGAAGTTAATTCCGAATTTTTAATTATTGCTAAACTTCTTACTGATCTCAAAAAACAAAATACTCTATTTACCTTGGGTAATAAACAACGTATATCATTTAATACTTTAAAAATGCTTTATGCAAAGGTCCGGGGTTAAGTATATTCAATCGGAACTATGAAACAGAGGTATATACTGATGTTTCCATTGATAGCTATGGCGCAATACTGTTGCAAAAACTTCCAAGTGATAACATATTACATCCGGTGTACTATATGAGCAAGGAAACTACCGAACAAGAACGCAAGTATTCAAGTTATGAGTTAGAGATGTTAACAGTCATTGAAGCCTTAAAGAAGTTTGCTGGTAACTGATTTCAATGCTTTCACGAAAATACTCGATAAAAAAGACTTGTACATGGGAGTCGCCTGATAGATATTAAGTTTTGCAAGAATTCGAGTATAAGCAACATCCTGGAGCTCAAATCCTATTATGATTATAGCTAAGGATATCATTATTTCAAATATTAAACGGTTGCAAAACTAAAACGAAGACCTTGTAAATGTTAAAGAAATTTTAAAATACAAACCTACGTATAATGATTATTTTTTGAAAGGAGATATTTTGTATAAACTACGACTTATGACCTAAGCCACCTAGATAATAGACTTAGACGACCTTTTCACCATTAAAAGAACCCAGCTGGGAGCAGGCCTGAAACTCAAACCAAAATATCTAGATCCATATCAGGTGATTAAGACAAAATAAATACTATATTATATAATATATTTTATTGTTATTGTGTTTTAAATATTTTTAATTTTTCCTCCTTCCAATACACTTTGTGTAACCCCAAAGAAAATAATCTAAAAGTGTGATATCACACGATATAGGCGGCCAATTAACTGATCCACAACCTAAAATCAGGTTCCCACCAAAATGATTTCTCAATAAGCCTATTGCTTCTCTCGCTGTATGCGAAGTATCGCCGCCTTGTTGAACCAAAGTTCACAGATATCACAGGCTTCAATTTCAGGTAGCAAAAAATCCGTTATCATGGTACGATAGCGGTCGTCATTGACGGTTACGTTCTAAGTCACACACTCAGCTACAGCCGCTATATTCTCTTTACTTCTGCTGGATGTCGTCTAATCGGTCGAGTATCATCCAATAATGTATGCTGGGTTTCAAATTTGCGGATGGTATTGACTATAGTGATTTCGGTAGGTCGACGGTGCACACCATAAGTTGCTCTAAGAACACAAAAAACTTTTCTCACGGAACGCTGATTTTCGTAATACAGCTGAACAATTTGGATACGTTGTTGCGGTGTAAGTCTTTCCATGATGATTTGTTAAACAATACTGAATAAAAATTACATTACAGTTTGACAAGAATCACGCGTAATCTGTAAAAAAAAGCCTAAAGAAAATCAAACGGATTTATTAAAAAATGTTGGTTTTAAATTTTGATTTTATTATAAAACTCAACATGTTATTCCTGCTTCAATGGATTGAATAAAAACTTGTACCTATACATATTTTTTAGAGATTGTACTATATACGATTACTTATACATATATACAAAATGATTATGATTGACAATTTAGCTGTTTTTTGTTATACGCAAACATTCCGTCCCACGTTGGGTTGTTGTTGGAGTTTTACCACAGGTTGTTTAAAAGTGCCTTTAACTGTTCCTACCGAAACCACTCTTCTTAAGCCATTTGACCCGTTTGTCATCTGATGTTGGTTGCAACCTACAAAATTAGTGCCATTATCCGAAAAAACGTGTTTTGGTTTTCCACGCCGTGATGTAAATCGTCGAAGTAATGCTGTGAATGCAGCGGTAGATAATTCAGTTAACAGTTCAATGTGAACGGCTTTGGTAACCAAACAGACGAATACAGCAATCCAGCATTTATACAATTTAGAACCTCTTCCTTTCCATGAAAGTATTTGTATAGGATCGGCAAAGTAGACTCCTGTATTTAAAAATGCACAGCCAGGTTGCAGCCGCAAATGAGGTAGTTTGGCCATATGTTGTTCGTAAGGTTTTGCAAGTTGTCGCATACAAGTAGTACATTTGTAAATGCATTGCTTTATAAGATGCGTAACTGATGGAATTCAATATTTCATAGCAATAAGATATTGAAATTGCCTATTGCTAGCATGGAGATACTTTTTGTGGTAATATTCTGCAAGCAATTTTGTGAACGTATGTTGTTTGTTAAGAATGATAGGATGTTTTTGATCGTAGTTTATATTTGCATTTTCAAGTCTCCCACCAACTCGGAGAACACGATTTTTATCAAGAAATGGAGCAAGTGATGCTATGATGCTCCTTTTTGGAATATCGTTGCCAGCAACAATTGTGTTTATTTCTAATGTATATGCTGACGCTTGTATCCTTTTTATTAACGTGTCGTGAGCATTTTTAAATTCAATTAATTTTAATGGACCTGTTGTTTTTTCATTTTGGCCTTACAATTGTTCTTAAATCGGAAAATCCAAGCTGTAATGCGAATTAATAATATTAGTGAAACTAGAATATCTATCTATTAATTCAATATAAGATGTAGTTGCTAAGTTGATCACTGCTTTCGTACGTTTTTCAAAATCCATATCTTCTGAAACAGTTGGGTGTGGTTGGTTACTTGGACACCCTTGTAATAGTAGTAACACATTGATATTCTCATTTTTAATTGGTAATCTAACTATATATCGACGACATTCGTTTCGTTGTGTATGTTTTTGAAAATGTTTTTCGGCGTTTTCTTCATCTGTTGTCATCTGTGGTTTTGTACAATGTATCTGCTCTATTTCCCAAAACCATTGGAGCTGATTATCAAGATCCATATAAACATGGTTAGACATAATATAAGATGGTGCTGATGTTGCAATTTTTCCCATGACTACCTAACCAAAGATTGTGTGTACTGCAGTAGGCGATCCACTTGGATGAATAATTTGATTGGATAAACAACATTCTGTAAATATTTCAGCGCCAATTATGATCTCAATGCGACTCTCTTTATTATAACATGGGTCTAACTGTAGATTTTTGAAAAAGTCAAGTTTTTTTTATCTATAATTTTATAAGCTGGTAGCATTTGCGTTAACTGTAGTAGAAACAATGCATTTGTTGATATGATAGTGTCAATTGCTTTAATGTCAATGTAAACTTTACCTCTATCCCCTATACCAAATAAGAGTTTTATCGTATCGACGTTTTAATTGTAGACCTTGCACACATGATTCTGAAATAAGTGCGCTCTGAGAGCCCGAATCTAAAAGAGCACGACAAGATTTAAAATTGCCATCATGTCCACGAACCTTTATTATTGCAGTTGGTAATAAAACGTGAGTTTGCTGTTGTTGATATGAATTGGTACTTAAAGATGAGCATTATGTTTCTAGTAACGTTCTTGACTGCTTGGGATCCTTCTTGATATCAGTTATAGCAAATATATGCAACAGAGTGTTGTGTTTCTTGTTGTATTTTTTACAGCTTGACCTCTTACAATCTGCAGCCTTATGATTAGGTTGCAAACAGTTAAAACATATGTTATTCTGCTGAACAAACTTTCTTCTACCTTCAATGCTCATTGCTGTAAATTTATAGCATTCAAAAATAGCATGTTCTTTTCCACAAAGCATACATTCTTGAATCGTTCCTGTATGTGTGCGTGAGAGCATTTTCTTTGGATGATCAGCTGAGTTTTGTGTGCTTTCTCATTCAAATATGCGATGCTCTATGAATTTTAAAAACTTTGTAAATGTGCATTTTTCTTCTTAATTTTTTCCTCTATGCCATAACATTGCAGTTTCGGCGTCAAGCTTCTTTTCAAGGACAAAAAGTAAAATTGAATTCCGATGTTCGACAGGTTCTTCTAATACCTTCAGTTGTAGCTTTCAGAAATATTATTAAAAAACAGTTTCATTTCTTTTAACGATTGACCTTTCCTACATGGTTGCTCGATAAGTAGTGCTAAATACGATTTTTTTTCGCTTTCTGAATTATCATACCTATCCTTTAGAAGTTGCCAAGCCACATCGTAATTTATATTTGTAGGCGGTAAATGTTTTATAAGAAGTACGGCTTCTCCCTTTAAACGAGTATGAAGGTATTCTAATTTTTCCATCTTCGTTATGCTTTGCTTAGCATTTACTAAAGCATCGAACAGATCCCTGAAACGAATCCAATGTATACTTGCCGTCAAAAGAAGGGATATCTAATCTAGGCAAGGGTGGTTCCTGACACTCACTACTTGAGTGATGTGAAGCTGATTTTATATCATTTTGTGACATCCTTTCGATTAAAGAGCTTATTGCTGTTTGATTCTGCATTAATACCTGCATTGAATTTGAAAGCTCTGAAGTATCGGCTAATTGATTGTTAATTGTAGTTTGATTGTTTTGATCATCTTAAATTGCTTCTTAAACTTCTTGTTGTTGCCTTGTGAACGTTGAAAATTTTGATGAAATTGTTTTGTGATAACTTGTTTAAAAATGCGGTGTATGAAGCGTTCCCTTGTGAACTCTTTTACTTTAATGCAAATGGCATATATATTAAGTGTTCCCTTGTGAACTCTAATATCTTAATGAAATTACGTGTATTTCGTCTTCTGCTTGTAGTTCTTATGAATCCGGCTCGAAGAACCAATGCTTGGGTTTTGTTTGATGAATTTATTAAAAAATGTTGTTTTTAAATTTTGATTTTATTATAAAACTCACCCTTTTATTTCTGCTTCAATGGACTATATAAAAACTTCTACCTATACATATTTTTTAGAGATGGTACTATATACGATTACATATGCATATATAAAAATGATTATGATTGACAATTTAGCTGTTTTTTGTTACACGCAAACACTCATAATGAATCAACCTTTATATAGGTGGTTGATAGACTAGCGCAATAGGTTCCGGTGCATATCTTGGTGACGACGTTTGTTTAATTGAGACAGGATCGCCATGTGGTAAATTGGGTATATTTGGAAATGAGCTTTGCTAATGGTATTTTTTTTTACCAGTGAGTAAATGACAATGGTCAGAAATGAGGCCCCAAAATTGAATTAATTTGTCTTTATAAGGAGTATTTCTTCCAAATGAAATTGGTGTTGGTCTGGGTTTTTTGTAGGCAATAAATTTATATGTAATAATTTTGGGATGGCAGGATTGCCATGTAATAAATTTGTGATTATCTTGACTTTTGTAAAGAATCTGAAGGGTGCTGGGATAGACCTAGGGCCTTAGGGCCAGCCAGAGTTCAATTCAAAAACAATTTATATTTTTAAAATAAAAGATGACAATTTTATTTAATTTATCCTTATATTATATTATTACAAATAGTTCGACGCTTGTTATATTCTTTAAATAGTAATAGGTACAATGATCGCTGTCTGCCTATGTAAGAGTTAATTGTAATTGGGGCAATGAATGTTACTTAGGTCTATGTAAGACCTAATCGTAATGGGTGTGATGAACGTTGTCTATGCTTATATAAGAGCTAAATTGTATTTGAAAGGACGTATCGACTCTCGCGCTGCATATGCCTAAGCTATGTTAGAAAGGACGAATCAACTCTCGTGCCTTTGCTGTCTGCGTAAATACTAGCTAAGGTAGAGAGGACGAATCGCTGCCTCAACAAAATATTAACTAAGGTAGAGAGGACGAATCAACTCTTGTACCTAAGTTCCTACATAACGTACCTATCACCAAGCTAGCCTAAAACTAGATAATTTACTATGCGCTGATTGGCCTTTTATAGGTCAGTGGTTGAGCTTTTGCTTGTTTGTTTGTAAGAGCTTGTTAAAAGCTTTGCATTATTTTCAGTTGATTTACACCATTTTTAATTGAAATTGGTACAAAGGCAACTGAAATTGAGAAATCGCATTTGTAATTGAGAAATTGCATTTGTAATTGAGAAATCGCATTTGAAATTAAGAAATCATCCTAGATAAGGCTCTGTCGCACAAATAGTTTACATGGTTCTCGAAGCTTAATCTGCATTCCAGCATAACACCCAAGTATGTGATGGCTTGTTTGGAAGTTATGGTAACGCTTCCTACTTGCACATGGATTGTCTCCATAACTTTCTGGCTCGAAATTAGTACCGCCTCCGTCTTGTGTTCTGCCAGCTTAAGGTCAATCGACTTTAGCCAGTCCCATACAGTTTGTATAGCTGCATTTGTAGCCGCTTTAACTCCGTTTATGTGTTTAGCCACCGTGACGAGTGCAATATCATCCGCAATTCTTATAATTTTCACTCCTCAAGGTACAGACAGGTTAAGAACGTTATTGTATATCAAGTTCCACATCAATGGCCCAAGAATTGAGCATTATGGTACTCCTGCGGATATGTTGTAAGATTTCGTTTCCTCATCGGTATTATACAATAACTTTCTTTAAAGTAGCTCCCAATTAATTTAAACAAGTATTTGGGGCCTTTAACTCTTTTAACTGCGTTCAAAATGGCAGGCCAGCTAGCTGTATTGAATGCATTTTTGATGTCTAGGGTTACAACTGAGCAATATTCTTTGCCACCCCCTTTCCACCTTTTACCGTCAATGGCTGTTGCTGCTATTTTGGTGACTAAGTCCAATGCGTCGATGATAAATCTGCCTTTAATAAATCCAAACTGATATTGAGACAATGCGCCTGCTTCTTCCATTAGCGGGAGAAGGCGATTGTATATAATTGTTTCCAGTATCTTGCCCAAAGTGTCCATTAAGCATATTGGACGGTATGCCTGTACTGCGCCCACTTCTAGTTTACCTTTCAATATAAGCACCAGGCAGCATTTTGGGAAAGTACGTCCCTCCAGATATTTTTGGTATGTTTTAACGAATAAATCAGACCTATCCTCGATCATCGCTTTAAGTGCTTTATTAGAAACACCATCAGGTCCTGGTGCCTTGGAGTCGGCTACATTTCTGGTGGCTATTTTAAGCTCGTCAATGGTGATAGATTGTATTTCTTCACCTGAAAGATCAACAATTGTTTCGGGTCGAGCCGGTCTCTTTGGAAAAAAAGTGTCAATAATACTTCTTACAGCCACTGGGTCCATAGGCTAGGGGCTAGCTTTGCTAACTTTTTTCGTAACTACCTTAAGGGCTGTTTTTCAGGGGTTTACGTTTGCTTCCGCGTAAGTTTGTTCGAAACACCGTCTTTTGCTTGTTCTTATAGCCGATTGTAAGACTTTCCTTAGCGTTCTAAATTCACTAAGCTGCTCTATAAACCCTGGCCTATTCCGTGACCTCTGCATTTTCCTTCTGGCTTTCAAGTGCCCTTAGGAACCTGATTTCATTATTCCTCCAGTAACATGGGTTCTTTCGTTTATTTCCGCTCCTTCTAGGCATAAAAGTATCGCAGGCGTCCTTTACTATCGAGACTAAGTCTTCAGCCTTCTTTTCTGCTGGGTTCTGATTGATTACAGTCCTTCTTAGGACTTCTTTCTTTATTTCTCTGTCAAAATTGAAGACTTTCCATTTGGGCCCAGTTGCCATAACGTGCTTCCTGTTGTCATTTGCAGCATATGTAATGATGTATATAATTGCTTGGTGGTCGCCATGGCTGTATTCCTCGCTGACCCACCACGATATGCTTCTGGTAAGAGAGCTATCCACCAGTGTGATGTCAATAATTGAACCTCTTCCTACTTTCCTGAAGGTATCTTTATTTTCCGTGTTTGCGATTGTAGTGTCTAGGGAGGCAAAAGTTTGTTGCTCAAGCGTATACCCACCAATAATAATAAAGTGTCTGAATCTAGTGTCCGCTGCCAGAGCATCTATAAAGTTTTGGTATTCCTTGTGCGTCCATCTGGGTGGAGCTCAACAGCTATAGAAGAAAATCCCTTTGATTTTGACTCTAACAAAACCCCTTGATGAGTATGCGACATCTTCCTGTGCATGAAGTCCGCATGACCAAACCGCGACGCATTTAGTTTGGTCTTTAACCCAAGTAGGATTGTGTGTCTATATGGCTCACTTTTTAAGGCGATATCCACATTCTTATCTCTGATTGTTTTCTCAAAAGGCTTTGAGCTGCTTCACAGTTAAGGTTGATCTGTAGTACCTTTAACATTTTAAGCTCGATAACGCACGCGGACGGTGCCCAGTATTTAACAGTATTTAACTGGTCACCGTCCGCTCCCTGCTACATGTTTTGCGTCGATACTAGGATTATCTTTATAGAACATGCAAAGAGGGTCCTTAACGCAGTTTTAGGCAATATGTCCTTCGAGCAGCGGCACAATTTCGAACGATCAGTGTTGCTTTTACAAGCTCTAGCTGTATGTCCAAACTCAAGGTATTTGAAACATTTTTTCAATGATTTTTGTGTCCTTATACGAGCAATGACCCATCCAATCCTTATTTTTCCTAATTTCAGGAGTTTTTTAGCCGTATCTGCCGGAACTCTGATAGAGGCAGTCTGTCTATTGCCATAAGCCTTTCGTAGGTTTAAAACTTCGCATATACTCTGCGCCCGATTATCACAGTTAAGGTTTAAGGCCTCAATTATGTCACTGGCTGTTGTGACTTCGTTTAAGTCTTTAATTCACATCACTTGTCTCTCAGTGAGTTTTTAACACACGCTTGTTTCCCCAAAGAAGTGCTAATTATATCTTTGATTTTTTCTGATTTATCCCCGATGTCACTTAACTGAAGTAGCAAATCGCTTTTCTGTGTCTTCCTAATTTTCGTGACGGTTTGATTTAAATCTGACAAATTCGGGTCCGTCTTGACTTTCCTAAGAATATCTGCGTACGTTAGTTGGCCCTTAGATTCTGTCACTATTACGTCTGGCCTTGGCTTACTTCGTTTTGGTGGTTGTTTGCTTTGTTTACCCACCACTTTAATCCATGACTCTTTTGCACGAAATCTGTTGATCGAGCATTGTAAGTCGAACGTTGAATCCGAGCAGTCATTTCAGTTTGTGAAGTGAATTTATACTCTGTTAAAATACTTATGTATATTCTCTTTACTATAAAACTAACTAAAATAATTATCAGCATAAATCTAATATAACAATAAAATACTTATATATAGGTGGAGCGTTTAGTAAATTAAAGAAAACTTTAGGTATTTTATTAAAAAATTTATTAAAATTAAGATTTCATAAAAAAAAAGTTTTCTAACAGAAAGTTGATACTTTTGTTTGAAATTTACTTCAATGATTCGCATAAAAATTTTCATAAAATCATCACAATAAAGGCAAAGGTATATTGATGTTTTAAAATATTAACATGTAACATACTTATTACTACAGTGTTTGTGTACTATACTAAATAATTTACTTTATTTATTTATATTTATTTGACAAGTATTTAATTTTAATGCCTACGTCTTGTCCCGCCTTTGTCTCTTCTACATATATATATCCTCATTAGTATAAACTTAACTAAGATAATTGTCAGCATAGACCTAAAATAACAATAAAAATACTTATATATAAAATTCTAATAACTAATCGTGCTGCGAAACGTGTGTAATAAATTAAGGAAAATTCTTTTCAAAGTGCAAATCCTGGTTCCTACGTCATTACCCCGGCACATATAGTAAAAGTCTTTACAAAACTGATGCTTTAGTTTGAGTTGGTAGGTTGGTAGGTTGCTTTAGTTGAAGAGTTGGTAGGTTTTTCGAGAGAAATAAGTTTTAATCGTTTTGCAAAGAATAAATTATTTAATAATCATGGCAGAAATGTTTATTTATAATTACAGGAAATAAAGAAGATGTAATGGATTGCCAACTATGTGACTGCGGATTTTTCGACAAATGGATTTTACACTCTCTTTTGTTTTGCTAACGTATTCAACCTTGCGCCGTCAAAATATCATTTATCACGTTCCATGAAATCCTTAAATGGTACAATATTTTAAAACGTTAATGATGAAAAATCAAACCTAAATCAGTTTTTTGATCAGAAATTTTATGAACGTGAAATTATGAGACTGCCTAAACGATGGCAAAAGGTCATCAACAAAAACGGACGGAACATAATTGTATAAAGTTTTATTTTTAAGCAAACATTTTGAATTTTTCTTCTTATATAAAATCCATATAATCACTTAGTTGCCAACTCAATATTTTGCAATATATCCCCATATTTATATGACGATGATCCAAAATAGCAAACTGCTAATATTAAATAGAAATGTTTGTATAAAATTTCAGCTTAAAATTTACGACCGTGAGCGTTTCACACAGACGGAAATAAGGGCGGACAAGTATAGCTCGACTAAGGTGGAGGGTATAAAAATATTTTCACAGATGTATACCTGACACTTTTTAAAAAAATCATGTAACGATTTCTTTAGAAAGAGAACAAGAACTAATTAGACTATTAGCGTAAATGTCATATAAAACCTTTGACCATTTTTGTTTGTTAGTATTATTCATATATACTTATATATGTATATAAATATATATTTATTCATTAATTTTGTTATATATTTTACCAAATTGCATATGACTGACTGACTGACTATGACTATGAGAATTGTAATAAAATATATTATGAAGCCATACATATTTGAAGGTTTAATCCACAATGTTATACATTTTGAATACCATATCTACATATATATTCTATTACATTCTAATATTTATTTTTAGTTTATAGTTAAACACTGTAGCCTCTAGCTTTAGCATGATAGTGTTCGTTTTGTGGGTTTTGTCATACATTTAACACCTGATATTACTATAGTTATGCTTGTTGTTTCTAATGGTTATTAATTAGTAGCAATATATATAAAAACATATTTCGAGAGGGACTGAATATTTCATAGTCAAGTTCATTAATAGAATCTCGTGGTTCATTCTCTCATATGATAAGAAGGTATATTGTAAGTTTTTTGTGTGTGTGTTAACATTCTAACCACTGAATTTTTCATATTCATATAGTATGATTTAATATTTGACATATATGTATTTCACATAATTTTTTTTCAATACAGGTATTATATCATATTTTTATGCCCTCCACATAAGATGGAGGATATACTAAGTTTGTTCTTCCATTTGCAACACCCAGAAGGAGGCTTCAGAAACCAGGGAAAAAGTGTATATATATATATATAACATATTGTTGATCAGCATCAAAAACTGAGTCGATCTAGACATGTATCCGTGTGTCCCTCTGTTGTTGGAATTCTCAGGGGCGTAAACTTTAAGATATTGAGCTGAAATTTTGAACAAACACTTTTAGTTTTTGCACGCAGATTGCTATTTAAAATAAAAAACCTGCCATAAAAATTAAACTATTAAGTTTAAATTTATTACACATATTTATAATTATCCCATCAATTAATATACCAAAAATAGATGTGATCGGGTAACAGGCACGCCCACAATCGGTAAAAGTCTATATATTTGCTACAAATATTTACCTATAAATTTGAAATTTAATATTCATATATATACATAATTGTCTCTTCCATCGATTTGCCAAAAATGGCCGTGGTCGGATAAAAGAAACGTCTACAATTTACAAAAAACCAGATTCAACATAAAACTCTACTTGCAAGCTGATATGTACATATTTATTAGAAGGCTGTCTCGCCCACTATTATAGATGAAGGTATTTAAGATTTGGACTAAGCCAAATTTAGTTTTCTTACTTGTTAACTTATTAAATTATTTTGGATAATTGACTGTTTTAAAAAAAAATTTCAAGGATTTCACTCTATTTCACTTTCCCAAAATGTTCTGAGTTACGTAGTGTTCTTTTAAGAATATTAACTTGTAATGGTTTTGTCAAAATATTTTGAAATAAAGTCTATAATGTTTATAGAGACGAAATATAAAAACGTACTACATTTAACGTAAAACCCATAAATAATGATTAAATTTGATGATATTGGCTTTTAGGTAAAAGATTTGTTGGTAAATAACAAATGGATGTCTAAGTACAAATTCCAGACCGATCAGATGTTATATTTATTATGCCCTCCACCTTAATGATGAGGGTATACTACGTTTATTCTTTCACTTGCAACACCCAGAAGGAGGCGTCAGAGTATACATATTCTTGATCAGCGTCGAAAAATGAGTAGGTTTAGACATGTACATATGTCTGTGTGCCCGCATGTTCCTGTGTCTATCTGTTGTTAGTATTTCCACAGGCGTAAATTTTAATATATTTAGCTGAAATTTTGTACAGACACCTATAGTTTTTGCACGCAGAAACCTATTTAAAATGAGCAAAATTGTTTAAAAGCAACGCCCAACCACCGAAATTCGAAAAATTGGCATGGTCTAATAACAGACACGCACACAATCAACAAAAACTATTTATCTACTATAAAAATATACCTATGTATTTGAAATTTAATACACATGTATATAGTTATCCCACCCATCAATCTGCTAAATATAGTCGTAGTCGAATAACAGGCGCACCCATAATTTACAAAAAACCATAAAACTAGATTTGTAAGATAATGCGTAATGCATACAACATTAGAGGGCGTAATCAAATATCTGCCACGCCCACTATTGTCGATGTGGAGGGTATTTAAGATTTGGTGTAAGCCAAATTTAGTTTAGTTTTCTTACTTGTTATTTATTAAATTTATAAATTAGGAAATATTCTATTATGGGTATAATAAGTATTGATGTATTGATATTTTATATATGTATATGTTAAAAATTTTAATGTTAAATAATTTATAATTATGACTTTAATAATATTGAGTTACAAACGGGCTAGTAATTGCTAAACAAATATTTTAGTCAGGTAATAACGGTCATAAATTTGCGCGCGAAGTCGAAAAAACTAATCTGCAGGCTCTACATAAGCTTTATCTTTATCTAGAGTCTTCTAGTTAGTTAAAAAAAAAAAAAGTAAAAGTACACAAATTTTATTCAAGGGATTCCTATGTTCAATACATATTATTGTATTATTTATTTACATTTTATATCATTTATTTACTCAAAAATTTATTTACTTAACGGCTACAAGTATGACGCACTTAAACCAAATCACCACGTAAATTATTTTGAGTGAGAAGCTTTTTAATAAACGTGTGCACACACTATCGTATGATTATAATGATGTTGAAGATCATAATAAATATATATATATGTTATATGTGTCAGTGATTTAGGGGTGCAGGCGTAAAAACATATCATAGAACATAGAATAAAATACAAAAGCTCAACTTTATTTAAGATAAATTTTACATTATTCTAACTGAATTCAGTTTGACTTTTGTAGTCAACTCATCTAAATGTGTTTCCCCCAGAAATAAATGAAAATAAAATAATAAAAGGAAATTAATTTTAAGTGAAAAAATAATACGAAAAGCCAGAAAAATATTCTTAAAGTAATAATATTAAAAAACAATGTTTTCACTCAGAAATTTAAGTACTTTCTTCATAATACAAATTTTTCAATTAAATATTATACTGGCCGTAGTATCGCAATACTCCTCCTTGGAGGAGGCTCGTCTTCAGAGGCAACGTTTAGTGCAAAAATATATCAAAACTTTGAATAAAGAAGAAGGTGCTATCCGTTTTGTGGGTGGACGTAATAATTATGAAGGTAACCTTGGCATATGTTGCTTTGTAATTAGCGGCATATACCTAATTGGTAAACTTTTATTATAATAAATGGCGGAAGTGAATATAAACTAATCAATAAGACACAACAATCGATTAAAAAAAATTACGTAAAGAATGATACACATGTACTTTATAAAGAAAAAGAACAAATGAAGAAATACTATTTGGCTAGGGTAAATAATAAGGGATTATTAATATTAATAAATAAACTCCATTGAAATTTTAATGCTGAAATAAGGGCTCCTTATTTTATATTTAGTATTTTTACCCTATGCGTTGAGGTTGGGAGCATTTGTAACACCTAGAAAGAAGCACAGACATCATAGTATTTATGATCAGCATGAAATCCTGAATCAATTTAAAAATGTCAATATATTCGTTCCCATGGTTACAAAAAATAAGGTATGGATTTCAAATTTGGCAGACGCATTAGTGGTTTTTGAGTGTAGGCTAATATTATTAGACAAAATCGTTTGAACACCATGGTAACGCGGAATCACTTTATAAGGGATAAATAACATTTTTAATTGATTTCATTGTCATATATTATAAATCTAATAAAAAACTAAATTTGGTTAAATTTGGCCAAATCCCAAATAAACCATACATTTATGTTTAAACTAAGAGTGATACGGACATCTATTTTTGCCCTCTAGTATATGAAGTATGAATCAACGTACACCTCGTAGTCTGCATAGTATGTATAAATAATCGTTTTTAATATATATACTGAATATATCAATTTCAGCAAATTTAAATAGCCACCTGCTTAGAACAACCACCAATAGCCACTACAAAACTTAAACCTAATTTCTCAAAATATACCAACCTGAGAGTGCCAATAGCAGACATACACTAACGGCCATTTGTAGATATATTCAGCTTTTGATGCTGATTAAGAATATACACATTTTGCGGAGTCTCTGACGCTTCCTTCTGGTTGTTGCTCGTGGAATACGAACTTTTTTTATGTGGAGGTATATGTATAATAACTCAAAGAGACAAACTTTTCAAAAACATAAATAAAGTCTTAATTTTAATATTGTTATCGGAGTTTGAAAAATTCAGAACATATCAACGTAAATTTGGATTTTTTTTTGAATTGTGGGTGCATTCCTGATCTTCATTACTCAATTTTTCTTATTAACCTTATGTGGATGATATATACATATAAGTACAGTGTTACGCCTAGGCGGATATACGTATGATATATTTAATGAATTCATTATTAAGATTTAATTTTAGTGATAGAGGAATTAGTAAAATATATTCCTCATGAATAAATGAGCAACATCTCCTTAAATGTAGGTGATATTTCAATAATTCAATATAGTAATTCTATAATCAAACAGTGTCATGCCTTTTTTTAACTGCATAAATTAAAAAAAAATGTATAACATATCATTTTCCAAACATGTGTGCAAATTTTTTTTGTTGCATGCTTCTGAATAATGATTTTATTAATGAATGACAAGCAAAATATTTGTGCTTGTGATATAACTAAAATTGAATAGAAATTTCATTAAGTTATTTATTGAGAGCACTACAACATAGTGACGTGATACAGAGTTGAAGGGACATATAGTCAATAAGAGTCGTGTGCGCTTTATACAAAAACACGACAATAATAAAGCGGTGAACTTACTGAAACTGTGCTGGGCGGCAGACAAAAAATGTAAGAGGCAATCTCAAAAAAATAAAAAACACATAAACAATAAAATATCGACCAATTGTAGGTATAAATCGCCAAACTTGTCGAATTGCTGTGGTTTATAATTGTGCTTTAGTTGTTATTGCTATATAAGTCAACATTGCTCCACATTGGTGGATGCGTATTGCAATTTTGTAGTGTAACTATATGTAAACAATACTAACCTTGACAATGTAGACAAGTAACAAATCAAAAGTTTTATTTGATTTAAATACAAATAGGAAGTTTGTTAAAAGCGTATTATTTTACGCATCCTCCACCTTAGTGATGAGGCTATACTAAGTGTTTGTTTGCAACACCCCGAAAGAGGCGTCAGAGACTCTACAAAGTATATATATTCTTGATCAGCATCGAAATTGTGGGCGTATATGTTATTCGACTACGCCCATTTTTAACACTCCAATGCATGAAATATTTATAGATTAACATATTAAATTTCAAGTTTATAACTCAATTTTTGTGGCAGATAAATAGATTTTTGTCGATTCTGGGAGTGGCTATTGACCGATTTTGCCCGTTTTAAATAGCAATCTCAGTTTTTGACGCTGATAAAGAATGTATATACTTTGTAGAGTCTCTGACGCTCCCTTCTAGGTGTTGCAAACTGAAGAACAAACTTAGTATATTCTCATCACTAGACTTGCAAGCTGATATGTAATACATACACTATTAGAGAGAGAAATATATATATACATATATATTGCCACGCTTACCGTTGTGGATGTGGAGGGTATTTAAGATTTGGCCTAAGCCAAACTTAGTTTACTTATTTAAAGCTTAAAAAACTTTAAATTGTTTTCACCGAGTATGTCCTATATTTTACCAAAAAAGAATAGGAACTTTTATGTTGAAAAAACAATTATCTGTATAAAATTTCAGTTGAATATATTAAAACAAAACGATTTTAAGCAGTCTAAAAATACGATTGAACAATCGTGCTATGTTCTTTCTTCTTCTTCTTTATATGCCCTAAATGTTTTGTGAAGGTAGATTTCTTATAGTTTAGGCTAAATAGTTAAATACTTTTGAATCATTCTTGTGAATTTGTTTCTTTTCCTAGGTAATATTGAGGTCTTACACAACAACAAATGGGGCTCGGTCTGTGATGATGAATGGGATCTTGTGGAAGGACGCATTGTATGTCAGCAATTGGGTTTTCCGGGCTTAAGAAAAATCACCCACAGCGGTTACTTTGGGCTAGCTCGTAGAAGATTTTGGATGGATGGCTTGTTTTGTGAGGGTCATGAAAAAGAATTGACTGATTGCCAATTTGAGGGTTGGGGCCATAATGATTGTGAACCAAGTGAAGCAGCGGGTGTGATTTGTCATCCACCCGTCGGAATTGAGAATTCAGAACCGCAAATATTACCAAAATTTTATCGTTTTAAAAGCACTATACATTACAGCCTACGTTTAGATATACGCTTAAGGGGTGGACGTACTCCGCTAGAAGGTCGCGTGGAAGTCCGCTTAAATGAAAGTCGATGGGGCACGATATGTTCTGACGGTTGGTCTCTGTTAGAAGCGAATGTAGTGTGCCGTCAATTGGGTTTGGGTTATGCCCGTGATGCATTGCAAACTGATTTCTTTGGTGGTTCTGATATTTCACCCGCTTTGTTAAGTGGCACCGAATGTTATGGGAATGAGACCTCTTTGATGCATTGCCGACATTATGATTATACTCACGGATTGCCAATATGTCATGGTTCACGTAATCATATAGCCGTGGTAATGTGTGATCATTTTGCACCCGATTTGGTAGTTGATTATTTCGAGATTGAGCGAACCGCTCATTTAGAAGATAGGCCTATGGCATTGATGCAGTGTGCTATGGAGGAAAATTGTGTAGCTAACGAAGCATATATAATACAGCGCGATGATCCCAATTGGCGCTATATTAGCAGACGTTTATTAAAGTTCACTGCAAGTGCTTTAAATGCAGGAAATGCTGATTTTCGCCCATTCAAAGACAAAAGCATGTGGGAGTGGCATATGTGTCATATGTGAGAAATATTAAATATTTTAAAAACCTTACAGTTTAGAATAATTTACTATTAATAATACTTTACAAAATATTTTAATCTCAATCTTAGTCTTTGATTTGTATGTGTAAACTCTAAGTAAATCTTAATTATTTTATATTGTGCTGCATTGACTAATTTCAGGCATTATCATAGTATGGAGGTTTTTGCAACATTTGATATATATGATGTTTTGGGTAATAAGGTAGCTCAAGGTCATAAGGCCTCATTTTGTTTAGAGGATAGCCAGTGTTTACCGGGCATAAATAAAAGATATAATTGCGCCAATTTTGGTGATCAAGGTAAATATTTTTTAGCTGTTTTTTTATAATAATAATTATTTTATACTATAGGAATCTCAGCCAATTGCTCGGATGTTTATCTTTATAATTTAGACTGTCAATGGGTTGACATAACTGATTTGAATACCGGCCTTTATACATTGAAAATCGCTATTAATCCAGAATTTAAAGTTTCTGAAATGAGTTTTGATAACAATGCTGCCATATGTAATTTACTATATACCGATACTTACGCTAGGGTAGATAATTGTAGATTAGAAAGACCATAAAAATAATATTCCATACAAGTTCTATCGGCTTTCTAACCTAAAAACAACATAGTACCAAATATAATATAGAAAGAAACCAAATATTTAGCATAAATTTTAAAAAAGGGTGTAAGAAAGAAAACGATATACACATATATACACAAATTATGTAATAAAGGGAAATAAACATCTTCTGCTACAACAGTTTATTATAAACTGAAATGTAAAACTCTGGACTATTGATGGATAATTAAATAGAACAAGTATTAATTAATATTTATCATGAGTTTTAATGATAATTGACCAATGCAATGGAGTGAAGGTTCGTAATATATAATTATATATATAAATATAAATTATTTCAACTTGAAATCAACTGGAGCGTAACATTATACAACAGAAGCAATAGTATATTTATTAATCTACGAAAGGTGATAATAAGTGGGTAGGTGAGCAACGATTGGGCAGTAAATTGTACACCTTTTCCATGTCAAGAAGACAATATCGGTGCTGTTGTTGTTATGCAGTTTAACAATTCGTCTAAAAGGAGGAGGTATTTAACGTTTGGCCTAAGCCAAGTTTAGTTTTTTTACTTGTTATAATTTCATTAGTTATTATATCACGTACATACATACTATATTAAATTATAACACAATAATTAAAAATTCTATTCAATAAAAAGTATAAAAAAGGAGAAGAATGCACACCCAAGCTGATAGTCACTTAAAACAAATACTAAATTTGCTTAGCCAGAATCTTAAAAACTACTTTTACTTAAAAAGGGTGGGCGTGGCAGGTACATGACTTTGCCCTCTAAGTTTTACGCTTTTGGTAAATTGTGTTATCGAAACCTATTCCGTACCAACGATAAACATGAACATACATGTCTAGATCAAGCTTTTCATGCTAATAAAGAAAGCCTGCTGGGGGCCAATTGCGTAATTTTGAAACGATATCATTTTTGTCAACGATATAATTTTTATGACAAGAACTAATTGCGTAACATATTTTCTATAGTCTCGTTTTGACGATTTTTTTTCTATTTGTGTAAGCACTTAAACGATTGAATTGTATCCTCAAATTGAGTAAAATTAAACGTTTGAATATTTGGTGTCGCTTTAGTGTAAATTGATTTTAAAATAAACAAAAATATTGAACTAGATAGAGAAGTTCGGTTAAGACTGAAGCTTAAATACCCTCCACCTTTAATAGTCCTCTAAAAAATAAGTTCCTGTTGCCATATTTATGTATATGACTGTTTCATGTACTTACGCAAATAGTGTTTTTTTAAATTATAGACGCTTGCGTTATTTAATCACGCCCACTTTTGGCACAGTGTTGAATAACGGTACCACTTATATTTATACCTAATTTCAACTTGATAGGCATAGTATTGTGCGATATATAATATTTTAAAGATACAATTTTTTTGATTTTTGTTTATTGTGGGCGTGTCTCTTAACTGATTTTTCCAAATTTCAATGCAGAATAGCGAAATTAAACCAAGAATAATTGTGCCAAGTTTAAATTTGATATCTCAAAAATTACGACCGTGAGAGTGCCAACTACAGACGTACATACGGACACCCGGACACATGGACGGACATGTCTCAAACAATTTCTCTTTTCATGCTGATTAAGAATATTTTTGGTTTGTGGGGTCTCCGAGGCTTCCTTCGATGTGTTGTAAACGGATGATTAAAATGAATGTACCCTCTTCCCTAAGGTGGAGGGTATAAAAAAATTTTAAAAATGTAAGTGTAATTAATATTATTAAAATAATAATGCATTATTAAATTATTACATATGAATTAATTAAATAAAAGAGCGCAGAAATATTTCATCGTGTGCTTTTTTAATTCAAAGTGGTCGTTCCCGTCAAAGGGACCTTATTAGAATAAGAAAAACTTTACAGGATGCTTCCCATCCTTTGGAGTTGCCCACTCACGTGTAAGTTCACAAATACATATAGTGCTTATATCCAACCTAATATTATTAAATATTCAATAGATTCATACAGAAGTTTAGAATGGACAAAGAGCCGTTTTTATACGTTTTAGGAAAATTAAATCTAAATAGCGGCACGCGGCAAATGTATATTCCTAACGCGATTCGTTTAGCCATTACGTTAGAGAATTGCACTCCGGAGGATAGCAGTGGAAACATGTATTGGAGATTAAGGTAAAGGTAAAATTATTTAAAGACCATAACAAGTATAATTATTTTTTAACTTTTTCATAGGAAAAGTTTCTATCAACCTGAGAAAATAGCAAAGTTTTCCAATGTATTACTTAATACATGTCTGCACTTTGGGAACGAAAGTTTTAATGAAGAGGTTATTGAGGAACCTAGGGATGAATTAGTAGAAATAAATGTGAATGAAGAGGAGGCATCTCCTTTTTTTGTGCGAAATGCAGCGATAAATTTAAGAAATATAATAGCTCAAGAATTAGCACACAAAATTTTTTTCTTTTATTTATTTTTTGTTTTTAACCGAGCTTTTCTTTTTTATTTTGAATAATTTCAATAAATTAATATTTTTCGTTTTTAAACCGATAACAACGATAAGATTACGATATCTTTATGCAATTGGTTTGGGGACGATATCGTTAAATCTTAATTGTTAAAAATGATATCGTTTGAAAATTTCGCAATGACCCTACTGCTTCTGAGTGTTACAAATAAAATGACAAACTTAGTAAATATCGCATCCTATTTAAAAGATATAAAAGCGCACAAAATTTCACAAGAGGTTAAGAAAAATTCGCTTGACTAAAATTGCAATAGTTTTTTCATATATTGGGTTTGCAACGGCTTTTGTCGACAGATGAATTTACACTTGGTTTTGTCTCGTTACCGTGTTCAAAGTACTTTTCCTATATTTATACCCTGCTTCACCCCGTTGATCAAGGATATGTTAAGTTTGTGCGAATGTTTGTAACTCTTAAACGGCAAATGCCTCACCCACCTTCAATTATACCGATAGATTCAGAATCAAAATCTGAATCGATTTAACCATGTCCGTCTGTCCTCCTTCCTTTTTTTTTTTTTAATGAAGGGAAAAGCGTTGAGAGCCCAGTCAGAGATAGATCTTCTGGGACCACCGTCATGAGAACCGTCTGAGCCTAAGCTCAAATCGTACTTATCCTGTCTGTCTGTGTCTGTGCCGCTCCAATATCCTAAGTTGCCTCAATATGTTGGCAGCTATGTCTTTAATACACGCCCGTACGCGGCTATCAGCTATTAAATATTTGGTAATTGCGTTGCTGCTAAGAGGCTCTATGATTGAGCATTCCGCCTCAAACCTGGGACATGGGGACATACCGGACATCAGGGCCCACTACCATATATAAGGCAGTGCAAATAATCGCGAAAGCAGTCGTGACTGCTAATAATCTGCATTAAGTAATGATCTGTACACCCTTGCGGCCTATTCATCTAGGGCTTAATATTAAGGATAATTTCATATGTCCAACGCCCTTGTAATTCTTACCATCTATTTTGCCATTTACGGTAACTTTTTGGGTCAGCCAGAGTTCCATTCAAAGAAAATTTATATTTTCAAAATAAAAGGTGACAATTTTATTTTATCTTTTCTTTGTATTATAATATTTGTACATAACAAAGAGTTTCGACGTTCGCTTATGCCTGTATATAATACTTGGTGCAATGGATATCTTAGCTTATTATCTATGTCTTAGCTAATTGCAATAGGTGCGATAAATTTGCTACTTGTGCTTATGCTAGAGTTTTAATGGATATTATCTTAGCCTATGCCTTGGCTAATCGCAACGGGTGCGATGATTTGTTACTTATACCTTTGCGAAGTTCGACTGTAATTGGTGCAATGAGTACTATCTGTGTTTTTAGCTTTGTTATCTATGTCTTGGCTAATTGCAACGTGTGCGATGAATCGTTACTTATGCTTATACTGCCTGTGTAAATTTCAGCTATATCGGAGAGGACGAATTAACTCTCGTGCCTATGCTGCCTGTGTAAAATCTTAGCTATGTTAGAGAGGACGAATCAACTCTCGTCTATGCTTTGCCTGTGTAAACCTTAGCTTATATTAGAGAGGACGAATCAACTCTTGCCTATGCTCTGCCTGCGTGAACCTCAGCTATGTTAGACTCTCGTTCCTGGTGCCTGTGTAAACCTTCGTAAATATTAGCTAAGGTAGAGAGGACGAAACAACTCTCGTACGTATGTAATGTAACACTATCCGAAAGCTTATATTCGAGAGGACGAATCAATTCTCGCACCTAAGTCCCTATACAACCTACTTAAAACAAACTAGATAAATTTCTTACATTGTGCTGATCGCCTTTTTATAGGCCAGGGGCTGAACTTTTGCATGTTGCTTGTAAGAGCTGATCTGGTTACATTTGGCTTATAATTAATTAATCCAGGGTTACTTATATCTACAGCTGACCTTTTTTTTTTTTTATTATATAATCATCCACTCAGGGGATAACCCCCATACGTGCAAGCACAGTGGTGGTTCGAAGGGATTAGAGGAAGGAGGATAGAGAGAGTAGTGTTTGTTTCATTTGTTTTGAAATTGTGCACACTACGCTTGGTGGGAAACACCTCTAGAGGTAGGTGGTTCCAGAGGCGAACACCCCGGTTAAATAACGAACCGTTTCGGTAATGCGTTGTGCGATACGCCGGCAACTCTATAATGAATGGGTGAGATCGGTGAGCAAGCCTGGTTGTCCTACAGAAGTGTTTCAGCGGAGGACACATCTCTTTTATCTCTCTGCACATAAGCACAACACAGCTCACATTACGTCGATGTTCAAATGTGTCGAGAGAGTTAGATACTTCCTCTTCACTTATGATCACCAGAGCCTTTCGCTGTATGCGATAGAGAATCTTCAAATATGTGTTAGAGGCTCCCGCCCACACGTGCGAGTTATGCTCAAGTTTCGGCCGAATATAGGCGGCGTAAATATTTCGGATGTCAGCTGGTGTAAAATATTTTTTACACCGTTTTAAAAAACCCAAGCTCCTGGTCACATCTTTAGACATTTCGAACAAGTGAATTTGTGTACCCAGGATGTCAAGAGCGGCTGATTTTTCCACATTTACGCCGCCGAGGGATAGAGGGCGCCCATCACTGTCCCTGTGCGACAGATGACAGCACTGTGTATTGTTGACGTTAAAACTAACCCTGTTTACTTGACCCCAATTGGAGATTTTCATGAAGTCGCGATTTAATGAGTCATTCATTATGCAACGTTTGTTTTCTATCTCCGCATTGTCAGGCCTTTTATTAGATGAAAACGAATGACATAGAGTGCTGTCGTTAGCGAAAGAGTAAACAGGGTTCTCCGTTAAGCACAAAAGGTCATTGATGAACACCAGGGAAAGGGAAGGGAGAGGAGCCGTGAGGTACGCCTGCATTTAGGGTATACTGATTTGATAAGTAATCGTCAATCACAACCCAAATTGAACGATTATTCAAGAAGCTCGATATAAATTGAGCGAAATTCTTGTTTACACCAATCGCCATCAATTTGGACAACAGAGCCATATTCTGCCATACTCTGTCAAACGCCTTAGAGATATCTAAAGCAACAACCTTACTTTTGCCAAAGTGGCGAATAAGAGCTCGATACAACTTTTCCGTTATGTAGGCTAATAAATCGCCAGTGGATCCATTTTTGCGAAATCCGTATTGACGGTCGCTGGGTTGTTGACCTCAAGATACCTCATCAGGTGAAAGTTTAAAATATTGTCCATTGTTTTGGCTATGGCGCTACAAATAGCGATTGGTCGATAGTTGGAGAGTAAGGGTCAGAAGGGGCTTTTTTTGGTACCGGTTTTACATTGGCAATCTTCCAGCATGTTGGGTAAGTGTTTGCCTGGTAACACTTACTAAAAAGATTGCGCAATGGTTTAGCAAGTGTTATGGCGCACTTGCTAAGAAGTAGAGGGTGTATGCCATCCGGCCCTGGAGTTTTGCGAGTGTTGAGACTAGCAAGGACCTTTTTTACTGCCCGAGTCCGAAAGAATAAATTAGGCATCGTGTTCTTTCGACCCTAGGAAGTGGTTGATTGCTGTGTGGTAGGAGGGAGTTTCAAGCAAACATTTCAGCCAATACATCAGCTTTATCAACAGGGTCAGATATTATTTGGTCGCCTATAAAGAGAGATGGAATTGATGCCGAGGTTTGATTTCTACATCTTTTTACAAACGACCAAAAATTCTTGATACCTTTTGGAGTGGCAAGAATCTTAGTACGCAGTCGCTGCTCGTGCAGAGCTTTTACACGGCGTATTACCTGGTTGCATTTGTTTCTAGCTTGTTTGCGAAGCAGATTAATTTGGTCTCAAACGCCATATTCTAAACGTTTCCTCTATGGACCTGACAGCATCAGTGCATGTCTGGTTAAACCAACTGTTGTCCTTGGGTTTAACTGAAATTTTTTTGTAAGGACCGCATTCTGTGCAAAATTATGTTTTGCAACATTTCCGCAGCGGCATTTACATTATTATCTAAGAAACATAGTTTCCAGTTGTAAAACCTGAAAAGTTCATTGAGCTTAGCCCTATTAGCTTTTTCGTATTGAAAATGGCACGTTTCGGAAATCGGAACGTGATGAAGGTTAGAGTATGAAAAGGATGCGAAAATGATGTAATAGTTGAAACAGTTATTTCCTCCGGTTAGTCCAGTCCAAGCCGAGGTAGCTGGGCGGTTTTCCCCAGGGGCTCCTTTTCAAGAAATTTGTTTGAATAAAGGACTCGGGTGTGGTGTTAAATAATATTAATTCACTATATTTATTGCTTGACACTATCCTCACTTATACAATACAATGGTGTTGTTGTTTTCTTGTTACGTTCAAAACTAAGTATAGCAACCATAATTCTAGGATTTCCACATTATTTCAACTACTTTTATTGCCACGTACCTCTGTTACCACGGGTAGGTTTCCACGTTATATTTCCTCTCGCGGTTCCTTCGTCGGATTCAATGTACTATATTACCTGCTTTGTAGGTCTTGTCTGTCCCTGTATGTATAGTTTCCAGTGTTAAATTTCACCGCACAGAGAGCAAAGAGGTCCCACGGCTGCTATCGCGGCCAACGGGCACTCCTTATTCTCCTATCCATAACCAACAAAATACTAACCAGCCGAATAATGCAGCCAAGCTGGTCGTTCATTGGTCATGTGCAATGTCACTGTACAAGCAAGGATCACAATCAGCTGCTAGCGCGGCTACCTGTTGATCCTCCCTTGACCAGTCTTATAATCCTATACCACTGAACACTATACCTGTTGTTGAACTTGTCACACAGAAAAATGAGTCTTTCTTAGTTTTATGCTTGCTTATATAGCTATTCTTTCATTCAGTACTACGCGAGAGTGTTCACGTTGTTGTTTGCAGTTCACTATGAGCCTAACTCTTACTCTTAATTTACTCTCTTAAATAACATTACTGCTTAAATTACTTAAATCGCTAAATATTTTCTACTGCGTAATACTGACACCGTTTGGAATGTCAGTCCCGCTATTCTCGTGTGCACAAAGGTTTATACAAGATCTAAATTCATTAATAACAACAACAGAAGAATAATACAGTTCATTGTACTTCATAGATGGCCACTCATTCGTTTTGTGAGGGCCATGCGTCCTCACATGGTTCGAATTATCGAGAGGTGCAAAAGTCTTAACTTCGTACTTCTCGGGGTGCGAAGTAAGAAAACAATCTAATGTATGAGTGTGCTACCCATCGACGCTTGGAATGTGCGTCGGTTCATAGACTAATTGCGTTAAGCATTTTTCTAAAGCCATAATTTCAGCGTCGCGTCCCTCCGGGGATGTGAGGGTCGAATGACTTAGCCAGGATACATTGTGAACATTAAAATCACCAGCAACAACGATTTCACTGTTAGGGTAGTCCTGGAGAATAGTTGTAATGATATTGGAGAGGGTGTCAAAGCCGTTAATGAAAACCACTCTCTCCGCGTTTAGGCTTCGATAAACGAACCCGAAATGCAACGTATGTGTCCGAATCGTGAATTTTATCCAAGATGTGGTAAATTGGGTATCTTGCATGTAATGTTGTTGCTGGCACTGGAACACTATACCATTGCATATGTATACCACAAGGCCTCTGTGGAAGATAAAGTTGGAAAAAACACATATACAGCGAAAAAGTTCGCCCGCAGTCCGCGAAAATCTATTCTGAATTTTCGCACCATACCGAGTGAGCGCAACACAAAGACGGATGGACTTTGTGTTTTGGGTAGCCTAAGATACGACTGGGCAAGAGGAGGGGCAAGAGGAGCCCAACCGGCAAGTGTTATGCCTTTACCGATCAGGCACCCGTCCCAACAGAAGCCGCAACCGTCCCACCCAACGCACTGGATGTTGAAGAAGAGGGAAAAGAGGAAAGGAGTTATTTTATTGGGCCATAAAAGCCCTAAGTGGAGGTCTCTGCTGAATTATTATTATTATTATTATATTTTTTTTTTTAATTTTTAGATTATTGATTATGTATCAGTGGATTTGCGTCGATTTCGTATTTATTTGTGGTACTGTGTTTATTTGTGTAAAATTTGTTTTGTAGTTTTGTTGTTGGTGGAGATGTTCTTTTGAGTTTTATTTATAAGAAGTAACTGTTAATTGGTTTAGATTTATTTTTCCTATTTGTATATTGACACTATTTTTTGGATAATGGAATTAATTTTTATGATTTGTATAATTGAAGGTATGTTTTGGTTTATTTTATTGTTTTGTTTTGGATGTTCGTGTATTTTATTTATTGTAAATATTTTTAGAAGCGGACGCGACTGATCAGAACAGAGAACAAACTACTACTACTACTACTACGACCTAATTACATATGCCTTATAATTAATACAGGGTAACTTTGACAATTTTTTCCTCTTTGAATAAAAATAAAACAAAATATATTCATATTCAAAACGTCGAAACAAAGTATAAACAAATATTTTTTAAAACAAGATAGAGAAGTTCGGTTAAGACCGAAGCTTAAATACCCTCCACATTTTATAATCCTCTAAAAAATAAGTTCCTATTGCCATATTTATGTATATGACTATTTCATATACTCACGCAAATAGTGTTTTTTTATACCCTCCACCTTAGGGAAGAAGGTATATTCATTTTGATCATCCGTTTACAACACATCGAAGGAAGCCTCGAAGATCACACAAACCATATACACTCTTAATCAGCATGAAAAGAGAAATCGTTTGAGACATGTCCGTCCGTGTATTCGTGTGTCCATGTGTATGTCTGTTGTTGGCACTCTCACGGTCGTAATTTTTGAGATATCAAATTTAAACTTGACACAATTATTCTTGATTTAATTTCGCTATGCCGCATTGAAAATGGGCAAAATGGGTTAAGAGATACGCCCACAACAAACAAAAATCTCAACATACACCGAAAAAATTTTATCTTTAAAAAATTATATATCGCACAATACTATGCCTATCAAGTTGAAATTAGGTATAAATATAAGTGGTACCGTTATTCAACACTGTGCCAAAAGTGGGCGTGATTAAATAACGCAAACGTCTATAATTTTAAAAAAACACTATTTGCATAAGTACATGAAACAGTCATATACATAAATATGGCAATAGGAACTTATATTTTAGAGGACTATTAGAGGTGGAGGTTATTAAACTTCAGTCTTAACCGAACTTCTCTATCTTGTTGAGACATCAAATTGAAACATTGCATACTTATTCTTAGTTTAATTTCGTTGTTCCGTATTGAAATTGGGCAAAATCGGCTTAGAGACACGCTCACAATAAACGAAAATCTTAACATACCTCGAAAAAATTGTATCTTTAAAAAATTATATATCGCACAATACTATGCCTATCAAGTTGAAATTTTTTTATCAGTATCCAAAACTGTGCCAAAAATGGCCGTTATTGAATAACGCAAATGCCTATAATTAAAAAAAAACACCATTTGCGTAAGTTCATGAAATAGTCATACACATAAATATGGCTATAGGAACTTATTTTTTAGTGAATTATAAAAGGTGAAGGATATTTAAGCTTCGATCTTAACCGAACTTCTCTATCTTGTTTGTGCTCGCTTTTATACAGTTAGTTTCTCACGTATAATTATTATTGTTATATTTAACAAGATAACAAGATTTTCGTTTATTGTGGGCGTGTCTTCTAAATGATTTTGTCCAATTTCAATACGGAACAGCGAAATTAAACTAAGAATAAGTGTACCAAGTCTCAATTTGATATCTCAAAAATTACGACCGTGAGAGTGCCAATAACAGACGGACATACGGACATACGGACGGATATGTCTCAAACGATTTCTCTTTTCATGCTGATTAAGAATATATATGGTTTGTGTAGTCTTCGAGGCGTCCTTCGATGTGTTGTAAACGGATGATCAAAATAAATATACCCCTTCCCTAAGGTGGATGGTATAATAACGTATGATATAAAGTGATAGGATGATAACAATATAAAACAAAATTATATTTAACTTCATTGGATAATAAAGGGAAAGAAAAAGATATGTTAAGTAAAGTAAGTAGTATACATGATAAGAAAAAAAAAAGATATGATAAATAAAGTTCATAGCATATGATTGTGATTTTCACCATAATATTTTCTCATCACAGCGTATAATAATAGATGTAATCACTTTGGCGAGTAATCATCGCTTTGGATGTCGGAATCCACCAATATTTACTATCATGCGTGCCAGTGCCGAGAACGTTTTATCTGCTTTATTACACTGCTATTATATGCTGCAGAAAGTTTAACTGCGTATCGATAACTACTCTCAGGTATTGATTTTGGTCTTCTGTTGTAAGCTGATATCTGTCAATATTTAATTCTACCACCTCCTTTATTTCCTGCTTGTATTAGCACTGCTTCAGATTTTTGTGTTTCTAACTGTAGCTTATGTTCTGTGAGCCACTCCCTGATTTTGGTAACAGTATTAATACACATAGTTTGAACCTCTGTTAGTACTTTGGCAACAATAGTAACTACAATAATCTGTATATCCTATTATGGAAACGTCTGATACTGGTAATTTAAGTACTTCATCGTAGACTATGTTCCATAGTAACGGGTTTAAAATAGAATGTTGAGGGACTCCCACTGTAATATTATATACTCGAGTACCTTCATCCTTTTTATATATTAGTGTACGGCACGATAGATAGTCTTTTATAATGCATATATAAGATATGTAGGAACTTCTTTTATACCCTCCACCCCAGTTATGAGGGTATACTAATTTTGTTCTTCCGTTTGCAACATCCAGAAGGAAGCGACAGAGACCCTACAAAGTATATATATTCTTGATCAGCGTCAAAAACTGAGTCGATTTAGACATATATGTCCGTGTATCCGCCTGTTGTTGACACTCTCACGGCCGTAAATTTTTTGATATTGAGCTGAAATTTTCTACAAACACTTATAGTTTTTGGACGCAGATCGCTATTTAAAATGAGCGAAATTGATCTAGAGCCACTTCTTCAATCGCTTTTTCAGCAATGCTTTTAACGTGCATTATCGCATCTGTGGTGGATCGACCCTTTCGAAAGCCATATTGATTATCAAAGACGGCAGTTGTCTGTATAAAATGATGTTCGATCCTGGTGTACAAAATTTCTTCTAACACTTTATCTAAAGTGTCTAATATACAAAGCGGGCGATATGAGCTAGGTTCACCTGCGCGCTTGTTCGGTTTAGGGAGTAGAACAAGTTTTTGCCGTTTCCATATTTTGGGAAAAATACGAATTCTTATACATTTATTATATACCTGCCAGAAAAGTGGCGTATTATGCAAGGCTGCTATTTTAACTGCTTCCATAGGTACTCCATACGAACCTGGTGCTTTATTATTAGCAAAATTATTGACAGCTTCTTTGATTTCATCGTACTCTAAATCTTTTTATCTTTGTATGGTTAGTGTCGGTTATATATCTACGTGCGCATGTCTGGGGAAAAATGTTTCAACTACTGTTTGTATAAATCTCGCACTAACATTTGATCTTTACCATGACCACTTCATATGCACCATCCAACATATTAGAGTCAGCCATGTCACAGAGTTCCTTAAAGCATTTGTCCTTGCTACCTTTTATTGCTTTTTTAATCTGTGCGATTCGCGTGCTTCTGCGTATCTTTTTCTATGTATGTAATATTGGGGTGTACGTATATGTCTTTGCAATTTTCTTCTAGCTACCAAACATTGCTCTCTGAGGTTAGCAATTTCTGCATTCCACCAGTATACGGGCACACGTTCTGGACAGTTAGTTCTCCTTACGACGGAGGCATCACATGCTGCAGTCTTGTATGTGGTAAGCTGTTTTATTTGGTCTTCGACATTTGGTGGTAGTTCAGGGTCTTCACTCACCATGTATTTCAACATATCACGGTCTATGGTTTTGATTTTCAATCCCAGTTCTAGATGGTTTTCGTAGCTGTACCAGTGATATTGTTATGATTACCGCGAAATGGTCACTATGAGTGTAGATGTCGCTGACATGCCATTGACATTTTCGTACTAAAGAGGTGCTGGTAAGTAATGTCAATTATTGATCAGCGTCCATTTTTTTCAAAAGTATTTTTGACGTCATTGTTGAGTAGTATTACATTTACGTATCGTAAATCTGCTTCCCCACTCCATTGCCCATTGGTTAAAGTCTCCTGCAATTATCATGGAGTTGCACGTTGATGCATCCCTGCGTAAAATATAAATTCCAACCTCAAACTGCGTTATGACAAGAATAGATGGGAAAAAATGTACACCACCGATTTTGGCTGCCATATAATATAGATTTGCAGTTATTATATACTCCTGTACTGGACAAAAGGCTCATATTGCTGTTTTTTTGCTGCTGTCATCAGTCTATTGTTCCTGGTAGGCGATATTCTTGTATGGCTCAGACAGAAGCGTTACATCAATATTTTGCTCAATAAATGTTTTTGTAAATCTTGCTGCTTCGCAATGATTAAGGATTAATTGCAGTACTTTTATTATAATTCAAACTCTACGTTTCAGTACAGCTAAGAATGCCGGGCAAGACCTACTTGAAGTACTGTGCTTTGAATCTAAACCTTTAGCATTACATATTATGCATTTACTTTCATTAGTACATTCTCTTGCGAGGTGGCCGCTTTGCCCACAATTAAGGCAGCATTTGCTTCTGTCATTTTTATTTTTGCACTCTTTCACTATATGCCCAAATTCTAGACATTTAAAGCACTTGGTGGGAGTATCATAAGGGCGCACTCTACACACTACCCATCATATTTTTATTTTTCCGCTTTATAATAGCACTGCTCCAATTTTAACTGGTATACTGAGCACAGCTGAATGCGTTCCAGCATACGAATTTTTTAGTGTTTTAATTGCACCCTCTTCGATCTTGGCATTCTCAATTTGATCATTGATGGCGTTCACTATATCTGCTTTATAAGTTATTTCATCTATATCTTTGATGACAATTGTTACATTGCTCCCAAAAAGTTTAGTGTCTCTTGTAGTGGGATTTCTTAAGTTGAAATAATATCTCGCCATTTTTAGTTTTACGTATTTTACTTACGTTTTCGCCCAAAGTTTTCAAATCAGAATTTTTCTTGTAAAAGAGACTACCGTTTTTATCTAAAACGATAGCTTCTGTCTTCTGTACGACATTTTTCAAGTTAGGTTTACGATCGGTTTTCCGCTTTGCCTTCACCGTGGTTCATCCATTTTGCTGCTTCTTTGCTGGTTTAGCTGCATTTGGTGTAAAGTTTTCTTCATCTATGGTCTTATTAGTGACACTTCAACGCCGGGTGTTATAATTGCGTCTGTATCACACTTTCTTTTACTTTCATATTTACTTTCATTTTTTTTTACTGTAATATTTATAACTTCATCACCTCTATCATTATTATCATCATTGTCATTATTATTTCAGCAAATTGTGCTACATTACATCCGTTATCGTCAGAACGAGGTGGTGTATGTCCTAAACCCATTTTTTATTACCCGAGACGAATTTGTGTTAAGTGTGGTGACATCTCGAATTTGTTGGCCCCTCTATTTATTTCCCAGTAATTTATATGCTCTTTTTATACCCTCCACCTTAGGGAAGGGGGTATATTTATTTTGATCATCCGTTTACAACACATCGAAGGACGCCTCGAAGACTACACAAACCATATATATTCTTAATCAGCATGAAAAGAGAAATCGTTTGAGACATATCCGTCCGTGTGTCCGTATGTCCGTCTGTTATTGGCACTCTCACGGTCGTAATTTTTGAGATATCAAATTGAGACTTGGTACACTTATTCTTAGTTTAATTTCGCTGTTTCGTATTGAAATTGGAATATGCTAGGAGGAACTTAATATGTTCCTGTTTCGATAGCGCACATAGAAAAGCTGGAGGGTAATTGTTATGGTATTGCCTATAGACCCGTCTGTAATATAACTTATTATATAACTTAACATATGTGTGTGCATATATGTATACATATGTGTACGTATAGTGTATATTGTCCGGTCGACCATGTCAAACAATCATTGTGTTGCATTTTTGATGTGCAAGCAAATTGTAACAAACTATTCGACGGTCATTTGATACTTTTGACACTTATGTAAACAACCAAGTGGCAATGTCCTCATAGCTTTGATTTGCTAATAATAATATATATCACTGTACAGACTTTCGTCCTGTACCTTTGTTACTACCCCTTTATATATATCACTGTATAGACTTTCGTCCTGTACCTTTATACTTTTTCAGGTGGATCAATACTCACAGTAGCTGAATGATTTGTTTTACGACTGATCACCTTGATAGTCCGCTAGTCAAAAAGATCGAGAAAAATCCTAACATCCCTAAGTTCGTTATTTCTCTTTGGAAATTATTGGAATCGTGTCCCGACAGTACTCGGTCAGTACACGATGACGTGGCAGCGAGTGGTAGCCAGATTTAGAATATTGTTTTTAGTACTAGGTTTCCTATGCTAGACCTTATAAATATATATAACAGTTTGTTCTAATATGAAATTAGTTGATGGGGAAAACGAAGGACGACTTTCCTCGTCACAAATTAATAATCGGCGAATGTAAATCACAATAAAAAATTATTAATTAATAATCGGCGAATACAAATCGCCAAAGGAACTTAGAATCTTTTTAAAAAACGCGAATGTAAATCGCGAAATAAAAAATAAAAAATTATTCAAGAAAATAACTTAAAACAAGTAGAAAAACTAAATTCGGCTTTGGCCGAATTTTAAATACCCTCCACCTTATTATGAGCACCGAAGAAATCAAGAACTAATAAGGCTTTCTATTAATTTCACAAATGAAATTTTATATTTTCCATATTCATCTATTTCAGTTTTAAAAGAAACACACAAATATAATTATTATGTTTAGAAAAAAATTATATATGCACTTTATTTAAAATTTTGATTAGTTAATTTTTTATGAATCCTTTTTTACTAAACTAAAAAATATACAATACAACATATGAACAATAATGGGTAAATCTATAAAATTCTTATCCTAATATAAATTGACTTATTCCTAAAATAATGCCGTCGTGGTAACTGTGCACCGTATTGTACGTTTTTGCTTCCACCGCCCCACTTAAAACTTTGCCAAATGCCCAGTCTATTTGCGTACATCCAACTGTAGTCGTTTCCGTCTTTTCTAACATAGAGCAAAAGCCCTCATTAATTAAGTTCCTTTCCATTAAACTGTTATTTGTCGCCCTACATATATTAAAATCATCAATAACAAGAAGTTTTTCGAATGTTTCACCCATAGTATATACAGTACCTACTGCCTCCATGAGTAAATTACTAAATGTTGTTTCGGAAAATGTGGAATTTCTATATAAAGTGATAACGCACATTGTTTTAAAACGGAAAGCTATTATTTATAAAGTAGCGGACCCAGAACTATAATCTCGCTTGAACAAAACTTTCGCTTGACTACTCAGGTCGGACTTTATGTAAACTATTATTCCACGCTTTTGTCGAGGAAGGCTATCGGATCCATTAATTCTTGCTAAAGTACAAAATCCTTCAACAGAACAGTCATCCAACAGAAAAGTCCATGTTTCTACAAGACATAAAACGTCTATATCTCTTATATATCTATTACTGAATAAGTCTTGGTGGTGAGCGTTAAGGCTTTGTATATTTTGGTAATATATTTTTGTGTTTGCGCATACATTAGGTGACGGACATAAAAATCTTTCTGTTCGGAGCCGGTCAAGTTCGACTTTGACAACGTCAGTGTCAGAAAATAGTTTTGGAGGGGTGAAACGTCCAATTATGAACAATCCTGATGAATCTTGAATGATAGCTCGACTGCAAGCTACATACATTGCAGCTCTATTTATTCTATCTGCAAGATGGACTACAACTTCGTTGTAAGTAGCTCCCTAACTCTTATGAATCGTAATACCCTCTGCTGGAACTACCGGAAATTGTCTCCTCTCAATATTAATTTGTACGTTACGTCTGTATTGAAATAATCTGTTATATTTTTCAATAGGAGTTCATAGAGGTTCAGAATTATGAGGCTTTTTTCTTCTTGCCTGAGAGCCAACGTCCCTATTAGAAAATAGAATCCAAAGTGTCGATACGGCTTCCTGACTTATGTCTACTGCCATTAAAAGTTCTGTTGCACCGTTAACGAGTCCATCGGCAGTGTCAATATTTACTGTCAGCATATATTTAGCCGATGTCTTTAACGTAAGTTCTGTGGGAAGTCCTTGAGTCTCCGACGTTTTAAAATTCTTAATTGTATTTAAAATTGTCTGTTTTTGTTGTTCACTTAGAGAGTCAGCCTTAATAATGTCGATATCTGTGCCAAACGCTGTATATTATATGTGTCAGCTTCCTTATTAGACCAAAATAAATGAATAGCATCCAAAGGGACTTCTGTACGTAAATTCACTGTCCTTGATATAATTAAATCTATGTCTTCAGGATTCATTTGTCCAACTGCCATGTTATTTAATGCAATTGCAAAAGTCCTGTCGTCTCTTTGCCGCATTATTTCGTCTAATTCATAAAAGTGGAACATATCCCAAAGCCCACGTCCTATTATATCTCCATAGGGATTATTTGGATTTGGATTGAAAATCCAACAGTCACCTACAGGTGGAAGTTGTTTTAAATCACCGAAGACAATAATTGGAATACCACCAAAACCCTCTGTAGTTTTAAATATTTGTTTTAGTCTTGAGTCCAGGATACCTAACATTTTAGAACCATCGACACTTCATCTATAATAATAAGTTTTACTTCAATCAGTTTAGCAATAAGTGAATTAACTGTATCGTTACTTAAGGGACGAATTTCTCCGGACGACTGATTTACAGGCAAAGAGAAAAGGGAGTGAAGAGTATATCCTCCAATTCCAAATCTTGTATCTTATACCGCTTGTGTAGCTTGTATCGCTCACCGCTCAAGCACGCACCGCACATCTCACTTGTACCACATACCGCTCTTGTATCTTGTATCGCTCATAGATCTGCACCACACGTCTACCTAGTACCGCATACGGGTCTTGTATCTTGTACCGCTCATCGATCAAAACCGCATGTCCTGCTAGTACCGCACACCGCTTTTTATCTTATATCGCTTCTGTAGCGTGTATCGCTTACCGCTCAAGCACGCACCGCACATCTCACTTGTACCACATACCGCTCTTACAACTTGTACCGCTCATAGTTCAGCACCGCACGTCTAGCTGGTACTGCACACCACTCTTGTATTTTGATTCGCTCGACGATCATCACCACACGTCTCGGTAGTACCGCACATCGCTCTTGTATCTTGTAACGCTCAACGATTAGTACCACACGTCTCTTTAGTAATGCACACCGCTCTTGTATCTTATACCGCTTCTGTAGCTTGTACCGCTCACCGCTCAAGCACGCACCGCACATCTCACTTGTACCACATACGGCTCTTGTATCTTGTACCGCCCATCGATCAGCACCGCACGTCTCGCTAGTACCGCACACCGCTCTTGTATCTTGTACCGCTCATCGATCAGTACCATACGTCTCGCTAGTACCGCGTACCGTTTTTGTATCTTGTACCGCTTCTGTAGCTTGTATCGCTCACCGCTCAAGCACGCACCGCACATCTCAATTGTACCACATACCGCTCTTGTATCTTATACCGCTCATCGATCAGCACCGCACGTCTCGCTAGTACCGCACACCGCTCTTGTATCTTGTACCGCTCATCGATCAGTACCATACGTCTCGCTAGTACCGCACACCGCTCTTGTATCTTATACCGCTTCTGTAGATTGTATCGCTCACCGCTCAAGCACGCACCGTACATCTTATTTGTACCACATACCGCTCTTGTTTCTTGTACCGCTCATCGATCAGCACCGCACGTCTTGCTAGTACCGCACACCGCTCTTGTATCTTGTACCGCTCATCGATCAGTACCACACGTCTCGCTAGTACCGCACACCGCTCTTGTACCGCTTATGGATCAACCCCGCACGTCTCGCTAGTACCGCGCACTGCTCTTGTATCTTGTACCTCTTATCGATCAGCACCGCACGTCTCGCTAGTACCGCACACCGCTCTTGTAGCTTGTACTGCACATATCTCGCTAGTACCGCATACCGCTCTTGTATTTTGTACCGCTCATCGATCAGTACCGCAGGTCTCGCTAGTACCGCACACAGCTCTTCTATCTTATACCGCTCACCGCTCAAGGACGCACCGCACATCTCACTTGTACCACATACCGCTCTTGCAACTTGTACTGCTCATCGATCAGCACCACACGTCTCGCTAGTACCGCAAACCGCTCTTGTATCTTGTACCGCTCATCGATCAACACTGGACGTCTCTCTAGTCCTGCACACCGCTCTTGTATTTTGAATCGCTCGACGATCATCACCGCACGTCTCGCTAGTACCGCACACCGCTCTTGTACCGCTTATCGATCAGCACCACCCATCTCGCTAGTACCGCGCACCGCTCCTGTATCTTGTACCGCTTATCGATCAGCACCATACATCTCGCTAGTACCGCACACCACTTTTGTATTTTGTATCGCTCATAGATCAGCACCGCACATCGCTCTTGTATCTTGTACACCTCATCGATTAGCACTGCACGTCTCGCTAGTACTGCACACCGCTTTTGTATTTCGTACCGCTCATCGAAAAGCACTGGACGTCTCGCTAGTTCCCCACACCGCTCTTGTATCTTGTACCGCTCATCGATTAGCACCGCACGTATCGCTAGTACCGCACATCGCTCTTTTATCTTGTACCCCTCATCGATCAGCACTGCACGTCTTGCTAGTACTGCACACCGCTTTTGTATTTTGTACCGCTTATCGATAAGCACTGCACGTCCCGCTAGTACCGCACAACGCTTTTGTATCTTGTACCGCTCATCGATTAGCACCGCACGTATCGCTAGTACCGCACACCGCTCTTGTATTTTGTACCACTCATCGATCAGCACCGCACGTCTCGCTAATTCCGCACACCGCTCTTGTATCTTGAACCACTTATCGATCAGCACCGCACGTCTCGCTAGTACTGCATACCGCTCTTGTATTTTGAATCGCTCTACGATCAACACCGCACGTCTCGCTAGTACCGTACACCGCTCTTGTATCTTGTACCGCTCATCGATCAGCACCGCACGTCTCGCTGGTTTCGCACACTTTTGTACCGTTTGGAAAGATCACGTAAGCGTTTTTGTTAGAAAGGATTACTTAACAACATCGCCTGATTCAGAAAGATCATGCTTGTAGGCATGCAGTTGCAGTGCAGTTGCATGCAGTTGTGTTTCGCTACATTATGCTTGTTACAATTCTCATATAAATTGTATTAAGATAGACATACGTGTGGTCGGGTGCTTAAGTTTTAGCATGCACTGGTTACTGATGATGTTGGGGTAGCGTCCATCGAAATGTTAGCATCCAACCTGCTGTGCATGGTTTTTGTGAATCAGATGTTTTGCATCACCATTGATCAACCTTGAGTTAATCAATAGTGGTGTTTTGCTCATCTTACAACAGTATCGAAAATTAAATATAGTTTTACCAATGGAATCCACTTTATCGTCACCAATCACAATTCCACCACGAACAGATATAATAACACCTGTTATAAATTTATGAGGCAGGGATCATTTTTATAATTTGGAAAAGTTTTATTTAGTTTATTTTGAATACTCACATTTGCTTAGAAAGCAAAGTCCACTAGTATGGAATGCTTATATAGATTATGTCTACAAATACTTACATTTCCTCCATTAGAGCAAAGGCCAGTAGTAGTCCGGGTAAGTATTTGTTTTTTTTTTTTTATTGGATCAATCAACAGTGTATCTAGTTTTAGATTTCCTTTTATCGATTGATAATTTATTTACAATTTCTTCTGCTTATATACTAATTCTACTTCTGTGTATGACCTACTTACCTACTTACTTACTATTTACAAATTGTAAAATAATGCTTAACCATCAAATCGTAAAAATAATGCTGAACTTAAAAATAATGCTTACTACGCTTAATGTTTACTACATTAAAATTGTATAGTACACTACACACCCATACATCTTATATTTAAATAAAAAATACTGTTATTTTAAATAACAAAAAGGAATCTTCTTGGCCAATACAATTGTACCAGGCATAGAAACATGCCATATCAAAATATTAAACACTACAACAGAAACTGTGACAATTAATTAATTAAATATTCACTCTCAACCACTCAAAATCTACCACGTACTCCAGACCAATTCAACACCAAAATACAATATAGAAAGACTACAAAAATTTCTAAATACTATCAATATAAAACAGGAAGACGCAAATGCTACTAAAATTCTAAAAGAATTTTTTTCTGAATACCATCTTTCATTTGGACGGCGAAAATTTAACATGTAACAACTTTTATACACAAAAACTAACAACAAATGACGAAACACCGGTATACGTAAAAAAATTTAGATTACCACAAGCACATAACAAAGAAATCAATAACCAAGTACAGACATTATTAAAGGACGACATAATATAACCAACAATACACCTTTACTAGTAGTATTAAAAACAGATAAAGACGCCACAAAAAAATGGAGATTAGTAGTTGACTTTAGAAAACTTAATAATAAACTTATAAATGATAAATTCCCTTTTACTAGACTAGATGACGTACTTGACGTATTAGGAAGTGCCAAATACTTCTCCACTTTAGATGTGACAAGCTCCTTCCATCAAATAAGCCTTGACAAGGACTCAAGGCCCCTAGCTGCATTTTCAACTGATAAAGATCACTTTCAATTTAAACGCCTACCTTTTGGCTTAAAAATATCTTCAAATAGTTTTCAAAGAATGCTTACGATAGCGCTAAGTGGATTGGATGCCAACGCATTTTTATATGTGGATGACAGTGTTATGAAAGTAGTGGTAGTATGATATCTGTTTTAATTATTATATTATTATTATAGTACTTATCATCTATAATTGTAGCACGTCGCGCAACGCGCAACTTAAGGATCCCGCGATTATTCGCTGGGTATCCTACAATTATAGACTTGTAAGTTTTTCCAAGAGGTGTTAAAAACAACGATGTTAAGTTTAAGTCTGATATGTATTTTTTCAATTTCATTACTTATACACTAATTTTCAATCCTACCTTACATTAACGAATAATAATAATAATTGTATCGAAAAAGGAGAAGAAAGTTATTGACATAGTTTTTTTTATAGTTTTTTTTATTATTTATTATTCAGTTTTTATGTTAGCTACAATTTTATAACAGCCAACTAAACTAAACTTAAATTAAGGCAAATTAATATTTAGAAACAGCACAGAAAGCAGCACTGCAACAACAACAATCACCGAAACAGCAATAGAGACTAAGGCTAAAATTAGTGTAAACTTAGAGCTACTTAAAGTAAAGAATAAAACTAATATAACCTAATAATGAGTACAAAGTTATATTCTAAGATATGTTTACAACAATGTACATATATATGTATGATATGTTATATGTTACAACAATATGTTATGCTTATGATATGATTACAGTAATATGTATATATTGGAAAAGTTTACAACAATTAGTGTAAGGGGTAAAGTGTAAAGTGTTAGTTGGAAAGCACCTTATATCCTATATTGGATTGTATCGGAAACAACGTAATATTCGTTAAACATTTTACATAATACCCGAAACGGACTATAAAGTAAATAATTTGTGCGGCAGTGAGATTATTTACAGGTACATAGTGCCTTGAAAAGCGAGAGGGGATATTAAATGAAATTAATTCCAATAAAGATGGAGAGCAGATATCGCCTCTAATAATTTTAGCAATAAAAGTAACTCCTAACATATCACGCCTTTTTTCCAACGTAGGTAAGTTAATCAGCATTAACCTGTCGTTATAGGGCGGTAAACGCACATCAGGATTCCAACCCAGACCACGAAGCGCAAAAAGTAAAAAATTTTTTTGAACTGATTCAATGCTGTCAACATAAATTCTGTAAGTAGGTACCCATACAACAACTGAGTATTCCAGGATAGGCCTAACAAGCGACGTATATAACCTCTTAGTGACATAAGGATCATTAAATTCCTTTGACCATTTATAAAGCCAAGAACAGATTTCGCCTTGTTAACAGAATATTCGATATGTAGGTTAAAACGAAGCTTCGAATCTAAAATAACCCCTAAATCATTAAGGCTGGATTTGGTAGCACATGATTGTTTAATTAGATTCGAGGCAGATAATCAGACCAAGAAAACGTCAGCTTTTTACATTTGCTTAAATTTAAAAACATGCCATTATTTTTGCACCATTCGGACAGACTACATAAGTCGCGTAATAAACAGGACTTAAACAAGACTTTTTGCGAACGACCAGTAAGGTTATTGCGAAACCAAGCTAGCATACTGTTAAAGCCAATCAATTTAAGTTTGAGAATTAACAGATGATGATCAACTTTATCGAAGGCTTTAGAGAAGTCCGTATACACTACGTCAGTCTGCATGTGTTCAGAAAAACCCTGAAATATATAACATGTTAATTCCATAAGATTTGTAGAAGTCGATTTACCCTTAACGAAGCCGTGTTGATAAGGGGAAATAATAGATTTAATTATCGGAGTAAGTTTTTTAGTAATTATTAGTTCGAATAGCTTTGGCAAGGTACTAAGTTTAGCAATACCACGATAGTTATTGATAAAATTTTTAGGTCCATTCTTATAAAGTGGAATAATAAAGCTACTTTTCCAACGTAGTGGGAAATAGCCTTTTCTGAGGCATGCATTGAAAAAGTTAGTTAAACGAACATATAATAAATCCGCACAATGCCGCAGTATACAAAAAGGAACACCGTCAGGGACGGGGAAATAACACAACTTAACCGTATTTAGTGTATCTAGGATTTCCGTTTCAGACAACTGAATGGGAGAAAACAGGTCATATGATTTTATATCGTATAAATAGTTATCACTTGGTACGCTTTCAGGCGAGTAGGATTTTTAAAAAAAATCGGCAAACATGTTAGATATCTCCTGAATATTTGAAGATTCCAAGTTGTTATGTCGCATTACTACCGGAAATCCAGCAACTTTGCGTTTAGAGTTAACAAACGAAAAGAACTTTTTAGGATCATTAATCAATTTGTAGACCATATATAATTAGAATAACATGATTTATTTAAGACGTAGAAATCATGTCCTGCCTTCGAATATAATACATAATCAGAGGATAGACCGCTGCGTTTGTACTTTTTAAATAATCTGCTTTTTTTATTCCGGACCATTCTTAAGTTTTTGTTAAACCAGACTGGGCATTTCAAAGAACTATAGTCAATTTTTAAAGGAACAGACTAAGAAATCGCAGACAGAAGTATATCATACATAACAGACAACGATTTATCTATATTGTTTACATCGACAATAAAGTTGGAGACAGACGCTGATAAAATACCTCTGATTTTATTATAATTAGTCTTATTGAAATTAAAGTTTTTATTATACACAACTCTAGACTGAACATTACTTAAAAGAAGATTATTTAAGGTAAGCAGCAGCGTAGGATGATGCTTATGCTCTGGCAAAACAAAAGGAAACGCGCGGTTGATCGAAATGTTCGTGTCATTCAGGGAAATTAAATCAAGAAGTTTATTATTATAATTCGGGACATTATTAAATTGAAACAATCCCAAATCATAAATTTCATCGAAGAACTCTATAAGATATTGAGGAATCATAATTGGTGTGAGATGATCCATGTCATCATTAACGATCCAGTTAATGTCAGGAAAATTAAAATCACCTAAAACCAGTAACTTATCATATGGTTTAACAAATGAAAATACGTTTCTGATTAAGTGAACATGCTTCATGTAAATTATAAGGTCAGACGCTGGAGGAATGTATGAACAGGTAATAAATAAGTAGCAATTACCCAACGATACTTTTACACAAACAAATTCAACGTCAACAAAATCAGAAGGAAGTACCACCTGAGATGGCAAAAAAATTTTAACAGCTATAAGTACCCCACCATCTATTTTACTAGTGCGATCACACCTATAAACTTCAAAATCGGCAGAAAAAATCTCAGCATCCTTAACCCCTGGTTTTAACCAAGTTTGAGAAAAAATTATAATGTGAGCCCGAAGAATTCAGTAGTGCATCATGTAATACCTATTCAGACCACGGACATTTTGATATAATATCATTTATTTATTATCTAGTTATTTAGGAACAGTATCAGGTAACTCTAAATTAACTAGAGGCTTAAAATTTACTTTGGGAACAAATTCTTTCACCAGCGCACCATTAGGCCAGAACTATTTTTTTTATTAAGCAGTAAAAAAATGATAAAGGAGCAAAGATATATCTTTATTTGAGTTGTATTAAATTTAAAAATATATATTTTATTGAGATCTATCTCACGCGCATTACGTTGAATATAGTTTTTTACTGTTTCAACTGTAGTATTGCAACTTTTTTACTGTTTCAACTGTAGTATTGTGATACAAAGATAGCTTTACGACGCGGAACAACAATTAGGTCACCTGGCTGTTCATCTATCAGTATTTCTTTAGAAATAGAAGGCCCATCCTGCTTGCAATTTTGTACAACCAAAGAAACATCAGCAAATACATTCTTTGTAATCCTCGGTTCATCTGGAGTGGATGGAGGATCAACAATAATTATAGGTGTAAAGACAGGATTAGGAACAGTAGCAGTGTCAGAGGGACCAACTATGTTATTGGAAACAGTTTCATTTTCAGAAGAAGCTAAAGAATCAAATGGAGAAGGAACGTTTAAATTAGAAGAATCCAGTGGCAATAAGTTCGGAGAAGCTTGCAATGATAAAGTAGATCCCCAAAGAGATGGACCAGGCTTAGAGGTGAATACAGGATTTTCAAAGAGAACATATCCTGATATTTATCAAATTTTTCAACTATAACTATAACTATTTTAAATCTTTACGTAACTCATTAAAACCACTTTGCGTTTGTTTAAATAACTTTTGAAAAAAAAATGTTATAATAATGATGGAAATGATATAGAAAGAGAAAACAAAAAATAAGAAAAATTAAAAGTGATGGAATACGCCAACTAAATAAAAGAAATTGAAAATCTTCACTCTTCGCACAGATTATCAATAGTATACGAATAATTTTTACAAAGTATAATTTTTTCGTATTAAAATCACTCAATTTTACAATTTTTTAAACGTAATATAATGTTCCAAAAAATTTAATTAACACCGAGCGAAATAAAACACACGCAATAAACTAGGGCTACCAACTGATACTTTTGATTTGTTAAGAGTGAGTGTGTTTGTGTTACAATTTTTATTAGAGTTAAAGTCAGAAGAAAAATGAGAATAGCGTGTTGCAATTTTTATTAAAGTTACGATCAGAAGAAAAATGAGAATAGTGTGTTACAATTTTTATTTAAGTTAAGGTCAGTAATAAATAAAGAATAATTATATAATATAATAAATATGAAATTAAATCATGTCAATTAGATTGGTACGGGTGTGCATTATTTTATATGCCCTTATCCTACAGAGAAAAAAAAGAGAAATTTTTTGTTGTTGTTTTTTTTTTATATTAAAAATAGTTTATGCTTAATGTATTTAAAATGTATTAAAAATAGGATTTAATATTAACTATTCTACGATTCTTATTATATTCTTATTTTATATGGTTTTAGTATATTATTGTGAAACTTTTATCTTATATTTTATTTCCTATCCTTTATTTTGATGGTGGAATTTACACAATTTCTAGCGATTATTTGGTATGGACAAATATATGGTTTGTCATTTTTTCGTCTAGTCATGTTCTTTACTAATACGTAGTCTCCTACTTTCAAGTTTAAAGGTTTGCTTTCTTTAACGTCATTGTTTAGTGTTCTTTTAGTTTTTTCGTTTTCTAAGAATTCTGTTGCTATCTGTGTAGAAAGTTTTATTCTGACTTTCAATTCATTATAATAATCTTCTAAATTTTTATTTGTTTCATTTATATGTAACATTTGGCATATATGCTTTTTTTCCAAATACTAATTCATAGGGTGTGTATCCAGTTGTTATGTGTGTGGTGGTGTTATATGCAAAACAGTAATATGGTATCCATTTATTCCAATTGTCATTTTCTGCAAATGACAACATATATTCATTCATGACACATGATTTCTTTCAACAGAGCCTAAAGTTTGATGATGGTAAGGGGTTGAAAATATTTGTTGAACTTTGAGTAGTTCACATACGTTTTTCAGTAGTTCATTTGTGAATTCAGTTCCTCTGTCTGATTTTAGTATCTTGAAATGACCATATTTTAGTATGCCTTGTTCAACAATCGTATTTGCTATGTATATTATTGCAAAGACATAATCGCATAGTTCCATTCTTATGCGCGTTATTTTGGATGAAGGATTGTCGTGAGTAAATAGTGATACTAATAGTTGGTAGTCTGTAACGACCATGAATTTGCGTCCGTAGAGATATGGTCTGAAGAATTTTATACCGCAATGTATAGCAAGAAGTTCTTTTTCTGTTATGGGTTTGTTTATGTCATGCTTTGAAAGGGTAGTGTTTGTATATGAAATTGGTAAATCGCGTCCAATTTCTCCTTGCAATAGAACGGCTCCTAAGGCATAATCTGAGGCATCTGTTGTTAAAATAAACGGTTTGTTAAAGTCTGGGTATTGCAGAATGGGAGGGTGCATCAATTTTTTTTTTTTAAAGTTTCAAATGCCTTTTGACATTCGTTTGGCCATATAAAAGGTTGATGCTTTTTTAATAAGGAGTTTAGACATTTTGCAATTTGTGCAAAATCTTTTATAAATCTGTAGTAATTACAAAGTGCGACGAATCGTCTCACTTCGTCTGCGTTTTTGGGTATAGGATAGTTTTTTATAACATTAAATTTTGATGGGTCAGTTTGTATACCGTTTTTGGTTATTAGGTGGCCAAGGTATATAACTTCAGGTCTCAAAAAATTGCATTTGCTGGCATTGAGTTTCAGGTTATATTTTTGTAATCTTGTAAAAACTCTTATTATGAAATGAACTCGTCATATCTAGAGTAGAAAAGTATTTAGCTCTTCCCAATTTGTCAAGAACGTCTTCTAGTCTGGTAAGTGAAAATTTGTCGTTTACTAATTTGTCATTTAATTTTCGAAAATCTACTACAAGACGCCATTTTTGTGTGTAGTCAGTTGTCTTTTTAGGTACTATTAGTAAAGGTGAGTTATACGGGGTTACTGAAGGTTCTACTATGTCATCGTCAATTACTTTCTGCACTTGTTCATTAATTTCTTCAGCTTGTTTTTGTAATAGTCGATAATTTTTGATGTATACTAGAGTGTCATCTTTTGTCTGAAGTTTCTGTGTATAGAAGTTATTTATCGTGAGTTTTTCTCCGTCTAAGTGAAATATATCTTGAAAATCTTTGAATATCTCTATTAATGAGTTCTTAGCAATTTTGTCCTTTTGATTTATATTTATGGTGTTTAGTAGTCTGTTTAATCGTTCTTTAGTAGCCTCGTTTTGTGGCCCCGCATTAAGTATATGCTAATTTTGAAGAGGCTCAGATTGTACATTAATACTTTTAAGATTTATAGTTTGAGTTGTTGTGTTTAAAATTTTTATATGTTTTATGCCATTACGTGGAATTATACAATTTGCTATACTCCTTCCTGAAAATCTTTGTTTAAGACGACTGCATCTTCTTTTAATTTTATGTTTATGGGGTGTATAATTTCTAATCTCGGTGGTATAGTGATTATTTTGGGTTTGTTTGATTCCATTGGCACTATAATATCTTCATTGTCCGTATGGATTTCCAATGTTAATGTTTCGTAGTCTAATTTGCATATGTAGTCCCTCAGGAAATCTATTCCGATTATTCCATCTGTTGTGATTGGAAAGTTATCTTTTACCACATGGAATTCATGTGATATTTCTGTCTGCCCTATTTGCAGTTGTAAAAATGTTGTTCCAATCGGGCTTATTGTTTCTGTTGTTATCCCGGTTAAGTTATATGTGTTGCTTATTAATTTGGCTTTTGTAATTTGTACGATATATGATTTTATTATTGAGATGTCAGCTCCTGCGTCTACTAGAAATTTTATGACTTTATTCTGCTTAGTGTGAAGTGTTACGTAAAAGGTATTTTTGTTTGCTATGTTAAGAATTTTGTGAGTTTTTATGCGCCAGTGATGGTGTCGCCCATCACCAGCGGATTTCCGTTTCCCTGGTTCTGTACAATATTTAGTTGTCCTCTTCTATTATTTGGATTAACATTATAGGATCTTTGATGATACCTGAAATTGTTCTGTGGGGTTTGTCGGAAATTATTGTTGTTTTGTATATTTCTTATATTATTGTTTTGAATGTTAGGATAATACCTGGAATCATTGTTTTGTATGTTAGAGTTGTGTCTGAAATTATTGTATGTGTTCACTTGTTCATTGTTGGTATTCTGTTGTTAAATGTGGTGTTTCTAGTTCTTTGCTTGAGGTTTGTTTGAGTGTTGAAATTTTTTTAGTTGTTGTCCCAGTACGAATGTTGGGGTGTGTGTTGGTATTTGTTTCGTGGTTTGTTTATTTTTAATATTTGGGATTTGTTTTGGAAACTTTTGTCTTTTTCTAATTCTAATGTTAAATTGATTTCTTGAGTTAATGATTGTGGTTGTGCAGCGAATAGGATCTGTTTGTATCTTTCTTCAATGCCCTCTTTGTATACTGTGAGAGCATAACTATCATTCATTTTCGTTATGACCTTTCGTTCAGCTATTGTTGCTGTGTCTCCTAATTCTTGTATTTGCAAGTCATTTAATTGGTTTATCGGGTTTATTATTTTGTCTCTGTAATTTTCAACACTGTCACGTTGTTGTAAGGTGTTGAGTGTGTTTTGTAGTGTAGGTATTGTGTATGGGTTTTTAAATGTATTTTTAATGGAGGTGTATAATTCTTCTAATGTGTTTGGTGTTTGTGTTATGCCTATAGCAGTTTTCACTTTTTGTGATAATTTGATATGACAAACAATTTCCAGTAAATCTGTTTTACCATTTTCGGATAGATTTTTAGACAGTATTTCGACAAATTTTCAGAAGTTTTCAACTTCCTCAAATTTGGCAGAAAAATTAGGCAATGTTTTTATTGGCAATTCCATATTAAAAGCCATTTTTAAATTTCCTAACCGTTCTTCAAAATTTTTGTTTTAGACTAATGTAGGTATTTTTAAATTGTACTTTTAGTTCTACAGGTATTTTCTCTTGATCTAATTTTTGGAATTTGTCTTTAATATTCTTAAGTTCTACTAATTTTCCTTCAATAGTTTCCTGTTTGTATGGACGATTAAAGGATTTCTTTAAATTGGTTTCAATTTTTAAAAGGTTTTGCAATAATTCAGTCGATTGGTCCATACGAAAATTATTTTGGAATTTGTTTTGTGAATTGTGCGTATGTATATTTTTGTTTATTTATTTATTTATTTATTTAAAATTTGTATAGAAAAATATACTAGTTTGGAAAGGTAAGATATATTACAGTAAAATTTTGTTTTTGGTTTTATTTACTTATATATTAGACAAACTTATGGTTCTATTTAATTTTTTGTTTACATAGCTTTTATAATATGTATTAACTCTATATATAATGTATATTATTATAATCCATACTGCAATTACAATTATTGTTTCGGTGCTCATTTTTATTGTGGTGTGTGTATTGCTGTGTCTTCCGACGTTGCTGTTGTATATTACGACTTCTTCTTGTTGTTTGCTTTTTGTGAGTCCCATTTCTTTCTTTCCTCTTTAATTAATTTAATTATTTCTTCTTTATTTTTACCATGGCTATATTTTTAATTTGGTGGAGTTCTTTGATTTTTCTGGAGTGTCTTATTCTTCTACCACCACGTTTTCTTTGTAATTTTTGCACAATTTGTTGTTTTGTCTCCTTTTTATATTGTTGACGCCTTTTGTATTCTTCTATAGTTAGGCGTTTTGGGCCGGGAATAGGAGTCGGCGTATACGGTGGCACTTGTGTGACTGGGCCAGTCGGGGTGTATGTTTGCATCGGTCAGCAAAGTGTATATTTAATAATGTATGTTTATATATTATATAGGATTAATATTAATTAATTATTATAAATATCTAGCAGGATAAAAAAAAATTGCAGGATCAGAAGATTGCAGGATCGCCATGTTATGAAAGTAGTGGTAGTATGATATCTGTTTTAATTATTATATTATTATTATAGTACTTATCATCTATAATTGTAGCACGTCGCGCAACGCGCAACTTAAAGATCCCGCGATTATTCGCTGGGTATCCTACAATTATAGACTTGTAAGTTTTTCCAAGAGGTGTTAAAAACAACGATGTTAAGTTTAAGTCTGATATTTATTTTTTCAATTTCATTACTTATATACTAATTTTCAATCCTACCTTACATTAACGAATAATAATAGTAATTGTATTGAAAAAGGAGAAGAAAGTTTTTGACATTTTTTTTTGATTTGTTAAGAGTGAGCGTGTTTGTGTTACAATTTTTATTAAAGGTACGATTAGAAGAAAAATGAGAATAGTGTGTTACACTATTTTTATTTTTATTTAAGTTAAGGTCAGTAATAAATAAACAGAACAGACCCGTCAAAATAAAAAAGTTATAAAAGACTATCCCACACCTTAAAATCCAGACGAAGTACGCAGATTTATAGCTTTTTGCAACTACTATCGAAGATTTATAAAGGATTTTGCAAAAATTTCAAAATGCCTAAATTCATTACTAAAGAAAAATCAATCTTTTATTTGGTTTCCCGAATGTGAAAAATCTTTTAATCTATTGAAACAAAAACTAATGAGTACGCCAGCACTCCAATATCCTGAATTGGATAAAACTGTAATGGTAAATGTATGTAGTCTCTAATATTGTATGTCGCGCAGGGTGGAACGCAAGAATCCAGCTGAGAAGCTTGGTATTTTAACGTTAGAAACTAAATGAATGAGACTCACGCAAATACGTTTTTTAGTCTCTTTTAATACTAAAATTAATACAATAAACTTACAACAAATTATAAATACAAATTACAAATATTCAATAATAAGCATAAAATTAAAGTAGGTTATTCTTATTGCTCTATTGCAAAAATCTGAAATTAACTTAAATAAAAATAATTATAATGTGACCTATATTTAAGCAAAAAATTTAATATATAAATGTATGTTAAATATATAAATTGAATTATTATAATAATTGAGTGAATGTGTTCACAATTAGCATAGAGGAAAAAAACTATTTTTTTGGTGTCTGTACTCTATATATATAATAAAAAAAATATATAACGTTTATTTTAAATTATATTCAGATTAAGTGCTATTATTAATTATTCTAAAATGTATGTTGTTTTCTTATACCATATGGTTTTATTAGTTATTGTGAAATATTTTTAACGTGTTATTTATTTAGTGGAGTTTACATCATTTCTTGCGATTATCTCGTATGGACCGACATAGGGTTTTTGGTAATTGTCTAAATCTTGACTTATTTTATTTGTATTATTGCTATCATTTGACAGATTCTTCCAAATACTAGTTCGTAGGGTGTATATTCAGTCGTTACATGTGGGGTGGTATTATATGCAAAACAAAAATAAGGTATCCATTTATCCCAATTGTCATTTTCTGCGAATGACAACATATATTCATTCATAACGTGATGATTTCTTTCAACGGAGCCTAAAGTTTGATGATGGTAAGGGATCGAAAATATTTGTTGAACTTTGAGTAGTTCACATAGGTTTTTCAGTAGTTCATTTGTGACTTCTGTTCCTCTGTCTGATTTTAATATCTTGAAATGACCATATTTTAGTATGCCTTGTTCAACAATTGTTTTTGCTATTGTTTAGCGTCTTTACTTTGCGTGACTTTTAATTGAATTTTTCTAACTCCTAAATGTCCGCCGTGTGGACTATTGTGATATTCATTTATTAATTTAAATTGAGTCAATTTGTCATTAATCTTTGAGGGTCTTTATACAATATAATATTAAATTTTTGGGCATTATTACAAATCTTTTGTAATTTTTTATTTACTTTTTCTTTAAAATCTTTTTCATCTATAATTTTAAATTTATCATCTCCTTTATTTAATGCTACAGCAAATATTTTCTCTTTAATCAGTCTTGTTGTCAGTTTATCCATAATCGAATCGAAATTCGGTGGATTTTCACTGCACCGCAATAGTATTTTTCATTTATATCTATACTAACTTTCTTCTTTATTTTGTTTTTGCCCTTGATAAATTCAATTTTTAATTTCTTTAATTTATTTGCATCAGACATTGAAGTACAATCCCAAATATAAAGTTGGCCAGACTTCGGTTGGTTAGTACAGTTTGTATGGTTAATATCATTATTCTTGTTATTATTATTATTTTTAGCATTATTTGCTATCTTTTCATTATTCATCATTTTTAACTTTTGCCCTCTTGTTATTACATTTATCTTCTTGGGTATCATATCTATTAACGTATCAGTATCTATTTTAACACTAGAAAAGCGGAAGCTTTGTATATGCTACATTGACTAAAAGCAGTAAAAATTACTGCTTTGTATAAGAATAAATAATATGCAAAGAAATTTTTTTAAAATTAAATTTTAATATTAAAAATTTTTTTGTTTGTAAGTACAAACATGACCTATATTGTTAATCAGTTTTTTGTATTTTTGATGTTCTAGTACATCCTGGGCTAAGGTCGTATTTTTTCCTTTTTAATAAAAAGGCATGTGTTTTCTTATTTGTCCAACGTTTCGTTTGTTGTTACAAACTTCTTCAGGGACTTTTATTTACTTTGTGCTGCAATTAATATAAGTTTGATCTATTATATAAATATACACATTTTTATATATTATATTATCTATTGTTTCCTTACAACTTGATGTTTTTCTCTTTCCCTATTGTATCATGTTGATGATCATTTCCCTTCTGTGTGGTAACTTGTCATTAAATGTCCCTTTTTTTAATTTTCCTTTAAATTTTTTATTTTTTTAATTTAAAAAAATTAAATTGTATGTGAATTTCGTCTTAGTTATGTCCTCTTTTGTGTTGATTGTGTGCTGTTGGTTTTTCTGTATGTACAGGCTTTCTAGTGTAAATCTCTTACTCATTCTTTTTTCTGTATCCAATATTCTTATATTATTTAGATCAGGTATATGTTGTTCCTTTCTTACATGTTGACATAAGGCAGTGCTATCATTTCCTTTTTCTATGTCGTTTCTATGTTCTTTAATTCTTGTTTCCAATGCTCTTTTCGTCGCTCCTATATATATCTTATTACAAGGTGATATCTCATTTCCCTTACATAGTATTTGATAAATCACATTTCCTTTATTTTTGTTGTCTATTTTGTCTTCGTCCATACCATGCTGGTATGTTGTTTTCGAAAATGTGGAATTTCTATATAAAGTGATAACGCACGTTGTTCTAAAACGGAAAGCTATTATTTGTAATTAGAACTATAATCATATAAATAATTATTTGGACTCAGAACTATAATCTCGCTTAAACAAAAGAAAAGCCCATGTTTCTACAAGACATAAAATGTCTGTATGTATAATGCGGTGAGTGTTAAGGCTTTGTATATTTCGGTAATATATTTTTCTGTTTGCGGATATATTAGGTAATAAACATAAAAATCTTAGAAAACAAACATAAAAATCGTTAGAAAATTGTTTTGGAGGAGTGAAACGTCCAATTATGAAAAATCCTGATGCACTAGTAGCTCGACTGCAAGCTACGTACATTGTTGATGAACTACAACATGGCGTAAGTAGCTCCTTGACTCTTTTGAATCGTAATACCCTCTTCTGGAACTACCGAAAATTGTCTCCTATCAATAGTAATTTGTTACGTCTGTATTGTTTTATTACGTTTTCCAATAAGAGTCAATTTAAGGTCAGAATTATGAGGATTTTGTGTCCTTGCCTGAGAGCCAACGTCCCTATTAGAGAATAGTATTCAAAGTGTCGAAACGGCTTCCTAACTTATGTCTACTACCATTAAAAGTCCTGTTGCACCGTTAACGAGTCTATCAATACTGTCAGCCGATGTCTTTAACGTAAGTTCTGTGAGAATTCCTTGAGTCTAAGACATTTTAAAATTCTTAATTGTATTTAAAATTGTTTGTTTTTGTTGTTCATTTAATAACGTCATAACTTCTAGAAATATGCGCTTCCGTCGAAATCTATGCTAAACGCTGTATACATATTATATGTGTCAGATTCCTTATTAAACCAAAATAAATGTATAGCATCCAAAGGGACTTCTGTATGTAAATTGACTGTCCTTGACATCATTGTCTTTAGGATTCATTTGTCCAACTGCCATATTATTTAAAGCAATTGCAAAAGTCCTGTAATCTCTTTGTCACTTACAGGTGGAAGTTGTTTTAAATCACCGAAGACAATAATTGGAAAACCACCAAAAGACTATAGTTTTTAATATTTGTTTCAGTCTTAAATCCAGGAAATCCAGTTCACGTTTCAACTAGATATATTCAATGATGTGCCATCTCGCACAAACGCTTTATTTCTTGCCTCCGTTATGCTTTCTGTTTCTTGTCCTTACATTTAGCTTTTTTAAATATATACAATTTTTCATAAGTTTACCCTTTTTGTAACCGTGATGATGTGAGCATCATAAGTTCTTCCTTTTGTAATATCAGTAGGAAGCGCAACAATCAAAATCACAAAAAACACATTGTATAATACATACTTTATATTAGCAATAATATATTTTAGTGAATATTCAAAAGAAGTAAAGGACATTGGTTTACTATTATAACTATTAGTGAAAATCTTGAAACATTTAATTTAATTTCACCGCAAAATATTTATAATGTGGATTAACCCTAAACATTTGGGTCCTTCGAGCCGGATGAGGCTCTCGTCCCTAAACTTTTGATCGAAACTTCGACTTAAGTGACGTAAATAGTTATTTACGGTGGCAATCCCCGTTTCTAACATTGTCTCTTAACAATTTCGCAATCTAGTACATGTAAACATTAATTGATCTATATCGTGTAAAAATACTAGACCATTCAGATGGAGGAGTTTGTTCACCAATTGCCATTTTTTTTTTTATTTTAAATTTTATATAAATTCAACAAAGATGTGCCCACTGTATTGTTAAAATGAATTAGCAATGTTATATGTTTGTATATGTGTATATGTATAACAGTATTCTTTGCGCTGACAATGTTAGTCAATATGAACGTAAGGAATTTAGCTTACAGTTATTATTGTTTGAGAGAAACAAAACAAACAAAAAAAATATTTGACCTTGATGCGCGTATGAGCGTTTAACTTACAGACGTTTAACTTAAGTGACGTAAATAACTATTTACGTCACTTAAGTCGAAGTTTCGATGTTTAATAATAGTAGCAATACATTTAGAGAATCCGCGTCCAAGAAATACCACGCATGTATGGATGCTGTTGTAGAAACAAAGGCAACATTTTTAGAGAAACTAAAACACACACAAAATTGAGGACCCTGTTCTGTCCTCATATGTACGAAGTCAAAATGATCCTTCTCTTATTAATAATTTAGACAATGATAAGGCAGCCACTTCTAGCTCACATGAAAACCGACAAGCGCTTCAGTCACAGTCGGCCGTTGCTTCGAATCAAATCATATTGCCCACAGCCCTTATACAAATAGAGCCCTGTGGAGAACGTTTTACCCCACGCGCTTTAATAGGTCAAAAATAGGTCGAAAAACGATTAAATTTACCTTGTCGCAGATCAACACATAAAGTAGTAGAAATAGGTGACACTTCTCAAACTTCAAATGAAGAAAGCTTACTTACACTGGTCACTAAACAGTAATCTTTCCGTCTAGATATTTTAGCTATAAGTTTAAACAGGCTTACGCAACGGTTACCTACCATTACTATTTCCCATTCATGTTTAGCTAAACTCTCCCAGATGCAATTAGCAGACCCTAATTGACATCAAACATCTCAAGTCGATATATTAGTGGGTAGCGATGTTATACCTTATTTATTGCTAGACGGTATTAAGAAAAATATTTGCGGCTCTCTCATGGCTCAAAACACTATTTATGGTTGGATTTTAAGTGGACCCATAACGAATTATGGATCAATTTCTCTCGCAGTCACGGTGGTAGAAAATGAAAATCAAATCTTAAACAATCAACTCAGACAACAAGAAGAAATTACTGAGGCACACGGAGCATCACCGGACGATACATTTTGTGATAAACTATATAACGAGACCACGTCTCGCATGCCTGACGGCCGATACGTAGTAAAATTACCCTTCAGGGAAGAGTTTCCGAGTAGTGTGCACCTAGGATCATCTCGCCTTAATGCGCTACGTCAGTATACTCATTTAGAACGATTCCTCAGTTTTAAACTGGAACTACATTATGAATATACATCAGTACTAAAGGAGTACATATCTCTCAATCATATGGAAAAACTAAAGTGCGAGTAGTATTTAATGCATCCAAACCAACCACTTTTGGTTATTCCCTAAACGATATATTATACAAAAGTCCGGTTCTACAACCCGAAATGCTTACTATATTACTTAATTGGGGAAAATTCCCTTACGTATTCAATGGCGATATACAAAAAATGTATCGACAAATGCTTGTTGCAGAGGAAGATAGACCCTTTCAAAAAATTGTGTTTCTCAATCCAACCCATAATACTATTCAAGATTACCAATTGAAAACCGTTACTTTCGGTGTGAACTGCGCTCCATACTTGGCCATTCGCACATTACGACAATTAGCCGAAAATTTCAAAACTTCATACCTCATTGCATCACATATATTAAGAAATGAGACATATGTAGACGACATATTTTCAGGAGGATTTACGATCCAAGAAGTAGTTGATGCATTGCATGAAACTAAACAAACCCTACATTGTGCTGGTTTCCCTCTAAAAAAGGTAACAGCAAGCCATAACGAGCTGTTATCTTACATATCGCCCGATGATTTATATGATATTGATTTTTTGCAGTTTTTCGATACCAGCACTACAAAAACATTGGGTATGCAATGGAATGCCCTTACTGATACTTTCTCATATCAGTGGAAAGAAATTTCAATGCCCGATAAAATCACGAAACGAATGGTGCTCTCCGTAATAGCACGCTTATTTCATCCAAATGGATGGCTCAGCCCATTCATTGTACAAGCCAAAATCTTAATGCAACGCTTATGGTTAGCAGATGAAATCAGCCCAACTAATGTTACCGAGTGGTACAAAATTCTCAAAGAGTTCTCAACTATATCTCAAATTACTATACTTCGGCGGTTTATGTACACTCGACAAAATACTATTGAGCTTCATGGATTTTGCGACGCTTCACAACATGCTTTCTGTGGAGTCATATACGTTAGCATCATGGACGCCTCAAACTGTCTTAATTGTAGTTTACTCATGGCGAAAACAAAGGTAGCTCCGATCAAACCAGTCACTTTACCTAGACTAGAATTATGTGGAGCGGTTTTATTAGCGAAATTGATCAAATATATAATTATCCTAGATTGGTAAGCAAAACCCCCAACAAGTGGAAAACTTATGCTGCTAATCGTACTGCTAATATATGGGAATTAGTTCCTAATGCTAGTTGGCGATATATTCCTTCGCAAGATAATCTCGCTGATCTTGGTACACGAGGCCCTTGTTCTCACAAATTACTTAATAAAGCAATAAATATGGTGGAACGACCCTAACTGGTTGACTTTTACCCAGGAGCAGTGGCCCAAACAGGAGCGGACTCATATCCCAACGTTCCCTGAAATTAAGCCCACAATTACTTTAAACACGTATGAAATAAACGAAAATTTAATAATCAATCGCTTTTCTTCATATCGTATGATCTCTACCTGTGGTTGCATATATGTTCAAGTTCATCAGCAATATTCAAAATCAAATTAAACAAAATAATGAGCAAACCCTTGCTCACTCTCGCAAAAACTCTCAAATCCAATGCGCTACAATCTCGCCATTAACATATAATGAAATTTCATTAGAAAAATATCGCCTTTTTCAACTCACTCAACAACTTTACTATGAAAAAAATACGATCTACTTAAAACTAAGAACTCTCTACCTACCAATTCCACTCTTTTAAATTTTAACTCCTTTATTGATGAAAAAGGAGTTTTACGAGTCAATGGACGACTCATCGAATCATTATCGATTCGTCATACTTAGAAAAGTATTCTATCATTCTGCTAACTCTATTGCATTCTCTATTAGGTGCTCCAACAATGGCTATCCCTGAGCCAATTAAGAGTCATGTAAGAACAATTTACGTGCTCAAACTAGTGTTATTATTTGCCCTATTGCAAAATCATAAACAATATAACAATTTGCGATTATCTTTATTATTCTTTTACAAATATGAATCAAGTGCTATCACGAATTCGTCTTCTACAATGTCCGATATCATAAATACAATTTTCCATTTTCTCATGTTGATCCCTTTTCTTTTATCCAGATTTGAAAACAACCGGAACCCGGAAGTGCACCAGTGTAAAGTTTGCGATCGATATCAAGAACTGCGCTTTTATGCAATGTTCCTGAATATGGATCACCAAACTCGGCTTGAGATGGTACGCCGGCATCGTTACTGCTCCAATTGTCTAGCATGGACTCATCGCACACATGCTTGCAGTTCACATAATCGATGCTCCATATGTTCGGGTATCCACAGCACCCTGCTGCACCCAGGCACTCATCTATGGGTAGCAGCGCCCCCCATAAGGTCGCAATCAACAAGAGGTGACCCGAGGGAAGTCCGCCGAAACCGACAAGAATCGCGGCGAACGACAAGCAATAATCAACACCATCAACGGAGACCCAATCATAACGATCAAGGCAAGACGAGAACCTTACCGTCCAGTAAACCACCAATAATTCTGCATTTGTGCGAGGGGCGGAGGATGTTCACGTTTCAACTAGACATATTCGATGATATGCCATCTCGCACAAACGCTTTATTTCTTGCCTCCGTTATGCTTTCTGTTTCTTGTTCTTACATTTAGATTTCTTAAATACATACAATTTTTCATAAGTTTACTTTATAAGTTTAAGTTTTTGTAACCGTGATCAAGTGAGTATCATAAGTTCTTCCTTTTGTAATATCACTAGGAAGCGCATCAATCAAAATCACAAAAAACACATGTGAATGGAAACTCTAAAGAAGGGGGCAACCCTTTTCATTAAGTGAATTATGAACAGGGTGGTAACTCAGAGTAATAATAAAAATGGGGATCTAAGATGAATACGTGACTTGGCATCAAGTAGAATGTGCTTTACTTTTATCATATTTTCATTTTATTAATTTTTCAATAGATGTTAAGAAAACTAAAATAGTCTTCTTCAATTCAGAAGTGGGATAACGAACACGCGGAATCAATAATAAGAAATAAAATAAAATAAAGTTGATAAAATGGTGCTATTAAAAGACTTGACGGTGGAAGCATTAAGAAGTAAATTAAATGAATTTGCCTACAACGGGAACAAAAGCGAAATTAATTGATAGGTTGATTAATGTAATGGGAACGGATGAAGTAGAAACGGGGACGAATAATGAGTTACAAAAATAAGTGGACGAACTACGTGCAATGTTGCAAGAAATAATGCCGACGTTAAACAAACTCTCGATAAAAGTTATGTACGAGAAGAAAATGGTTTTGTAAACTTCTCCACTATCAACAAGAGCTGAAATGTATATGCGTCATTATAGTATTAATGACATAGCTGAAACTCTATCAGAATTCGACCCCTCAAAAGACTGGTTGCTTTCAGTGGAACAATTTGTCGAGAGGGTAAGTAAAATAATTGATGCATATGGCTGGAGTGACAAATGCGTATTACTAGCACTATATAAGAAACTCAAAGGTCCAGCAAAATTGTGGTTAGACGCTTCACAATTAATGTTTGAAAGGTGGAGCGACATGGCAGATGCATTACAAAAAGAATTTGGCAAAACGAGTGAGATCCGAAGGAGCGAGTGACGGATTACTGCTTTAGAATGAGTGCGTTAGGAAGAAGGTATCATGTAAGCGAAGCGGCGATTATAAAATATACGCGTGAAGGGTTTCGATATTGAGAATTGCAGATGACAATAGCAGCCATGACTTTTACTTCCATGAAGCATATGCGCGAAGCATTGGATACCTATTTGGCGAACTTGACGCGGTATCAAGGTAAATCGGTTGTTACAAAAAACGAACATAAAAACAAAAAGTGATGTCGATAGTCAAAATTCACGTATTGTATGTTATAATTGTGATGAATAGGGTCATATATTATTGGAATGCTTTAAGCCTCCGCGACGCCTACGATGTAGAGACTGTAATAAAGTTCATCAACGCGGATAGCGAGTAAACTGTGGAAAAAAAGCGACAATACAGTTCGTGAAGTAAAGCTAACTGAACTCGATGAGAAATTTGAAAAAATTGTAACCATTAATGACCAAAACTTTAGAGCTTTTATTGACACTGGGAGTCAATGTAATATGATTCAAGAGAGCGCAGCTCAGAAGCTAAAATATGATAAAATACCCTGCTCTATGAAAATTAATGGGATATGCGGTGATATTCTACGGGAAAGATATTGGTGCATCTTGCTCTTGACAACTTGTCGCGTAATATTTATTTGTATATTATAAACGATGAGCTATTAACCACAGATATTTTACTCGGACAAGAAATATTTGTTGAAGCTACAGCCACTTGGAGCGATGATAAGTTGATGTTCGACAAAAAACAGTCATCCTCTTCACAAGAAGTTAATAAGAACGTATTCTTCAATAAAGTTGTGCCGGCAATACATTCTGGAACTGAATGTAATATTAGCAGTCGTAATTTAATGTATAAGAATAATTCAGAACGTATGGAAGATTTTATCTCTCTTTATTATTTTTTTTATGTGTTTGCCAGAAATTTGAGTGAAATTGGTTTAACTTCAGCTATTGAATTTAAGATCGATTTAAATACTACAAAGCCTATAGCTCAAACCCCGCATAGAATTTCAGAACCCAAAAAGCAAATCGTTAATGCAATGATACAGGAGTTACTCGATGATGATATCGTTCATTATCAAATCAGAAAGTGAATATGCTAGTGCGATAGTTCTGGTAAAGAAAAAGGATGGTAGTGAACGATTATGTGTAGACTACAGAAAGATAAATAGCCACACTAATAAACAAGCATACCCTACACCGAATATAGAGGAGCGCCTACAGACCGCTAAAGGATTCAACTTATTTTCTGCCTTGGATCTCAATAGTGGGTACTACCAAATACTAATCGAGTCGAACAGTCGCAAGTTTACAGCATTTATAACTACAGAAGGAGTTTATGAGTTCAAGGGTATGCTATTTGGGCTTAAAAACGCACCAACGTTTGATGGCCATGGTTAAAGCAGAAACACGAGCGGACGATATGTTATACTACATGGACGACATCCTGATAGGTGCACAAACGGAGCATGAAATGCTGGAAAAACTCACGTATATTTGAAGTTCTCAGAAAGTCCGGGTTAACATTGAATCCACGAAAATGCTTTTTCTTTAAAACCACAATTAGTTTTCTAGGTCATGAATTGATGCCTGAAGGCATCTTGCCAGGGAAACGAAAGATTGAAGCCATTTTGAACTTTAAGCGTCCAACAAACGTCACCGATATCCGCTTGGATTTGAGCGGATATTTTCGTAAATTTATTCCCGGCTATGCTGTTATATCTGAACCACTGCGAAATCTATGCCGTAAAAATATGTGCTTTGAATGGAAAGAAGAGCAAGAAAAGTGTTTCGTTAGTTTGAAAGAGGCAATAACATCTCATCTAGTTTTGGTTGCTTTTGACACTAAGATGGAACACCAATTACATACCGATACTAGTTCAGTGGGCTTGGCAGCGGCCCTAATGCAAAATAGCAATGGTGAATGGAAACCCATTGCGTTCTACAGCCGATCCACAAGCTTCTTAGAAAGTAATATGCACAGCTATGAATTGGAAACATTAGCGGTGGTCGAAGCACTTGAGCGTTTCAAATATTACATATATGGAAAACCTATTAAAGTGATAACTGATTGTTGCGCAGTGAAAACAGCCATGAGTAAAAAAGAATTGATACTAAGAATAGCGCGTTGGTGGTTGCGCATTCAAGATTATGATATAATAATTGAACATCGTTCTGAACAACGAATGCAGCATGTTGATGCTCGAAGTCGTTTACCATACAAAAAACCTGGAAGTTTACAAGTCCAAAAAGTAGAGTTGAAGGACGAGGATTGGGTCTTCAGTATGTAGTTACAAGATAATAATATTAAGCAAATAATTACAAATATCGAAAAAGGTGATAAGCAGTATGCTAAAGATTATGAGTTGATGAAAGGCCGATTGTTCAAGCGATATGATAATAGGAATTTGTGGGTAGTTCCAAAAGCTTTGAGGTACCAAATAGTATATGATGCTCATGTTAAAACAGGTCATCTGAGTGTAAAACGAACGTTATAAAGAGTTCTACAAACATTTTAGTTTCCATGGATGAGGAACTTTATAAAATCGTTTGTTAAATCCTGTATAGCATGCGCCTTCAATAAGCAACCAGGAGGAAAAAGGGAAGGCGAGTACCACTATGATGAAGTACTACCAATGCCCTTTAAAGTAGTACATGTGGATCACTTGGGTCCTTTCCCAAAATCAAGTGACAAAATGAATATGTGTTGGTACTTATCGATGCATTTACTAAATTTGTTATTATCCGTCCAGTTTGTAGTACAGCAACTGAACATGTAATAAAAGTATTAGATGAAGTGGTAACCTATCTCGGAATGCCGGAACATTTGATAAGTGTACCGCGGAACTGCTTTTACTTCTCGTGAATTTTAAAGTTATTGTCAAACTAATTCAATTAAACATGTAGAAACAGCTGCTCGTTGGAGAGAATGAATCGTACTATCTTATCTATGTTACTACTGTCCACGGACAACGACGTTGGGATGAGGAACTCCGGAAAATGCAGTTGGCTCTAAACGCAGTGGTCAACACGACAACGGGTTGTACTCCATTTGAATTATTATATGACTGTACCCCGAGAGATATTTTAGGTAATCAACTTGTAACTTCCTTACAGACAGATGACAAGAAACAGTCCGCAAAAGATAGAGATAATCAGTTAGAACAATCGCGGGAAGCGGTAATAATTTGAATAAATAAATACCGTGAAAAGGCAAAACAACAATTTGACAAACAACACGCTATACCTATGCAATATAAAATTGGTGACCTTGTACTCGCCAAAAACGAAATGCCAGTAAGTAAGTACAAGTAAGGCCCGTTCATTGTAATCGAAGCGCTAGGCAATGATCGCTACATAATTGAAGATCTACCGAGTTTAAAATGGAAGCAGCGTCATTACGGTTCACATATTATATAATACACACTTTATATTAGCAATAAAATATTTTAGTGAATATTCAAAAGAAGTAAAGAACATTGGTTTACTATTACAACCATTAGTGAAAATCTTGAAACATTTAATTTAATTTCAGGGCAAAATATTTATACTTTGGATTAAACCTAAACCCTAACATTTTAGAATCAACCATAGACACTTCATCTATAATAATAAGTTTAACTTCAATCAATCTAGCAATAAGGGAATTAACTGTAATAGTTGTCATATAGAGTATATTTCGAATGCTGCTTTATCCGTTGGTGCATTTAACAAAATCTGGATTGGATCCAGGAAGAGAATTTAATCGTTGTGTTATTGCCTGATACACTGTCTGTTTCAAGCGACTTTTACCTACTCCACCGCCACCTTCCACAAATTCATATAGCACGTCTTTTCTATTTATCTTATACAGTACATGTTGGAAATATATCCGTTGCTTTTTATTCAGAGACCTTACGGATGTTAACAAATCCTCTACATTTACTAATGGAGGGAGTTTTATTAAAAATACGTGTACAAAATGTCAAGGTCATAGTTCAATTAGATAAAATATATTTTTGTTTACTGTGGGTGAATTTTGTAATCGACCATGCCCATTTAAGCCATATTGATGAACGGAATATCTAAAAATAGGGGGGCCAAATTTCAAGGACATAGCTCAATTTTTGTGGTAAATATAAAGGTTTATATTGATTGTAGGTGCGTCTGGTAACTGACCTCGCCCATTTTTATCACATCAATGGATGGCATAACTATGTATTCGCGTACTAAATTTCAAGTTCGTAGATAAACTTTTGTGGCAGATATAAAGATTTATATTGATTGTGGGCGTGTACAGCCATTTTTGGCACAGCGATAAAGCTAACATTTATAGATGCCAAATTTCAAGTTTATAGCTCAATTTTTGCGGCAGATAAATAGATTTTTGTTGATTGTGGGTGTAGCACTTGACCGATTTTGCCCATTTTAAATAGCTCAATATCTCAAAATTTACGCCGGCGAGAGTGCCAACAACAGACAGACACACGGACGCACGGACATACATGTCTAAATCGACTCAGTTTTAAACACTGATCAAGAATATATATACTTTGTAGGTTTAAATAAATTAAAGTTATATTAAATTAAAAATCAATATAAAAAAAAATTAATTAAACAATTTAAATTATGTTAAACAAATAGAGAAACTAAATTCGACTTGGGCCGAATCTTAAATACCCTCCACCTTATTATAAACACCAATGAAATCAAGAACTAATAAGGCTTTCTATTTTCGTTTCATAAATGAAATATTATATTTTTCATATTCATATATTTCAGTTTTAAAATAAACACACAAATATAATTATGTTTAGAAAAAAATTACAACATATACATATGAACAATAATAGGTAAATCCCTAAATATAAATTAACTTATTCCTAAAATAATGCCGTCGTGGTAACTGTGCACCGTATTGTTTTCGCTTCCACCGCTCCACTTAAGACTTTGGAAAACGCCCAGTCTCTCTGCGTACGTCCAACTTTAGTCGTTTCTAACAAAGAGCCCTCATTAATTAAGTTCCTTTCCGTTAAACTGCTATTTGTCGCCCCACATATAATAAAATCACCAATAACAAGTTTTTCGAATGTTTCACCCATAGTATATATAGTACCTACTGCCTCTATGAGGAAATTATTTAATGTTGTTTTCGAAAATGTGGAATTTCTATATAGTGGAATTTCTATATAGTTGTTCTAAAACGGAAAGCTATTATTTGTAAAGTAGCGGACTAAGAACTATAATCTCGCTTAAACAAAAGAAAAGTCCATGTTTCTACAAGACATAAAATGTCTATATGTATAATGCGGTGAGTATTAAGGCTTTGTATATTTCGGTAATATATATTTGTTTTTGCGGATATATTAGGTAACAAACATAAAAATCTTAGAAAACAAACATAAAAATCATTAAAAAATTGTTTTGGGGGAGTGAAACGTCCAATTATGAAAAATCCTGATGCACTAGTAGCTCGACTGCAAGCTACATACATTGCAGCTATATGTATTCTATCTTCAAGATGAACTACAACTGCGTCAATTTCAAAGGCTCTAGAGAAGGTGTCTGCCACAATGTATGCGTCTCCCTGTATGTACCGTATGTCATTATTAAATTGAGAGAAATATTTTAGATGCCGAATCTGTCTTGGACTTGTCTCTGTTTAGGAATTTAATGCCATTGTTAATGGAATTTAATGCCATTGTTAATGGCTTCAAGTATGTGTTTAAAATGTTTGATTCATAAATAAATAACTAAAAGTTCTCGATCGAACGTACTATATTTAATTTCAGACGGAGAAAGCTTTTTTGAAAGAAGGCTAATGGTTCCGTTGAACCATTCGAGCATTGTTGAAGAACAACCCCAATTGCAATGTTTGAAGCGTCTATGGTTAAATTTCGCTTCACTATTGAAATTATTCAACAGAACCTTTGAGGCAAAATTGTCTTTAATATGCTCAAATGATTTGACGGATTCATCATCCCAAATTAAAGCTTTGTCTTCAGTCTTAAAAGCCTTATTAATTGTAGCATGTATCGGACATGTCAGCTCTGCCAATTTTGGAATATATCGATGATAATGATTGATCATTCCAACAAATTTTTGAGCTTGTTTGACGGACTTAGGACGTTCAAAGTCTCTTATGACATGTTAATAATAACGCGCACGTCTGATATATATGAATTTTTATTGTGAAGTAAGAAATAATAAAATTTGCATATGACATAAAAACAAGACTTATGATTAAAAACAAATATTTGGTGTTGTTTATAAACGTACAATGTTTCAACTCACTTCACAATTCTTGAATTCAAGTGACTTCAAATATGAATCAAGTTTGTGATTCCAGCCTGACTGTTTTGAACCATACAGTGATTTTTTCAAATGTAACACTTTCTATAGATACCTCCATCAACAAACATTTCTGGTTGTTTTAAATAAATATCATAGTGTAGATCACCGTTTAAGTATGCACAAGTTACATCCACTTGGTGCAAATGCATTTTGTGATGAACGGCTATAGCTAATAATGTACGTATAGTAGAATACCTCGCTACCGGAGAAACTGTTTCTTTGCAGTCTATACCGAATTTTCGACTGCAGCCTTTTGCCACAAGCCTTGCTTTATACCTTTCAATGTTGCCTTCTTTATTGCATTTTAACGCAAAAACCCATTTACATTCTAAGGCTTTATGTCCCTGTGGAAAATCTACTAAAAATCATATTTTATTCTTTAATAACGATTCATACTCGCTTTTCGTAGCTTGTTTCCAATCTTCACCTCCCTCTGACTTTACGTTTACAGAACCACATACATCAGAATGTACCAACTCCAAAATGTCGTTTGATCCAATCGAAGAATATTTGGGAAATGCTGCCGTATGTATTTTTCCAATGGCACATGTATCGCATAAAATACCTTTAGCACCTTTTGTTACTTTTAAACCGGTAACAATGTCCTTATTTGACATTTCTTTAAGGTCTTGAAAATTTACATGTCCATAACGACGATGCCAATGCATATTGTTATTATCAATAACACATAAACGCTGCTTCTGTTTCTCTATACATACAAACAAACTATTCTGTTTAACAGCTTTTAACCAAATACACCCGTTTTTGTACCCTCCACCTTAGGAAAGAGGGTATATTCACTTTGATCATCCGTTTAAAACACATCGAAGGAAGCCTCGGAGACCCCACAAACCATATATACTCTTAATCAGCATGAAAAGAGAAATCATTTGAGATAAGTCCGTCCGTGTTTCCGTGTGTCCGTATGTTGTTGACACTCTCACGGTCGTAATTTTTGGGATATCAAATTTAAACTTGACACACTTATTCTTAATTTAATTTCGCTATTCCGGATTTAAATTGGGAAAAATCGGTTAAGAGACACGCCCACAATAAACGAAAATCTCAACACACCTCGAAAAAATTGTATCTTAAAAAAATTATATATCACAATACTGTGCCTATCAAGTTGAAATTTGGTATAATAAGTAGTACCTCTGTGCCAAAAATGGGCGTGATTGTATAACGCAAACGCCTATAATTAAAAAAAAACACTATTTGCGTGGGTACATGAAATAGTCATATACATAAATATGGCAATAGGAATTAATTTTTTTAGTGGATTATAAAAGGTGGAGGGTATTTAAGCTTCGATCCTAACCGAACTTCTCTATCTTGTTGTCTTTAATGTATGTTTTATTCCGTTAAAATGTGCAGAAAGGACGTTTTCAACTGCTGTACTAATAGAAATAAAATTTGCTTGCAGTTCAGATGAAAAAAGTACATTTTTAAGTATAATTTTTTTTTCAGTTCTCAATAAAACATCGCCTTTACCCGTTGCCATGATGAAATGATTACCAGCAAGAGAAATTTGTTCGTTACAAACTTCAAATTTTGTAAACAAGGATCTCTCGTTACACAAATAACAGGTTGCGCCACTGTCAATATACCATAATGATTTTGACAAAACATCAAAAAAAAAAGCTGCTAACATTGAAAAAGCATTCAGCTTATCATTTCTGTATGATTTACGAGGACAATCATTCGCATAATGACATTTTTGGCCACATGAATAACATTTTCCGGACATCTTTTTATTTTGTGTTTTTGAAGATTTATTTTTGTTATATTTTACCTTTGAGACCTTTGTAGTATATGCATGTTGACTTTTCACTCCTTCTTTTGCCATAATGTCACTTTCTTGTTCATTTCGACGTTCATCATCTTCTACAAATTTCAATTTTAATACAGCAAGTGATGGAAGATTATCACGTGTCTCCATTGCAACAATGAAATTTTTATATTCAACAGGTAGACTCGACAAAGAATAATGACCAACAATTCATCGCTCAATTCAATACTAATATCAGCTAATTTCTCCACAATATCACAAAAATTGATTTAAATGGTCACTGATATTTTCACCTTCTTTTATTTTTAAAGCCATCAAGCGTTTATATATAGTAACTTTACGAACTTCTAAAAGCTTTTCCTTTGTTTCAGCTGATGTGGAACATTTTTTAATGTAACCTAATTGAGTGCTTTTTATACTCGCCAGAGCTTTCTCATCTTCATTTTTCCAATCTGCTTTCTGCTATGCAGTTAAGGTTGTTTCACATTTAATTTGATCGCTGGCATATTTCTACAAACCACCATGAATCAGCACACTTTTCATATACAAATGCCAAGTCTCATAATTCTTTTCGTCTAACTTCAACAACAAAAATAAATAATTAAATAACGCGGTTTTAATTATACACCAATTCAAAAAACGCGATTATCTTATGTAAGGCCCATAACCAATGTTAATAATAACGCTCACGTCTGGTATATATGAATTTTTATTGAGAAGAAAAAATAAAATTTTTATATGACATAAAAACAAAAAACTTCTATGATTAAAAACAAATATTTGGTGTTGTTTATAAACGTACAAAGTTGCAACATATATCATCTCCTTTATTTAACGCTATAGCAAATATTTTCTCTTTAATCAATATTGATGTCAGTTTATCCATCATCGAATCGAAATTCGATGGATTTTCATTGCATCGTAATAGTATATCTTTTTGATTGAATTTCATTTATATCTATAATAACTTTCTTCTATTCTTTATTTTTGCCCTTGACAAATTCAATTTTTAATTTCTTTATTTATGTCAGATATTGAATTACAATCCCAAATATGAAGATGGCCGGACTTCGACTACAGTCTATGTTATCAATATTATTATTATTATTATTATTATTATTATTATAATTATTATTATTATTATTACAGATTAACACCATAGAGAATTATCAAAATACGATGCTTGATCTGATTTTCGCCAATAATTCCGATGTTTCAATCACTCGTACCTCTCCGTTCGTTCTCCCTGAAGATGCTTATCATCCTACACTTTGTATTTCCTTAGAGTTCGATTATGTTGCACCACTTAACATCAATACTAAGAATTATCTGTTTGCAAAAACGAACTATGCATTATTAAAGCTCTTTTTAAATAATGAATTATCCATAAATACTTCTTCAAATTTGGACAACCTATTTGTTGATTTTTATAATGTGGTAAATGATGCAATTTCGCAGTTTGTTCCCTTCTTATTTGTTAATCAATTCAAGGCTTGTCCTATTTGATTTTCTGATGAGCTCAAAAGAGTTCGTAATAAGAGAAATAAGCTGTTCAATAAGTATAAAAGGACTGGGTCAGCATTAGATTTTTCACAATATTCCTTAATTAAAAGTAAATTCCTTTTATTAAGTAAAAAATGCTATAGTGATTACCTTTGCAAAATCCGTGTTAATTTGTACAGGGATCCTAAGAGCTTTTATAAATTTGTAAATGATAAACGTAGGTCTAATATGCTTCCTAACCACATGCGGTGGGCGATAAAGATTCATATGATCCTTTGGAAATAGCCAATATGTTTGCGTCTTTTTTCAACGAGACGTATTCCTATCAAGATTATAACAATCCCGATTACCCTTACGATATAAGGTCATACGACATCTTTCCTAATATCACACTATCTGAGGATGAGGTATTTGACGGTCTGTAAAGGCTGAAATACTCATACCGTCCTGGCCCTGACGGTATTCCATCATGCATATTGATAAATTGTGCTGATATTTTTTGTAAACCATTAGTAAAAATCTTTAATTGGTCTTTATCTACTGGTATATTTCCGCAGTTTTGGAAAACAAGTTTTCTGATACCGCTTCATAAAAGTGGTAACAAGCAATGTATTACTAATTATAGAGGTATTGCTAAACTCAGTTGCGCTCCGAAACTTTTCGAATGTCTAGTTAAAAATAGACTAATTCGATCAATTAATACTATAATTTCGCCATATCAACATGGCTTTTGCATGGGCAAATCTACCGTTACAAACCTACTGGAGTTGTCGCATAACATTGTAAAATCTCTTTCTGAAGGTACTCAAATGGACGTTATTTTTACCGATTTTAGCAAGGCGTTTGATAAAGTAAACCACAAACTTCTTATTCTTAAGCTTTCTAAAATAGGATTTCCCCCAATTATGATTAAATGGTTTTCTTCATATTTGTCTAATCGCTCTCAAAGGGTTCTATTTAAATCATCTCTGTCTCGTTTGATGTCTGTCCCCTCCGGTGTTCCGCAAGGGAGTCACTTAGGTCCGTTATTTTTTGTCCTGTTTATAAATGATCTACCGGATGTTATTCAAGATAGTAATATTTTAATGTTCGCTGATGACGTCAAATTGTTCTTACCTTTACGTAATGAGAATGATAAGCACATACTCTGTCGCGACTTATTTGAGCTAGTTGAATGGTGTCGTATTAATCTGATGTCGCTTAATTATTCTAAATGTAAAATAATGTCGTTCGGTAGAACTACTCCTATTAATTATACCTATTCCGTTTTTGGCCAAGATTTGGAAAATGTTGATTCGTATGTAGATCTGGGTGTTTTATTTGATCAAAAAATGAACTTTAATCGACATATAAATTCTATAATAAATAAAGCGCGATGCTCTTTAGGTTTCATCAAAAGATGGTCAAAAGAAATTAATGAACCTTATTTAGCAAAAAGGCTGTTCACATCTCTAGTTAGGCCTACACTAGAATACGCATCAATTGTGTGGGCACCTAACTATTCAATTTATGTCGATGCACTCGAATCCATACAAAACTACTCTTTGCCTTACGTGGGTTGGGCTGGGAGACTTCCATTCCTCTACCATCGTATGAAGATAGGTTGAAACTTGTAAATCTGCCTTCACTCGCAAATAGAAGAAGAATGTTGGGTATGACTTTTGTCTTTAAGCTGATGAAAGGTGAAATTAATTCATCTTTCCTGCTCGGTGAGCTATATTTCAATGCTCCTGCACGCTTTTCTAGGCATTTCGCACCACTTACACTTCGCCAATGCCGTACCAATTACGAGCTCTTTTGGCCGTTTCGTATGGCTTGTAAAAATTTTAATGACTTCTACGGTCAAGTATCATTACATGATTCAGTGGAGTCCTTTAGGATTAAATTTTTAGCCACACTTAACTAATTGTTGCCAGACTGGACTGTACTGTACCGCACTGTATGTGTGTGTATATTATTAGTTGTTATACATTTACGCACATATATGATTATATATATATATATATTGTACCCATTAAAAATAATTCTACATCCTATTACTGTTACTTTTACTATATACTTATATTTAGATTTTTATATTTTTTTTTTTTTTCTCAACCTATATCTAAGTGCTTAATTATGATTCTTATTGTTGTTGTTGTTGTTGTTGCTGTGATGCTGCACTATAATTCCTTAATTTAATTATGATTAATATAAATGTATTATGAATTATGATTATATTGTATCTAAATTGTATTACTTTACCTTTTTATTATTTTTACAATCTTTTTTTTTTTTTTTTTTAATATTGTTACTTATGATAATTTTGGTATAGAAATTGTATTTTTATTATCGGCTAGACATTTAGCCGTTCTGTATAATAATAATAATAATAAATAATAATAATTAGCGCTGTCTAATTTGTTTTTTATCATTCATTGTCTTCAGTATTTGCCCTCTAATTATTACATTTATTGTCTTAGGTATTATATCTTTTAACATATAAGCGTTTGTGTTATTACTCCCAGTTTCATACACTATTGTAAAATCATAGTCGCATAGATACATTCTTATGCGCGTCATCTTAGAAGATGGGCTTTTGTGAGTGAAAAGGGACATCAATGGTCTGTGGTCTGTTACTACAATAAATTTTCGACCGTAGAGGTATGATCTGAAAAAATTTATACCCCAGTGTATGGCAAGTCACTCTTTTTCTATTACTAGTTTATTTATATCGTGTTTGGAAAGCAGTACAACGCTGCGTACGAAATTGGTAGATCATGTCCTATTTCTCCTTGCATAATATTTCTCCTACAGCATAATCAGAAGCATCTGTGGTCAGTATGAACGGTTTGTCAAAGTCATGGTATTGAAGTATTGGGGGGTTCATTAGTTTTTCTTTTAAGATTTCAAATGCTTTTTGGCATTCAGTATTTTTATTATTATGAAATTTATATATGCTGGTGCACACAGTATGTTTAGAAGTGTATAAGAATCTTACTTAAATATACTATTATAGAAATAGTAAATACATATAATAATGCAATGTTTTGTCATTTAAGCACGAGGATATGTGTTGCTATAGCTACCTGTATTTTTTTTTAATAGTTTTATACTTTATATAAATATTTAGTTTAATATTGTTTGTATTTAGTTTAATATTGTAATACATTGTACGGTTTTTGGTCAAGGACAAAAGAAAAGAAATGCTGCGCACGGTCGCATTGGTGCCATTTTTGTGATACCACCATTCTCATCCAAGCCGAGATTGTCATGAGACATGTTAGCATTTTCATTGATTTTCATTTTCCCATGTTGTTTCTCGTGACGTACATATGTAGAGAGAGAGGCATAAAATCAGCATAACTAATAAAGCCAAAGTTTCATCACTGGCAATGCTAGGCGTTTCCAACATGGAACGACGGCTTGTTGGTGACTGCCATCGATCTCTTTGACTAACTAGATGTCTTGTATTATTTGTATGTGTCTTAGTGTATGTAGTTTCTAATATTACATGTCGCGCAATGCGCAACGAAAGAATCCAGCTGAGAAGCTTGGTCTTTTAATGTGAATGACACCCACGCTTTCATTTAATAAAGCAGACTTCCATTCTTATATACTAAAGTTAATACAATAAATTTACAATTTACAAATATTCAATAGTAAGCATAAACTTAAACTAGGTTATTCTTATTGCTTACTTGACATGGAACTACATGCAAATATCTAAAATACCCTTAAAATAAAAATAATAATAATAGCTAATAATAACTAATATGATAACCAATATTTACGTTTCACTACATAAGCAAAAAGTTGAATGTATGAATATATGAATGTATGTTAAATATATGAATTGAATTAATATAATAATTGAGTAAATGTGTTTACTTAATTGTGAACACACTACAATTAAATTAAAATAAAAAAATAAAGAAAATAAAATAAAATGAAATTAAATTAAATTAAATTAAAAAAAGACACGTTAAGAAAATTGAATCAAATCATATTAAAATTAGAATAAACAAGAAGTTCGGTTAAGACCGAAGCTTAAATACCTTCCACCTTTTATAATCCTCTAAAAATAAGTTCCTATTGCTATATTTATGTATATGACTATATCATGTAATTACGCAAATAGTGTTCTTTTTTTTTTTAATAATAGGCGTTTGCGTTATTCAATAACGCCCATTTTTGGCACAGAGTTGAACAACGGTACCACTTATATTTATACCAAATTTCAACTTGATAGTCATAGTATTGTGCGATATATTATTTTTTAAGATACAATTTTTTCGAGGTTTGTTAAGACTTTTGTTTATTGTGGGCGCGTCTCTTAACCAATTTTGCCCAATTACAATAAAAAATAGCAAAATTAAACTAAGAATAAGTGTGCCAAATTTAAATTTGATATCTCAAAAATTACGACCGTGAGAGTGCTAACAACAGACGGACACACGGACGGACATATCTCAAACGATTTCTCTTTTCATACAGATTAAGAATATATATAGTTTGTGGGGTTTCCGAGGCTTCCTTTGATGTGTTGTAAACGAATGATCTAAATGAATATACCCTCTTCCATAAGGTGGAGGATTTAATAAAATAAATTAAAGAAAGACAACATAAAGAAAATTAAATTGAAACAAATTATATTCAAATTAACAAGTAGAAAAACTAAATTCGGCTTTGGCCGAATTTTAAATACTCTCCACCTTATTATAAGCACCGAAGAAATCAAGAACTAATAAGGCTTTCTATTAATTTCACAAATGAAATTTCATATTTTCCATATTCATCTATTTCAGTTTTAAATGAAACACACAAATATAATTATTATGTTTAGAAAAAAATTATATATGCACTTTATTTAAAATTTTGATTAGTTAATTTTTTATGAATCCTTTTTTACTAAACTAAAAAATATACAATACAACATATGAACAATAATGGGTAAATCTATAAAATTCTTATCCTAATATAAATTATCTTATTCCTAAAATAATGCCGTCGTGGTAACTGTGCACCGTATTGTACGTTTTTGCTTCCACCGCCCCACTTAAAACTTTGCCAAATGTCCAGTCTATTTGCGTACATCCGACTGTAGTCGTTTCCGTCTTTTCTAACATAGAGCAAAAGCCCTCATTATTTAAGTTCCTTTCCATTAAACTGCTATTTGTCGCCCTACATATATTAAAATCACCAATAACAAGAAGTTTTTCGAATGTTTCACCCATAGTATATACAGTACCTACTGCCTCCATGAGTAAATTACTAAATGTTGTTTCGGAAAATTTGGAATTTCTATATAAAGTGATAACGCACATTGTTTTAAAATGGAAAGCTATTATTTGTAAAGTAGCGGACCCAGAAATATAATCTCGCTTAAACAAAACTTTCGCTTGACTACTCAGGTCGGACTTTATGTAAACTATTATTCCACGCTTTTGTCGAGGAAGGCTATCGGATCCATTAATTCTTGCTAAAGTACAAAATCCTTCAACAGAACAGTCGTCCAACAGAAAAGTCCATGTCTCTACAAGACATAAAACGTCTATATCTCTTATATATCTATCACTGAATAAGTCTTGGTGGTGAGCGTTAAGGCTTTGTATATTTTGGTAATATATTTTTGTGTTTGCGCATACATTAGGTGACGGACATAAAAATCTTTCTGTTCGGAGCCGGTCAAGTTCGACTTTGACAACGTCAGTGTCAGAAAATTGTTTTGGAGGGGTGAAACGTCCAATTATGAACAATCCTGATGCACTAGTAGCTCGACTGCAAGCTACATACATTGCAGCTCTATTTATTCTATCTGCAAGATGGACTACAACTTCGTTGTAAGTAGCTCCCTGACTCTTATGAATCGTAATACCCTCTGCTGGAACTACCGGAAATTGTCTCCTCTCAATATTAATTTGTACGTTACGTCTGTATTGAAATAATCTGTTATGTTTTTCAATAGGAGTCCATAGAGGTTCAGAATTATGAGGCTTTTTTCTTCTTGCCTGAGAGCCAACGTCCCTATTAGAAAATAGAATCCAAAGTGTCGATACGGCTTCCTGACTTATGTCTACTGCCATTAAAAGTTCTGTTGCACCGTTAACGAGTCCATCGGCAGTGTCAATATTTACTGTCAGCATATATTTAGCCGATGTCTTTAACGTAAGTTCTGTGGGAAGTCCTTGAGTCTCCGACATTTAAAATTCTTAATTGTATTTAAAATTGTCTGTTTTTGTTGTTCACTTAGAGAGTCAGCCTTAATAATGTCATAACTTCTAGAAATATGCGCTTCCGTCGATATCTGTGCTAAACGCTGTATATTATATGTGTCAGCTTCCTTATTAGACCAAAATAAATGAATAGCATCCAAAGGGACTTCTGTACGTAAATTCACTGTCCTTGATATAATTAAATCTATGTCTTCAGGATTCATTTGTCCAACTGCCATGTTATTTAATGCAATTGCAAAAGTCCTGTCGTCTCTTTGCCGCATTATTTCGTCTAATTCATAAAAGTGGAACATATCCCAAAGCCCACGTACTAAACTACTACCACTAAAAGCCTCTGAAGATTTAAATATTTGTTTTAGTCTTGAGTCCAGGAAACCTAACATTTTAGAACCAACCATCGACACTTCATCTATAATAATAAGTTTCACTTCAATCAGTTTAGCAATAAGTGAATTAACTGTATCATTACTTAAGGGACAAATTTCTCCGGACGACTGATTTACATTTTTAACGAGCATATTGTCGAGTCCTAGACTAATTATTATAGGACTAGGTGTAATGCTTAAAGTTTCCTAGTATATGATATATTCCAATATTTTTGGAGTAGCGTTATTAGCCCTTGTCTATGCCAACATATGTAAAAATTGCATTTTTATAAGGTAAATCAATAACTTTTTTTAACGAGCAGATTGTCGAGTCCTAGACCAATTATTAGAGGACTAGGTGTAATGCTTAAAGTTTCCTAGTATAACATATATTCCAATTATTTTGGAGTAGCCTTTTTAGCCCTTGTCTATGCCAACATATGTAAAAATTGCATTTTTATAAGGTAAATTAATAACTTTTTTTTTAACGAGCAGATTGTCGAGCCCTAGACTAATTATTATAGGACTAGGTGTAATGCTTAAAGTTTCCTAGTATGTGATATATTCCAATATTTTTGGAGTAGCGTTATTAGCCCTTGTCTTTGACAACATATGTAAAAATTTCATTTTTATAAGGTAAATCAATAACTTTTTTTTTCACGAGCAGATTATCGAGCATATAGACCAATTATTAGAGGACTAGGTGTAATGCTTAAAGTTTCCTAGTATATGATATATCCCAATTTTTTTTGGGTAGCGTTATTAGCCCTTGTCTTTGACAACATATGTAAAAATTGCATTTTATTGAGGTAAATTAATAACTTTTTTTTTAACGAGCAGATTGTCGAGCATCTAGACTAATTATTATAGGACTTGGTGTAATGCTTAAAGTTTCCTAGTATATGATATATTCCAATATTTTTGGAGTAGCGTTATTAGCCCTTGTCTTTGACAACATATGTAAAAATTGAATTTTTATAAGGTAAATCAATAACTTTTTTAAAGAGCAGATTATCGAGCATGTAGACCAATTATTAGAGGACTAGGTGTAATGCTTAAAGTTTCCTAGTATATGATATATCCCAATTTTTTTGGGGTAGCGTTATTAGCCCTTGTCTTTGACAACATATGTAAAAATTGCATTTTTATAAGGTAAATCAATAACTTTTTTTTTAACGAGCAGATTGTCGAGCATCTAGACTAATTATTATAGGACTAGGTGTAATGCTTAAAGTTTCCTAGTATATGATATATCCCAATTTTTTTGGGGTCGCGTTATTAGCCCTTGTCTTTGACAACATATGTAAAAATTGCATTTTATTAAGGTAAATCAATAACTTTTTTTTTAACGAGCAGATTGTCGAGCATCTAGACTAATTATTATAGGACTAGGTTTAATGCTTAAAGTTTCCTAGTATATGATATATCCAATTTTTTTTTGGAGTAGCGTTATTAGCCCTTGTCTATGCCAACATATGTAAAAATTGCATTTTTATAAGGTAAATCAATAACTTTTTTTTTAACGAGCAGATTATCGAGCATCTAGACCAATTATTAGAGGACTAGGTGTAATGATTAAAGTTTCCTAGTATATGATATATCCCAATTTTATTGGGGTAGCGTTATTAGCCCTTGTCTTTGACAACATATGTAAAAATTGCATTTTTATAAGGTAAATCAATAACTTTTTTTTTAACGAGCAGATTATCGAACATTTATACCAATTATTAGAGGACTAGGTGTAATGATTAAAGTTTCCTAATATATGATATATCCCAATTTTTTTGGAGTAGCGTTATTAGCCCTTGTCTATGCCAACATATGTAAAAATTGCATTTTTATAGGGTAAATTAATAACTTTTTTTTTAACGAACAGATTGTCGAGCATCTAGACTAATTATTATAGGACTAGGTGTAATGCTTAAAGTTTCCTAGTATATGATATATCCCAATTTTTTTGGGGTAGCGTTATTTGCCCTTGTCTATGCCAACATATGTAAAAATTGCATTTTTATAAGGTAAATCAATAACTTTTTTTTTAATGAGCAGATTGTCGAGCATCTAGACTAGGTTTAATGCCTAAAGTTTCCTAGTATATGATATATCCCAATTTTTTTGGGGTACCGTTATTAGCCCTTGTCTTTGACAACATATGTAAAAATTGCATTTTTATAAAGTAAATCAATAACTTTTTTTTTAACGAGCACACTATAGAGCATCTAGACCAATTATTAGAGGACTAGGTGTAATGATTAAAGTTTCCTAATATATGATATATCCCAATTTTTTTGGAGTAGCTTTATTAGCCCATGTCTATGACAACATATGAAAAACTTGCATTTTATTACTTTTTTTTAACGAGCAGATTGTCGAGCATCTAGACTAATTATTATAGGACTAGATTTAATGCTTAAAGTTTCCTAGTATATGATATATCCAATTTTTTTTGGAGTAGCGTTATTAGCCTTTGCCTATGCCAAATATGTAAAAATTGCATTTTTATAAGGTAAATCAATAACTTTTTTTTTACCGAGCAGATTATCGAGCATCTAGACCAATTATTAGGGGACTAGGTGTAATGATTAAAGTTTCCTAATATATGATATATCCCAACTTTTTTGGAGTAGCGTTATTAGCCCTTGTCTATGCCAACATATGTAAAAATTGCATTTTTATAAGGTAAATCAATAACTTTTTTTTTAACGAGCAGATTGTCGAGCATCTAGACTAATTATTATAGGACTAGGTTTAATGCATAAAGTTTTCTAGTATATGATATATCCAATTTTTTTTTGGAGTAGCGTTATTAGCCTTTGTCTATGCCAACATATGTAAAAATTGCATTTTTATAAGGTAACTCGAAAACTTTTTTTTTAACGAGCAGATTGTCGAGCATCTATACTAATTATTATACGACTAGGTGTAATGCTTAAAGTTTCCTAGTATATGATATATCCCAATTTTTTTGGGGTAGCGTTATTAGCCCTTGTCTTTGACAACATATGTAAAAATTGCATTTTTATAAGGTAAATCAATAACTTTTTTTTAACGAGCAGATTGTCGAGCATCTAGACTAATTATTATAGGACTAGGTGTAATGCTTAAAGTTTCCTAGTATATGATATATCCCAATTTTTTTGGGGTCGCGTTATTAGCCCTTGTCTTTGACAACATATGTAAAAATTGCATTTTATTAAGGTAAATCAATAACTTTTTTTTTAACGAGCAGATTGTCGAGCATCTAGACTAATTATTATAGGACTAGGTTTAATGCTTAAAGTTTCCTAGTATATGATATATCCAATTTTTTTTTGGAGTAGCGTTATTAGCCCTTGTCTATGCCAACATATGTAAAAATTGCATTTTTATAAGGTAAATCAATAACTTTTTTTTTAACGAGCAGATTATCGAGCATCTGGACCAATTATTAGAGGACTAGGTGTAATGATTAAAGTTTCCTAGTATATGATATATCCCAATTTTTTTGGGGTAGCGTTATTAGCCCTTGTCTTTGACAACATATGTAAAAATTGCATTTTTATAAGGTAAATCAATAACTTTTTTTTTAACGAGCAGATTATCGAACATTTATACCAATTATTAGAGGACTAGGTGTAATGATTAAAGTTTCCTAATATATGATATATCCCAATTTTTTTGGAGTAGCGTTATTAGCCCTTGTCTATGCCAACATATGTAAAAATTGCATTTTTATAGGGTAAATTAATAACTTTTTTTTTAACGAACAGATTGTCGAGCATCTAGACTAATTATTATAGGACTAGGTGTAATGCTTAAAGTTTCCTAGTATATGATATATCCCAATTTTTTTGGGGTAGCGTTATTTGCCCTTGTCTATGCCAACATATGTAAAAATTGCATTTTTATAAGGTAAATCAATAACTTTTTTTTTAATGAGCAGATTGTCGAGCATCTAGACTAGGTTTAATGCCTAAAGTTTCCTAGTATATGATATATCCCAATTTTTTTGGGGTAGCGTTATTAGCCCTTGTCTTTGACAACATATGTAAAAATTGCATTTTTATAAAGTAAATCAATAACTTTTTTTTTAACGAGCACACTATAGAGCATCTAGACCAATTATTAGAGGACTAGGTGTAATGATTAAAGTTTCCTAATATATGATATATCCCAATTTTTTTGGAGTAGCGTTATTAGCCCATGTCTATGACAACATATGAAAAACTTGCATTTTATTACTTTTTTTTAACGAGCAGATTGTCGAGCATCTAGACTAATTATTATAGGACTAGATTTAATGCTTAAAGTTTCCTAGTATATGATATATCCAATTTTTTTTGGAGTAGCGTTATTAGCCTTTGCCTATGCCAAATATGTAAAAATTGCATTTTTATAAGGTAAATCAATAACTTTTTTTTTACCGAGCAGATTATCGAGCATCTAGACCAATTATTAGGGGACTAGGTGTAATGATTAAAGTTTCCTAATATATGATATATCCCAACTTTTTTGGAGTAGCGTTATTAGCCCTTGTCTATGCCAACATATGTAAAAATTGCATTTTTATAAGGTAAATCAATAACTTTTTTTTTAACGAGCAGATTGACGAGCATCTAGACTAATTATTATAGGACTAGGTGTAATGCTTAAAGTTTCCTAATATATGATATATCCCAATTTTTTTGGAGTAGCGTTATTAGCCTTTGTCTATGCCAACATATGTAAAAATTGCATTTTTATAAGGTAACTCGAAAACTTTTTTTTTAACGAGCAGATTGTCGAGCATCTAGACTAATTATTATAGGACTAGGTGTAATGCTTAAAGTTTCCTAATATATGATATATCCCAATTTTTTTGGAGTAGCGTTATTAGCCTTTGTCTATGCCAACATATGTAAAAATTGCATTTTTATAAGGTAACTCGAAAACTTTTTTTTTAACGAGCAGATTGTCGAGCATCTAGACTAATTATTATAGGACTAGGTGTAATGCTTAAAGTTTCCTAGTATATGATATATCCCAATTTTTTTGGAGTAGCGTTATTAGCCCTTGTCTATGCCAACATATGTAAAAATTGCATTTTTATAAGGTAAATCAATAACTTTTTTTTTACCGAGCAGATTATCGAGCATCTAGACCAATTATTAGGGGACTAGGTGTAATGATTAAAGTTTCCTAATATATGATATATCCCAACTTTTTTGGAGTAGCGTTATTAGCCCTTGTCTATGCCAACATATGTAAAAATTGCATTTTTATAAGGTAACTCGAAAACTTTTTTTTTAACGAGCAGATTGTCGAGCATCTAGACTAATTATTATAGGACTAGGTGTAATGCTTAAAGTTTCCTAGTATATGATATATCCCAATTTTTTTGGAGTAGCGTTATTAGCCCTTGTCTATGCCAACATATGTAAAAATTGCATTTTTATAAGGTAAATCAATAACTTTTTTTTTAACGAGCAGATTGTCGAGCATCTAGACTAATTATTATAGGACTAGGTGTAATGATTAAAGTTTCCTAATATATGATATATCCACATTTTTTTGGGTAGCGTTATTAGCCCTTGTCTTTCACAACATATGTAAAAATTGCATTTTATTAAGGTAAATCAATAACTTTTTTTTTAACGAGCAGATTGTCGAGCATCTAGACTAATTATTATAGGACTAGGTGTAATGCTTAAAGTTTCCTAGTATATGATATATTCCAATATTTTTGGAGTAGCGTTATTAGCCCTTGTCTATGCCAACATATGTAAAAATTGCATTTTTATAAGGTAAATCAATAACTTTTTTAACGAGCACACTATAGAGCATCTAGACCACTTATTACAGGACTAGGTGTAATGATTAAAGTTTCCTAGTATATGATATATCCCAATTTTTTTGGGGTAGCGTTATTAGCCCTTGTCTTTGACAACATATGTAAAAATTGCATTTTTATAAGGTAAATCAATAACTTTTTTTTTAACGAGCAGATTATCGAGCATCTAGACCAATTATTAGAGGACTAGGTGTAATGATTAAAGTTTCCTAGTATATGATATATCCCAATTTTTTTGGGGTAGCGTTATTAGCCCTTGTCTTTGACAACATATGTAAAAATTGCATTTTTATAAAGTAAATCAATAACTTTTTTTTTAACGAGCACACTATAGAGTATCTAGACCAATTATTAGAGGACTAGGTGTAATGATTAAAGTTTCCTAATATATGATATATCCCAATTTTTTTGGAGTAGCGTTATTAGCCCATGTCTATGACAACATATGAAAAACTTGCATTTTATTACTTTTTTTTAACGAGCAGATTGTCGAGCATCTAGACTAATTATTATAGGACTAGATTTAATGCTTAAAGTTTCCTAGTATATGATATATCCAATTTTTTTTGGAGTAGCGTTATTAGCCTTTGCCTATGCCAAATATGTAAAAATTGCATTTTTATAAGGTAAATCAATAACTTTTTTTTTACCGAGCAGATTATCGAGCATCTGGACCAATTATTAGGGGACTAGGTGTAATGATTAAAGTTTCCTAATATATGATATATCCCAACTTTTTTGGAGTAGCGTTATTAGCCCTTGTCTATGCCAACATATGTAAAAATTGCATTTTTATAAGGTAAATCAATAACTTTTTTTTTAACGAGCAGATTGTCGAGCATCTAGACTAATTATTATAGGACTAGGTGTAATGCATAAAGTTTCCTAGTATATGATATATCCAATTTTTTTTTGGAGTAGCGTTATTAGCCTTTGTCTATGCCAACATATGTAAAAATTGCATTTTTATAAGGTAACTCGAAAACTTTTTTTTTAACGAGCAGATTGTAGAGCATCTAGACTAATTATTATAGGACTAGGTGTAATGCTTAAAGTTTCCTAATATATGATATATCCCAATTTTTTTGGAGTAGCGTTATTAGCCTTTGTCTATGCCAACATATGTAAAAATTGCATTTTTATAAGATAAATCAATAACTTTTTTTTTAACGAGCAGATTGTCGAGCATCTATACTAATTATTATACGACTAGGTGTAATGCTTAAAGTTTCCTAGTATATGATATATCCCAATTTTTTTGGAGTAGCGTTATTAGCCCTTGTCTATGCCAACATATGTAAAAATTGCATTTTTATAAGGTAAATCAATAACTTTTTTTTTAACGAGCAGATTATCGAGCATCTAGACTAATTATTATAGGACTAGGTTTAATGCTTAAAGTTTCCTAGTATATGATATATCCAATTTTTTTTGGAGTAGCGTTATTAGCCTTTGTCTATGCCAACATATGTAAAAATTGCATTTTTATAAGGTAAATCAATAACTTTTTTTTTAACGAGCAGATTGTCCAGCATCTAGACTAATTATTATAGGACTAGGTGTAATGCTTAAAGTTTCCTAATATATGATATATCCCAATTTTTTTGGAGTAGCGTTATTAGCCCTTGTCTATTCCAACATATGTAAAAATTGCATTTTTATAAGGTAAATTAATAACTTTTTTTTTAACGAACAGATTGTCGAGCATCTAGACTAATTATTATAGGACTAGGTTTAATGCTTAAAGTTTCCTACTATATGATATATCCCAATTTTTTTGGGGTAGCGTTATTAGCCCTTGTCTATGCGAACATATGTAAATATTGCATTTTTATAAGGTAAATCAATAACTGTTTTTTTAACGAGCAGATTGTCGAGCATCTAGACTAATTATTATAGGACTAGGTGTAATGATTAAAGTTTCCTAATATATGATATATCCCAATTTTTTTGGGGTAGCGTTATTAGCCCTTGTCTTTCACAACATATGTAAAAATTGCATTTTATTAAGGTAAATCAATAACTTTTTTTTTAACGAGCAGATTGTCGAGCATCTATACTAATTATTATACGACTAGGTGTAATGCTTAAAGTTTCCTAGTATATGATATATCCAATTTGTTTTTGGAGTAGCGTTATTAGCCTTTGTCTACTCCAAATATGTAAAAATTGCATTTTTATAAGGTGAATCAATAACTTTTTTTTTAACGAGCAGATTATCGAGCATCTAGACCAATTATTAAAGGACTAGGTGTAATGATTAAAGTTTCCTAATATATGATATATCCCAATTTTTTTGGAGTAGCGTTATTAGCCCTTGTCTATGCCAACATATGTAAAAATTGCATTTTTATAAGGTAAATCAATAACTTTTTTTTTAACGAGCAGATTGTCGAGCATCTATACTAATTATTATACGACTAGGTGTAATGCTTAAAGTTTCCTAGTATATGATATATCCAATTTTTTTTTTGAGTAGCGTTATTAGCCCTTGTCTATGCCAACATATGTAAAAATTGCATTTTTATAAGATAAATCAATAACTTTTTTTTTAACGAGCAGATTGTCGAGCATCTATACTAATTATTATACGACTAGGTGTAATGCTTAAAGTTTCCTAGTATATGATATATCCAATTTTTTTTTTGAGTAGCGTTATTAGCCCTTGTCTATGCCAACATATGTAAAAATTGCATTTTTATAAGATAAATCAATAACTTTTTTTTTAACGAGCAGATTGTCGAGCATCTATACTAATTATTATACGACTAGGTGTAATGCTTAAAGTTTCCTAGTATATGATATATCCCAATTTTTTTGGAGTAGCGTTATTAGCCCTTGTCTATGCCAACATATGTAAAAATTGCATTTTTATAAGGTAAATCAATAACTTTTTTTTTAACGAGCAGATTGTCGAGCATCTAGACTAATTATTATAGGACTAGGTGTAATGCTTAAAGTTTCCTAGTATATGATATATCCCAATTTTTTTGGGGTAGCGTTATTAGCCCTTGTCTTTGACAACATATGTAAAAATTGCATTTTATTTAGGTAAATCAATAACTTTTTTTTTAACGAGCCGATTGTCGAGCATCTAGACTAATTATTATAGGACTAGGTGTAATGCTTAAAGTTTCCTAGTATATGATATATTCCAATTTGGAGTAGCCTTTTTAGCCCTTGTCTATGCCAACATATGTAAAAATTGCATTTTTATAAAGTAAATCAGATTGTCGAGCATCTATACTAATTATTATACGACTAGGTGTAATGCTTAAAGTTTCCTAGTATATGATATATCCCAATTTTTTTGGAGTAGCGTTATTAGCCCTTGTCTATGCCAACATATGTAAAAATTGCATTTTTATAAGGTAAATCAATAACTTTTTTTTTAACGAGCAGATTGTCGAGCATCTAGACTAATTATTATAGGACTAGGTGTAATGCTTAAAGTTTCCTAGTATATGATATATCCCAATTTTTTTGGGGTAGCGTTATTAGCCCTTGTCTTTGACAACATATGTAAAAATTGCATTTTATTAAGGTAAATCAATAACTTTTTTTTTAACGAGCCGATTGTCGAGCATCTAGACTAATTATTATAGGACTAGGTGTAATGCTTAAAGTTTCCTAGTATATGATATATCCCAATTTTTTTGGAGTAGCCCTTTTAGCCCTTGTCTATGCCAACATATGTAAAAATTGCATTTTTATAAGGTAAATCAATAACTTTTTTTTTTAACGAGCAGATTATCGAGCGTCTAGACCAATTATTAGAGGACTAGGTGTAATGATGAAAGTTTCCTAATATATGATATATCCCAATTTTTTTGGAGTAGCGTTATTAGCCTTTGTCTATGCCAAATATGTAAAAATTGCATTTTTATAAGGTAAATCAATAACTTTTTTTTTAACGAGCAGATTATCGAGCATGTAGACCAATTATTAGAGGACTAGGTGTAATGCTTAAAGTTTCCTAGTATATGATATATCCCAATTTTTTTTGGGTAGCGTTATTAGCCCTTGTCTTTGACAACATATGTAAAAATTGCATTTTATTGAGGTAAATTAATAACTTTTTTTTTAACGAGCAGATTGTCGAGCATCTAGACTAATTATTATAGGACTAGGTGTAATGCTTAAAGTTTCCTAGTATATGATATATTCCAATTTGGAGTAGCCTTTTTAGCCCTTGTCTATGCCAACATATGTAAAAATTGCATTTTTATAAGGTAAATCAAAACTTTTTTTTTAACGAGCAGATTGTCGAGCATCTAGACTAATTATTATAGGACTAGGTGTAATGCTTAAAGTTTCCTAGTATATGATATATCCCAATTTTTTTGGAGTAGCCCTTTTAGCCCTTGTCTATGCCAACATATGTAAAAATTGCATTTTTATAAGGTAAATCAATAACTTTTTTTTTTAACGAGCAGATTATCGAGCGTCTAGACCAATTATTAGAGGACTAGGTGTAATGATGAAAGTTTCCTAATATATGATATATCCCAATTTTTTTGGAGTAGCGTTATTAGCCTTTGTCTATGCCAAATATGTAAAAATTGCATTTTTATAAGGTAAATCAATAACTTTTTTTTTAACGAGCAGATTATCGAGCGTGTAGACCAATTATTAGAGGACTAGGTGTAATGCTTAAAGTTTCCTAGTATATGATATATCCCAATTTTTTCTGGGTAGCGTTATTAGCCCTTGTCTTTGACAACATATGTAAAAATTGCATTTTATTGAGGTAAATTAATAACTTTTTTTTTAACGAGCAGATTGTCGAGCATCTAGACTAATTATTATAGGACTAGGTGTAATGCTTAAAGTTTCCTAGTATATGATATATCCCAATTTTTTTGGAGTAGCCTTTTCAGCCCTTGTCTATGCCAACATATGTAAAAATTGCATTTTTATAAGGTAAATCAATAACTTTTTTTTTTAACGAGCAGATTGTCGAGCATCTATACTAATTATTATACGACTAGGTGTAATGCTTAAAGTTTCCTAGTATATGATATATTCCAATTTGGTGTAGCGTTATTAGCCTTTGTCTATGCCAAATATGTAAAAATTGCATTTTTATAAGGTAAATCAATAACTTTTTTTTTAAAGAGCAGATTATCGAGCATGTAGACCAATTATTAGAGGACTAGGTGTAATGCTTAAAGTTTCCTAGTATATGATATATCCCAATTTTTTTTGGGTAGCGTTATTAGCCCTTGTCTTTGACAACATATGTAAAAATTGCATTTTATTGAGGTAAATTAATAACTTTTTTTTTAACGAGCAGATTGTCGAGCATCTAGACTAATTATTATAGGACTAGGTGTAATGCTTAAAGTTTCCTAGTATATGATATATCCCAATTTTTTTGGAGTAGCCTTTTTAGCCCTTGTCTATGCCAACATATGTAAAAATTGCATTTTTATAAGGTAAATCAATAACTTTTTTTTTAACGTGCAGATTGTCGAGCATCTAGACTAATTATTATAGGACTAGGTGTAATGCTTAAAGTTTCCTAGTATATGATATATCCCAATTTTTTTTGGGTAGCGTTATTAGCCCTTGTCTTTGACAACATATGTAAAAATTGCATTTTATTGAGTTAAATTAATAACTTTTTTTTTAACGAGCAGATTGTCGAGCATCTAGACTAATTATTATAGGACTAGGTGTAATGCTTAAAGTTTCCTAGTATATGATATATCCCAATTTTTTTGGAGTAGCCTTTTTAGCCCTTGTCTATGCCAACATATGTAAAAATTGCATTTTTATAAGGTAAATCAATAACTTTTTTTTTAACGAGCAGATTATCGAGCGTCTAGACCAATTATTAGAGGACTAGGTGTAATGATTAAAGTTTCCTAATATATGATATATCCCAATTTTTTTGGAGTAGCGTTATTAGCTCTTGCCTATGCCAAATATGTAAAAATTGCATTTTTATAAGGTAAATCAATAACTTTTTTTTTAACGTGCAGATTGTCGAGCATCTAGACTAATTATTATAGGACTAGGTGTAATGCTTAAAGTTTCCTAGTATATGATATATCCCAATTTTTTTTGGGTAGCGTTATTAGCCCTTGTCTTTGACAACATATGTAAAAATTGCATTTTATTGAGTTAAATTAATAACTTTTTTTTTAACGAGCAGATTGTCGAGCATCTAGACTAATTATTATAGGACTAGGTGTAATGCTTAAAGTTTCCTAGTATATGATATATCCCAATTTTTTTGGAGTAGCCTTTTTAGCCCTTGTCTATGCCAACATATGTAAAAATTGCATTTTTATAAGGTAAATCAATAACTTTTTTTTTAACGAGCAGATTATCGAGCGTCTAGACCAATTATTAGAGGACTAGGTGTAATGATTAAAGTTTCCTAATATATGATATATCCCAATTTTTTTGGAGTAGCGTTATTAGCCCTTGCCTATGCCAAATATGTAAAAATTGCATTTTTATAAGGTAAATCAATAACTTTTTTTTTAACGAGCAGATTATCGAGCATCTAGACCATTTGTTAGAGGACTAGGTGTAATGATTAAAGTTTCCTAATATATGATATATCCCAATTTTTTTGGAGTAGCGTTATTAGCCCTTGTCTATGCCAACATATGTAAAAATTGCATTTTTATAAGGTAAATCAATTACTTTTTTTTTAACGAGCAGATTGTCGAGCATCTAGACTAATTATTATAGGACTAGGTTTAATGCTTAAAGTTTCCTAGTATATGATATATCCAATTTTTTTTGGAATAGCGTTATTAGCCTTTGTCTATGCCAACATATGTAAAAATTGCATTTTTATAAGGTAAATCAATAACTTTTTTTTTAACGAGCAGATTGTCCAGCATCTAGACTAATTATTATAGGACTAGGTGTAATGCTTAAAGTTTCCTAATATATGATATATCCCAATTTTTTTGGAGTAGCGTTATTAGCCCTTGTCTATGCCAACATATGTAAAAATTGCATTTTTATAAGGTAAATTAATAACTTTTTTTTTAACGAACAGATTGTCGAGCATCTAGACTAATTATTATAGGACTAGGTTTAATGCTTAAAGTTTCCTACTATATGATATATCCCAATTTTTTTGGGGTAGCGTTATTAGCCCTTGTCTATGCGAACATATGTAAAAATTGCATTTTTATAAGGTAAATCAATAACTGTTTTTTTAACGAGCAGATTGTCGAGCATCTAGACTAATTATTATAGGACTAGGTGTAATGATTAAAGTTTCCTAATATATGATATATCCCAATCTTTTGGGGTAGCGTTATTAGCCCTTGTCTTTCACAACATATGTAAAAATTGCATTTTATTAAGGTAAATCAATAACTTTTTTTTCAACGAGCCGATTGTCGAGCATCTAGACTAATTATTATAGGACTAGGTTTAATGCCTAAAGTTTCCTAGTATATGATATATCCAATTTGTTTTTGGAGTAGCGTTATTAGCCTTTGTCTACTCCAAATATGTAAAAATTGCATTTTTATAAGGTGAATCAATAACTTTTTTTTTAACGAGCAGATTATCGAGCATCTAGACCAATTATTAAAGGACTAGGTGTAATGATTAAAGTTTCCTAATATATGATATATCCCAATTTTTTTGGAGTAGCGTTATTAGCCCTTGTCTATGCCAACATATGTAAAAATTGCATTTTTATAAGGTAAATTAATAACTTTTTTTTTAACGAGCAGATTGTCGAGCATCTAGACTAATTATTATAGGACTAGGTGTAATGCTTAAAGTTTCCTAGTATATGATATATTCCAATTTGGAGTAGCCTTTTTAGCCCTTGTCTATGCCAACATATGTAAAAATTGCATTTTTATAAGGTAAATCAAAACTTTTTTTTTAACGAGCAGTTTGTCGAGCATCTAGACTAATTATTATAGGACTAGGTGTAATGCTTAAAGTTTCCTAGTATATGATATATTCCAATTTGGAGTAGCCTTTTTAGCCCTTGTCTATGCCAACATATGTAAAAATTGCATTTTTATAAGGTAAATCAAAACTTTTTTTTAACGAGCAGTTTGTCGAGCATCTAGACTAATTATTATAGGACTAGGTGTAATGCTTAAAGTTTCCTAGTATATGATATATCCCAATTTTTTTGGAGTAGCGTTATTAGCCCTTGTCTATGCCAACATATGTAAAAATTGCATTTTTATAAGGTAAATTAATAACTTTTTTTTTAACGAGCAGATTGTCGAGCATCTAGACTAATTATTATACGACTAGGTGTAATGCTTAAAGTTTCCTAGTATATGATATATTCCAATTTGGAGTAGCCTTTTTAGCCCTTGTCTATGCCAACATATGTAAAAATTGCATTTTTATAAGGTAAATCAATAACTTTTTTTTTAACGAGCAGATTGTCGAGCATCTAGACTAATTATTATAGGACTAGGTGTAATGCTTAAAGTTTCCTAATATATGATATATCCCAATTTTTTTGGAGTAGCGTTATTAGCCTTTGTCTATGCCAACATATGTAAAAATTGCATTTTTATAAGGTAACTCGAAAACTTTTTTTTTAACGAGCAGATTGTCGAGCATCTAGACTAATTATTATAGGACTAGGTGTAATGCTTAAAGTTTCCTAGTATATGATATATCCCAATTTTTTTGGAGTAGCCCTTTTAGCCCTTGTCTATGCCAACATATGTAAAAATTGCATTTTTATAAGGTAAATCAATAACTTTTTTTTTTAACGAGCAGATTATCGAGCGTCTAGACCAATTATTAGAGGACTAGGTGTAATGATGAAAGTTTCCTAATATATGATATATCCCAATTATTTTGGAGTAGCGTTATTAGCCTTTGTCTATGCCAAATATGTAAAAATTGCATTTTTATAAAGTAAATCAATAACTTTTTTTTTAACGAGCAGATTATCGAGCATGTAGACCAATTATTAGAGGACTAGGTGTAATGCTTAAAGTTTCCTAGTATATGATATATCCCAATTTTTTTTGGGTAGCGTTATTAGCCCTTGTCTTTGACAACATATGTAAAAATTGCATTTTATTGAGGTAAATTAATAACTTTTTTTTTAACGAGCAGATTGTCGAGCATCTAGACTAATTATTATAGGACTAGGTGTAATGCTTAAAGTTTCCTAGTATATGATATATCCCAATTTTTTTGGAGTAGCCTTTTCAGCCCTTGTCTATGCCAACATATGTAAAAATTGCATTTTTATAAGGTAAATCAATAACTTTTTTTTTAACGAGCAGATTGTCGAGCATCTATGCTAATTATTATACGACTAGGTGTAATGCTTAAAGTTTCCTAATATATGATATATTCCAATTTGGTGTAGCGTTATTAGCCTTTGTCTATGCCAAATATGTAAAAATTGCATTTTTATAAGGTAAATCAATAACTTTTTTTTTAAAGAGCAGATTATCGAGCATGTAGACCAATTATTAGAGGACTAGGTGTAATGCTTAAAGTTTCCTAGTATATGATATATCCCAATTTTTTTTGGGTAGCGTTATTAGCCCTTGTCTTTGACAACATATGTAAAAATTGCATTTTATTGAGGTAAATTAATAACTTTTTTTTTAACGAGCAGATTGTCGAGCATCTAGACTAATTATTATAGGACTAGGTGTAATGCTTAAAGTTTCCTAGTATATGATATATCCCAATTTTTTTGGAGTAGCCTTTTTAGCCCTTGTCTATGCCAACATATGTAAAAATTGCATTTTTATAAGGTAAATCAATAACTTTTTTTTTAACGAGCAGATTGTCGAGCATCTATAATAATTATTATACGACTAGGTGTAATGCTTAAAGTTTCCTAGTATATGATATATTCCAATTTGGAGTAGCCTTTTTAGCCCTTGTCTATGCCAACATATGTAAAAATTGCATTTTTATAAGGTAAATCAAAACTTTTTTTTTAACGAGCAGATTGTCGAGCATCTAGACTAATTATTATAGGACTAGGTGTAATGCTTAAAGTTTCCTAGTATATGATATATCCCAATTTTTTTTGGGTAGCGTTATTAGCCCTTGTCTTTGACAACATATGTAAAAATTGCATTTTATTGAGTTAAATTAATAACTTTTTTTTTAACGAGCAGATTGTCGAGCATCTAGACTAATTATTATAGGACTAGATGTAATGCTTAAAGTTTCCTAGTATATGATATATCCCAATTTTTTTGGAGTAGCCTTTTTAGCCCTTGTCTATGCCAACATATGTAAAAATTGCATTTTTATAAGGTAAATCAATAACTTTTTTTTTAACGAGCAGATTATCGAGCGTCTAGACCAATTATTAGAGGTCTAGGTGTAATGATTAAAGTTTCCTAATATATGATATATCCCAATTTTTTTGGAGTAGCGTTATTAGCCCTTGCCTATGCCAAATATGTAAAAATTGCATTTTTATAAGGTAAATCAATAACTTTTTTTTTAACGAGCAGATTATCGAGCATCTAGACCATTTGTTAGAGGACTAGGTGTAATGATTAAAGTTTCCTAATATATGATATATCCCAATTTTTTTGGAGTAGCGTTATTAACCTGTGCCTATGCCAAATATGTAAAAATTGCATTTTTATAAAGTAAATCAATAACTTTTTTTTTAACGAGCAGATTGTCGAGCATCTAGACTAATTATTATAAGACTAGGTGTAATGCTTAAAGTTTCCTAGTATATGATATATCCCAATTTTTTTTGGAGTAGCGTTATTAGCCCTTGTCTATGCCAACATATGTAAAAATTGCATTTTTATAAGGTAAATTAATAACTTTTTTTTTAACGAGCAGATTGTCGAGCATCTAGACTAATTATTATAGGACTAGGTGTAATGCTTAAAGTTTCCTAGTATATGATATATCCCAATTTTTTTTGGGTAGCGTTATTAGCCCGTGTCTTTGACAACATATGTAAAAGTTGCATTTTATTGAGTTAAATTAATAACTTTTTTTTTAACGAGCAGATTGTCGAGCATCTAGACTAATTATTATAGGACTAGGTGTAATGCTTAAAGTTTCCTAGTATATGATATATCCCAATTTTTTTGGAGTAGCCTTTTTAGCCCTTGTCTATGCCAACATATGTAAAAATTGCATTTTTATAAGGTAAATCAATAACTTTTTTTTTAACGAGCAGATTATCGAGCGTCTAGACCAATTATTAGAGGACTAGGTGTAATGATTAAAGTTTCCTAATATATGATATATCCCAATTTTTTTGGAGTAGCGTTATTAGCCCTTGCCTATGCCAAATATGTAAAAATTGCATTTTTATAAGGTAAATCAATAACTTTTTTTTTAACGAGCAGATTATCGAGCATCTAGACCATTTGTTAGAGGACTAGGTGTAATGATTAAAGTTTCCTAATATATGATATATCCCAATTTTTTTGGAGTAGCGTTATTAACCTTTGCCTATGCCAAATATGTAAAAATTGCATTTTTATAAAGTAAATCAATAACTTTTTTTTTAACGAGCATATTGTCGAGCATCTAGACTAATTATTATAGGACTAGGTGTAATGATTAAAGTTTCCTAGTATATGATATATCCCAATTTTTTGGGGGTAGCGTTATTAGCCCTTGTCTTTGACAACATATGTAAAAATTGCATTTTATTAAGGTAAATCAATAACTTTTTTTTTAACGAGCAGATTGTCGAGCATCTAGACTAATTATTATAGGACTAGGTGTAATGCTTAAAGTTTCCTAGTATATGATATATTCCAATTTGGAGTAGCCTTTTTAGCCCTTGTCTATGCCAACATATGTAAAAATTGCATTTTTATAAGGTAAATCAAAACTTTTTTTTTAACGAGCAGATTGTCGAGCATCTAGACTAATTATTATAGGACCAGGTGTAATGCTTAAAGTTTCCTAGTATATGATATATCCCAATTTTTTTTGGGTAGCGTTATTAGCCCTTGTCTTTGACAGCATATGTAAAAATTGCATTTTATTAAGGTAAATCAATAACTTTTTTTTTAACGAGCAGATTGTCGAGCATCTAGACTAATTATTATACGACTAGGTGTAATGCTTAAAGTTTCCTAGTATATGATATATTCCAATTTGGAGTAGCCTTTTTAGCCCTTGTCTATGCCAACATATGTAAAAATTGCACTTTTTTATAAAGTAAATCAAAACTTTTTTTTTAACGAGCAGATTGTCGAGCATCTAGACTAATTATTATAGGGCTAGGTGTAATGCTTAAAGTTTCCTAGTATATGATATATTCCAATTTGGAGTAGCCTTTTTAGCCCTTGTCTATGCCAACATATGTAAAAATTGCATTTTTATAAGGTAAATCAAAACTTTTTTTTTAACGAGCAGATTGTCGAGCATCTAGACTAATTATTATAGGACCAGGTGTAATGCTTAAAGTTTCCTAGTATATGATATATTCCAATTTGGAGTAACCTTTTTAGCCCTTGTCTATGCCAACATATGTAAAAATTGCATTTTTATAAGGTAAATCAAAACTTTTTTTTTAACGAGCAGATTGTCGAGCATCTAGACTAATTATTATAGGACCAGGTGTAATGCTTAAAGTTTCCTAGTATATGATATATTCCAATTTGGAGTAGCCTTTTTAGCCCTTGTCTATGCCAACATATGTAAAAATTGCATTTTTATAAGGTAAATCAAAACTTTTTTTTTAACGAGCAGATTGTCGAGCATCTAGACTAATTATTATAGGACTAGGTGTAATGCTTAAAGTTTCCTAGTATATGATATATTCCAATTTGGAGTAGCCTTTTTAGCCCTTGTCTATGCCAACATATGTAAAAATTGCATTTTTATAAGGTAAATCAAAACTTTTTTTTTAACGAGCAGATTGTCGAGCATCTAGACTAATTATTATAGGACCAGGTGTAATGCTTAAAGTTTCCTAGTATATGATATATTCCAATTTGGAGTAGCCTTTTTAGCCCTTGTCTATGCCAACATATGTAAAAATTGCACTTTTTTATAAAGTAAATCAAAACTTTTTTTTTAACGAGCAGATTGTCGAGCATCTAGACTAATTATTATAGGGCTAGGTGTAATGCTTAAAGTTTCCTAGTATATGATATATTCCAATTTGGAGTAGCCTTTTTAGCCCTTGTCTATGCCAACATATGTAAAAATTGCATTTTTATAAGGTAAATCAAAACTTTTTTTTTAACGAGCAGATTGTCGAGCATCTAGACTAATTATTATAGGACTAGGTGTAATGCTTAAAGTTTCCTAGTATATGATATATCCCAATTTTTTTTGGGTAGCGTTATTAGCCCTTGTCTTTGACAACATATGTAAAAATTGCATTTTATTGAGTTAAATTAATAACTTTTTTTTTAACGAGCAGATTGTCGAGCATCTAGACTAATTATTATAGGACTAGGTGTAATGCTTAAAGTTTCCTAGTATATGATATATTCCAATTTGGAGTAGCCTTTTTAGCCCTTGTCTATGCCAACAAATGTAGAAATTGCATTTTTATAAAGTAAATCAAAACTTTTTTTTTAACGAGCAGATTGTCGAGCATCTAGACTAATTATTATAGGACTAGGTGTAATGCTTAAAGTTTCCTAGTATATGATATATTCCAATTTTTTTGGAGTAGCGTTATTAGCCCTTGTCTATGCCAACATATGTAAAAATTGCATTTTTATAAGGTAAATCAAAACTTTTTTTTTAACGAGCAGATTATCGAGCATCTAGACCAATTATTAGAGGACTAGGTGTAATGATTAAAGTTTCCTAATATATGATATATCCCAATTTTTTTGGAGTAGCGTTATTAGCCCTTGCCTATGCCAAATATGTAAAAATTGCATTTTTATAAGGTAAATCAATAACTTTTTTTTTAACGAGCAGATTATCGAGCGTCTAGACCAATTATTAGAGGACTAGGTGTAATGATTAAAGTTTCCTAATATATGATATATCCCAATTTTTTTGGAGTAGCGTTATTAGCCCTTGCCTATGCCAAATATGTAAAAATTGCATTTTTATAAGGTAAATCAATAACTTTTTTCTTAACGAGCAGATTATCGAGCGTCTAGACCAATTATTAGAGGACTAGGTGTAATGATTAAAGTTTCCTAATATATGATATATCCCAATTTTTTTGGGGTAGCGTTATTAGCCCTTGCCTATGCCAAATATGTAAAAATTGCATTTTTATAAGGTAAATCAATAACTTTTTTTTTAACGAGCAGATTATCGAGCGTCTAGACCAATTATTAGAGGACTAGGTGTAATGATAAAAGTTTCCTAATATATGATATATCCCAATTTTTTTGGAGTAGCGTTATTAGCCCTTGCCTATGCCAAATATGTAAAAATTGCATTTTTATAAGGTAAATCAATAACTTTTTTTTTAACGAGCAGATTATTGAGCATCTATACCAATTATTAGAGGACTAGGTGTAATGATTAAAGTTTCCTAATATATGATATATCCCAATTTTTTTGGAGTAGCGTTATTAGCACTTGCCTATGCCAAATATGTAAAAATTGCATTTTTATAAGGTAAATCAATAACTTTTTTTTAACGAGCAGATTATCGAGCGTCTAGACCAATTATTAGAGGACTAGGTGTAATGATTAAAGTTTCCTAATATATGATATATCCCAATTTTTTTGGAGTAGCCCTTTTAGCCCTTGTCTATGCCAACATATGTAAAAATTGCATTTTTATAAGGTAAATCAATAACTTTTTTTTTTAACGAGCAGATTATCGAGCGTCTAGACCAATTATTAGAGGACTAGGTGTAATGATGAAAGTTTCCTAATATATGATATATCACAATTTTTTTGGAGTAGCGTTATTAGCCTTTGTCTATGCCAAATATGTAAAAATTGCATTTTTATAAGGTAAATCAATAACTTTTTTTTTAACGAGCAGATTATCGAGCATGTAGACCAATTATTAGAGGACTAGGTGTAATGCTTAAAGTTTCCTAGTATATGATATATCCCAATTTTTTTTGGGTAGCGTTATTAGCCCTTGTCTTTGACAACATATGTAAAAATTGCATTTTATTGAGGTAAATTAATAACTTTTTTTTTAACGAGCAGATTGTCGAGCATCTAGACTAATTATTATAGGACTAGGTGTAATGCTTAAAGTTTCCTAGTATATGATATATCCCAATTTTTTTGGAGTAGCCTTTTTAGCCCTTGTCTATGCCAACATATGTAAAAATTGCATTTTTATAAGGTAAATCAATAACTTTTTTTTTAACGAGCAGATTGTCGAGCATCTATAATAATTATTATACGACTAGGTGTAATGCTTAAAGTTTCCTAGTATATGATATATTCCAATTTGGAGTAGCCTTTTTAGCCCTTGTCTATGCCAACATATGTAAAAATTGCATTTTTATAAGGTAAATCAAAACTTTTTTTTTAACGAGCAGATTGTCGAGCATCTAGACTAATTATTATAGGACTAGGTGTAATGCTTAAAGTTTCCTAGTATATGATATATTCCAATTTGGTGTAGCGTTATTAGCCTTTGTCTATGCCAAATATGTAAAAATTGCATTTTTATAAGGTAAATCAATAACTTTTTTTTTAAAGAGCAGATTATCGAGCATGTAGACCAATTATTAGAGGACTAGGTGTAATGCTTAAAGTTTCCTAGTATATGATATATCCCAATTTTTTTTGGGTAGCGTTATTAGCCCTTGTCTTTGACAACATATGTAAAAATTGCATTTTATTGAGGTAAATTAATAACTTTTTTTTTAACGAGCAGATTGTCGAGCATCTAGACTAATTATTATAGGACTAGGTGTAATGCTTAAAGTTTCCTAGTATATGATATATCCCAATTTTTTTGGAGTAGCCTTTTTAGCCCTTGTCTATGCCAACATATGTAAAAATTGCATTTTTATAAGGTAAATCAATAACTTTTTTTTTAACGAGCAGATTGTCGAGCATCTATAATAATTATTATACGACTAGGTGTAATGCTTAAAGTTTCCTAGTATATGATATATTCCAATTTGGAGTAGCCTTTTTAGCCCTTGTCTATGCCAACATATGTAAAAATTGCATTTTTATAAGGTAAATCAAAACTTTTTTTTTAACGAGCAGATTGTCGAGCATCTAGACTAATTATTATAGGACTAGGTGTAATGCTTAAAGTTTCCTAGTATATGATATATCCCAATTTTTTTTGGGTAGCGTTATTAGCCCTGGTCTTTGACAACATATGTAAAAATTGCATTTTATTGAGGTAAATTAATAACTTTTTTTTTAACGAGCAGATTGTCGAGCATCTAGACTAATTATTATAGGACTAGGTGTAATGCTTAAAGTTTCCTAGTATATGATATATCCCAATTTTTTTGGAGTAGCCTTTTTAGCCCTTGTCTATGCCAACATATGTAAAAATTGCATTTTTATAAGGTAAATCAATAACTTTTTTTTTAACGAGCAGATTGTCGAGCATCTATAATAATTATTATACGACTAGGTGTAATGCTTAAAGTTTCCTAGTATATGATATATTCCAATTTGGAGTAGCCTTTTTAGCCCTTGTCTATGCCAACATATGTAAAAATTGCATTTTTATAAGGTAAATCAAAACTTTTTTTTTAACGAGCAGATTGTCGAGCATCTAGACTAATTATTATAGGACTAGGTGTAATGCTTAAAGTTTCCTAGTATATGATATATCCCAATTTTTTTTGGGTAGCGTTATTAGCCCTTGTCTTTGACAACATATGTAAAAATTGCATTTTATTGAGTTAAATTAATAACTTTTTTTTTAACGAGCAGATTGTCGAGCATCTAGACTAATTATTATAGGACTAGGTGTAATGCTTAAAGTTTCCTAGTATATGATATATCCCAATTTTTTTGGAGTAGCCTTTTTAGCCCTTGTCTATGCCAACATATGTAAAAATTGCATTTTTATAAGGTAAATCAATAACTTTTTTTTTAACGAGCAGATTATCGAGCGTCTAGACCAATTATTAGAGGACTAGGTGTAATGATTAAAGTTTCCTAATATATGATATATCCCAATTTTTTTGGAGTAGCGTTATTAGCCCTTGCCTATGCCAAATATGTAAAAATTGCATTTTTATAAGGTAAATCAATAACTTTTTTTTTAACGAGCAGATTATCGAGCATCTAGACCATTTGTTAGAGGACTAGGTGTAATGATTAAAGTTTCCTAATATATGATATATCCCAATTTTTTTGGAGTAGCGTTATTAACCTTTGCCTATGCCAAATATGTAAAAATTGCATTTTTATAAAGTAAATCAATAACTTTTTTTTTAACGAGCAGATTGTCGAGCATCTAGACTAATTATTATAAGACTAGGTGTAATGCTTAAAGTTTCCTAGTATATGATATATCCCAATTTTTTTGGAGTAGCCTTTTTAGCCCTTGTCTATGCCAACATATGTAAAAATTGCATTTTTATAAGGTAAATCAATAACTTTTTTTTTAACGAGCAGATTGTCGAGCATCTATAATAATTATTATACGACTAGGTGTAATGCTTAAAGTTTCCTAGTATATGATATATTCCAATTTGGAGTAGCCTTTTTAGCCCTTGTCTATGCCAACATATGTAAAAATTGCATTTTTATAAGGTAAATCAAAACTTTTTTTTTAACGAGCAGATTGTCGAGCATCTAGACTAATTATTATAGGACTAGGTGTAATGCTTAAAGTTTCCTAGTATATGATATATCCCAATTTTTTTGGAGTAGCCTTTTTAGCCCTTGTCTATGCCAACATATGTAAAAATTGCATTTTTATAAGGTAAATCAATAACTTTTTTTTTAACGAGCAGATTATCGAGCGTGTAGACCAATTATTAGAGGACTAGGTGTAATGCTTAAAGTTTCCTAGTATATGATATATCCCAATTTTTTTTGGGTAGCGTTATTAGCCCTTGTCTTTGACAACATATGTAAAAATTGCATTTTATTGAGGTAAATTAATAACTTTTTTTTTAACGAGCAGATTGTCGAGCATCTAGACTAATTATTATAGGACTAGGTGTAATGCTTAAAGTTTCCTAGTATATGATATATCCCAATTTTTTTGGAGTAGCCTTTTTAGCCCTTGTCTATGCCAACATATGTAAAAATTGCATTTTTATAAGGTAAATCAATAACTTTTTTTTTAACGAGCAGATTATCGAGCGTCTAGACCAATTATTAGAGGACTAGGTGTAATGATTAAAGTTTCCTAATATATGATATATCCCAATTTTTTTGGAGTAGCGTTATTAGCCCTTGCCTATGCCAAATATGTAAAAATTGCATTTTTATAAGGTAAGTCAATAACTTTTTTTTTAAAGAGCAGATTATCGAGCATGTAGACCAATTATTAGAGGACTAGGTGTAATGCTTAAAGTTTCCTAGTATATGATATATCCCAATTTTTTTTGGGTAGCGTTATTAGCCCTTGTCTTTGACAACATATGTAAAAATTGCATTTTATTGAGGTAAATTAATAACTTTTTTTTTAACGAGCAGATTGTCGAGCATCTAGACTAATTATTATAGGACTAGGTGTAATGCTTAAAGTTTCCTAGTATATGATATATCCCAATTTTTTTGGAGTAGCCTTTTTAGCCCTTGTCTATGCCAACATATGTAAAAATTGCATTTTTATAAGGTAAATCAATAACTTTTTTTTTAACGAGCAGATTGTCGAGCATCTATAATAATTATTATACGACTAGGTGTAATGCTTAAAGTTTCCTAGTATATGATATATTCCAATTTGGAGTAGCCTTTTTAGCCCTTGTCTATGCCAACATATGTAAAAATTGCATTTTTATAAGGTAAATCAAAACTTTTTTTTTAACGAGCAGATTGTCGAGCATCTAGACTAATTATTATAGGACTAGGTGTAATGCTTAAAGTTTCCTAGTATATGATATATTCCAATTTGGTGTAGCGTTATTAGCCTTTGTCTATGCCAAATATGTAAAAATTGCATTTTTATAAGGTAAATCAATAACTTTTTTTTTAAAGAGCAGATTATCGAGCATGTAGACCAATTATTAGAGGACTAGGTGTAATGCTTAAAGTTTCCTAGTATATGATATATCCCAATTTTTTTTGGGTAGCGTTATTAGCCCTTGTCTTTGACAACATATGTAAAAATTGCATTTTATTGAGGTAAATTAATAACTTTTTTTTTAACGAGCAGATTGTCGAGCATCTAGACTAATTATTATAGGACTAGGTGTAATGCTTAAAGTTTCCTAGTATATGATATATCCCAATTTTTTTGGAGTAGCCTTTTTAGCCCTTGTCTATGCCAACATATGTAAAAATTGCATTTTTATAAGGTAAATCAATAACTTTTTTTTTAACGAGCAGATTATCGAGCGTCTAGACCAATTATTAGAGGACTAGGTGTAATGATTAAAGTTTCCTAATATATGATATATCCCAATTTTTTTGGAGTAGCGTTATTAGCCCTTGCCTATGCCAAATATGTAAAAATTGCATTTTTATAAGGTAAATCAATAACTTTTTTTTTAAAGAGCAGATTATCGAGCATGTAGACCAATTATTAGAGGACTAGGTGTAATGCTTAAAGTTTCCTAGTATATGATATATCCCAATTTTTTTTGGGTAGCGTTATTAGCCCTTGTCTTTGACAACATATGTAAAAATTGCATTTTATTGAGGTAAATTAATAATTTTTTTTTTAACGAGCAGATTGTCGAGCATCTAGACTAATTATTATAGGACTAGGTGTAATGCTTAAAGTTTCCTAGTATATGATATATCCCAATTTTTTTGGAGTAGCCTTTTTAGCCCTTGTCTATGCCAACATATGTAAAAATTGCATTTTTATAAGGTAAATCAATAACTTTTTTTTTAACGAGCAGATTGTCGAGCATCTATAATAATTATTATACGACTAGGTGTAATGCTTAAAGTTTCCTAGTATATGATATATTCCAATTTGGAGTAGCCTTTTTAGCCCTTGTCTATGCCAACATATATAAAAATTGCATTTTTATAAGGTAAATCAAAACTTTTTTTTTAACGAGCAGATTGTCGAGCATCTAGACTAATTATTATAGGACTAGGTGTAATGCTTAAAGTTTCCTAGTATATGATATATCCCAATTTTTTTGGAGTAGCGTTATTAGCCCTTGCCTATGCCAAATATGTAAAAATTGCATTTTTATAAGGTAAATCAATAACTTTTTTTTTAACGAGCAGATTATCGAGCGTCTAGACCAATTATTAGAGGACTAGGTGTAATGATTAAAGTTTCCTAATATATGATATATCCCAATTTTTTTGGAGTAGCCTTTTTAGCCCTTGTCTATGCCAACATATGTAAAAATTGCATTTTTATAAGGTAAATCAATAACTTTTTTTTTAACGAGCAGATTATCGAGCGTCTAGACCAATTATTAGAGGACTAGGTGTAATGATTAAAGTTTCCTAATATATGATATATCCCAATTTTTTTGGAGTAGCGTTATTAGCCCTTGCCTATGCCAAATATGTAAAAATTGCATTTTTATAAGGTAAATCAATAACTTTTTTTTTAACGAGCAGATTATCGAGCATCTAGGCCATTTGTTAGAGGACTAGGTGTAATGATTAAAGTTTCTTAATATATGATATATCCCAATTTTTTTGGAGTAGCGTTATTAACCTTTGCCTATGCCAAATATGTAAAAATTGCATTTTTATAAAGTAAATCAATAACTTTTTTTTAACGAGCAGATTGTCGAGCATCTAGACTAATTATTATAAGACTAGGTGTAATGCTTAAAGTTTCCTAGTATATGATATATCCCAATTTTTTTTGGAGTAGCGTTATTAGCCCTTGTCTATGCCAACATATGTAAAAATTGCATTTTTATAAGGTAAATTAATAACTTTTTTTTTAACGAGCAGATTGTCGAGCATCTAGACTAATTATTATAGCACTAGGTTTAATGCCTAAAGTTTCCTAGTATATGATATATCCAATTTGTTTTTGGAGTAGCGTTATTAGCCTTTGTCTTTGACAACATATGTAAAAATTGCATTTTATTGAGTTAAATTAATAACTTTTTTTTTAACGAGCAGATTGTCGAGCATCTAGACTAATTATTATAGGACTAGGTGTAATGCTTAAAGTTTCCTAGTATATGATATATCCCAATTTTTTTGGAGTAGCCTTTTTAGCCCTTGTCTATGCCAACATATGTAAAAATTGCATTTTTATAAGGTAAATCAATAACTTTTTTTTTAACGAGCAGATTATCGAGCGTCTAGACCAATTATTAGAGGACTAGGTGTAATGATTAAAGTTTCCTAATATATGATATATCCCAATTTTTTTGGAGTAGCGTTATTAGCCCTTGCCTATGCCAAATATGTAAAAATTGCATTTTTATAAGGTAAATCAATAACTTTTTTTTTAACGAGCAGATTATCGAGCATCTAGACCATTTGTTAGAGGACTAGGTGTAATGATTAAAGTTTCCTAATATATGATATATCCCAATTTTTTTGGAGTAGCGTTATTAACCTTTGCCTATGCCAAATATGTAAAAATTGCATTTTTATAAAGTAAATCAATAACTTTTTTTTTAACGAGCAGATTGTCGAGCATCTAGACTAATTATTATAGGACTAGGTGTAATGCTTAAAGTTTCCTAGTATATGATATATCCCAATTTTTTTTGGGTAGCGTTATTAGCCCTTGTCTTTGACAACATATGTAAAAATTGCTTTTTATTGAGTTAAATTAATAACTTTTTTTTTAACGAGCAGATTGTCGAGCATCTAGACTAATTATTATAGGACTAGGTGTAATGCTTAAAGTTTCCTAGTATATGATATATTCCAATTTGGAGTAGCCTTTTTAGCCCTTGTCTATGCCAACATATGTAAAAATTGCATTTTTATAAGGTAAATCAAAACTTTTTTTTTAACGAGCAGATTGTCGAGCATCTAGACTAATTATTATAGGACTAGGTGTAATGCTTAAAGTTTCCTAGTATATGATATATCCCAATTTTTTTTGGGTAGCGTTATTAGCCCTTGTCTTTGACAGCATATGTAAAAATTGCATTTTATTAAGGTAAATCAATAACTTTTTTTTTAACGAGCAGATTGTCGAGCATCTAGACTAATTATTATACGACTAGGTGTAATGCTTAAAGTTTCCTAGTATATGATATATTCCAATTTGGAGTAGCCTTTTTAGCCCTTGTCTATGCCAACATATGTAAAAATTGCACTTTTTTATAAAGTAAATCAAAACTTTTTTTTTAACGAGCAGATTGTCGAGCATCTAGACTAATTATTATAGGGCTAGGTGTAATGCTTAAAGTTTCCTAGTATATGATATATTCCAATTTGGAGTAGCCTTTTTAGCCCTTGTCTATGCCAACATATGTAAAAATTGCATTTTTATAAGGTAAATCAAAACTTTTTTTTTAACGAGCAGATTGTCGAGCATCTAGACTAATTATTATAGGACTAGGTGTAATGCTTAAAGTTTCCTAGTATATGATATATCCCAATTTTTTTTGGGTAGCGTTATTAGCCCTTGTCTTTGACAACATATGTAAAAATTGCTTTTTATTGAGTTAAATTAATAACTTTTTTTTTAACGAGCAGATTGTCGAGCATCTAGACTAATTATTATAGGACTAGGTGTAATGCTTAAAGTTTCCTAGTATATGATATATTCCAATTTGGAGTAGCCTTTTTAGCCCTTGTCTATGCCAACAAATGTAGAAATTGCATTTTTATAAAGTAAATCAAAACTTTTTTTTTAACGAGCAGATTGTCGAGCATTTAGACTAATTATTATAGGACTAGGTGTAATGCTTAAAGTTTCCTAGTATATGATATATTCCAATTTGGAGTAGCCTTTTTAGCCCTTGTCTATGCCAACATATGTAAAAATTGCATTTTTATAAGGTAAATCAAAACTTTTTTTTTAACGAGCAGATTATCGAGCATCTAGACCAATTATTAGAGGACTAGGTGTAATGATTAAAGTTTCCTAATATATGATATATCCCAATTTTTTTGGAGTAGCGTTATTAGCCCTTGCCTATGCCAAATATGTAAAAATTGCATTTTTATAAGGTAAATCAATAACTTTTTTTTTAACGAGCAGATTATCGAGCATGTAGACCAATTATTAGAGGACTAGGTGTAATGCTTAAAGTTTCCTAGTATATGATATATCCCAATTTTTTTTGGGTAGCGTTATTAGCCCTTGTCTTTGACAACATATGTAAAAATTGCATTTTATTGAGGTAAATTAATAACTTTTTTTTTAACGAGCAGATTGTCGAGCATCTAGACTAATTATTATAGGACTAGGTGTAATGCTTAAAGTTTCCTAGTATATGATATATCCCAATTTTTTTGGAGTAGCCTTTTTAGCCCTTGTCTATGCCAACATATGTAAAAATTGCATTTTTATAAGGTAAATCAATAACTTTTTTTTTAACGAGCAGATTGTCGAGCATCTATAATAATTATTATACGACTAGGTGTAATGCTTAAAGTTTCCTAGTATATGATATATTCCAATTTGGAGTAGCCTTTTTAGCCCTTGTCTATGCCAACATATGTAAAAATTGCACTTTTTTATAAAGTAAATCAAAACTTTTTTTTTAACGAGCAGATTGTCGAGCATCTAGACTAATTATTATAGGGCTAGGTGTAATGCTTAAAGTTTCCTAGTATATGATATATTCCAATTTGGAGTAGCCTTTTTAGCCCTTGTCTATGCCAACATATGTAAAAATTGCATTTTTATAAGGTAAATCAAAACTTTTTTTTTAACGAGCAGATTGTCGAGCATCTAGACTAATTATTATAGGACTAGGTGTAATGCTTAAAGTTTCCTAGTATATGATATATCCCAATTTTTTTTGGGTAGCGTTATTAGCCCTTGTCTTTGACAACATATGTAAAAATTGCTTTTTATTGAGTTAAATTAATAACTTTTTTTTTAACGAGCAGATTGTCGAGCATCTAGACTAATTATTATAGGACTAGGTGTAATGCTTAAAGTTTCCTAGTATATGATATATTCCAATTTGGAGTAGCCTTTTTAGCCCTTGTCTATGCCAACAAATGTAGAAATTGCATTTTTATAAAGTAAATCAAAACTTTTTTTTTAACGAGCAGATTGTCGAGCATTTAGACTAATTATTATAGGACTAGGTGTAATGCTTAAAGTTTCCTAGTATATGATATATTCCAATTTGGAGTAGCCTTTTTAGCCCTTGTCTATGCCAACATATGTAAAAATTGCATTTTTATAAGGTAAATCAAAACTTTTTTTTTAACGAGCAGATTATCGAGCATCTAGACCAATTATTAGAGGACTAGGTGTAATGATTAAAGTTTCCTAATATATGATATATCCCAATTTTTTTGGAGTAGCGTTATTAGCCCTTGCCTATGCCAAATATGTAAAAATTGCATTTTTATAAGGTAAATCAATAACTTTTTTTTTAACGAGCAGATTATCGAGCATCTAGACCAATTATTAGAGGACTAGGTGTAATGATTAAAGTTTCCTAATATATGATATATCCCAATTTTTTTGGGTAGCGTTATTAGCCCTTGCCTATGCCAAATATGTAAAAATTGCATTTTTATAAGGTAAATCAATAACTTTTTTTTTAACGAGCAGATTATCGAGCGTCTAGACCAATTATTAGAGGACTAGGTGTAATGATAAAAGTTTCCTAATATATGATATATCCCAATTTTTTTGGAGTAGCGTTATTAGCCCTTGCCTATGCCAAATATGTAAAAATTGCATTTTTATAAGGTAAATCAATAACTTTTTTTTTAACGAGCAGATTATTGAGCATCTATACCAATTATTAGAGGACTAGGTGTAATGATTAAAGTTTCCTAATATATGATATATCCCAATTTTTTTGGAGTAGCGTTATTAGCCCTTGCCTATGCCAAATATGTAAAAATTGCATTTTTATAAGGTAAATCAATAACTTTTTTTTTAACGAGCAGATTATCGAGCATCTAGACCATTTATTAGAGGACTAGGTGTAATGATTAAAGTTTCCTAATATATGATATATCCCAATTTTTTTGGAGTAGCGTTATTAGCCCTTGCCTATGCCAAATATGTAAAAATTGCATTTTTATAAGGTAAATCAATAACTTTTTTTTTAACGAGCAGATTATCGAGCATCTAGACCATTTATTAGAGGACTAGGTGTAATGATTAAAGTTTCCTAATATATGATATATCCCAATTTTTTTGGAGTAGCGTTATTAGCCCTTGCCTATGCCAAATATGTAAAAATTGCATTTTTATAAGGTAAATCAATAACTTTTTTTTTAACGAGCAGATTATCGAGCATCTAGACCATTTATTAGAGGACTAGGTGTAATGATTAAAGTTTCCTAATATATGATATATCCCAATTTTTTTGGAGTAGCGTTATTAGCCCTTGCCTATGCCAAATATGTAAAAATTGCATTTTTATAAGGTAAATCAATAACTTTTTTTTTAACGAGCAGATTATCGAGCATCTAGACCATTTATTAGAGGACTAGGTGTAATGATTAAAGTTTCCTAATATATGATATATCCCAATTTTTTTGGAGTAGCGTTATTAGCCCTTGCCTATGCCAAATATGTAAAAATTGCATTTTTATAAGGTAAATCAATAACTTTTTTTTTAACGAGCAGATTATCGAGCATCTAGACCATTTATTAGAGGACTAGGTGTAATGATTAAAGTTTCCTAATATATGATATATCCCAATTTTTTTGGAGTAGCGTTATTAGCCCTTGCCTATGCCAAATATGTAAAAATTGCATTTTTATAAGGTAAATCAATAACTTTTTTTTTAACGAGCAGATTATCGAGCATCTAGACCATTTATTAGAGGACTAGGTGTAATGATTAAAGTTTCCTAATATATGATATATCCCAATTTTTTTGGAGTAGCGTTATTAGCCCTTGCCTATGCCAAATATGTAAAAATTGCATTTTTATAAGGTAAATCAATAACTTTTTTTTTAACGAGCAGATTATCGAGCATCTAGACCATTTATTAGAGGACTAGGTGTAATGATTAAAGTTTCCTAATATATGATATATCCCAATTTTTTTGGAGTAGCGTTATTAGCCTTTGCCTATGCCAAATATGTAAAAATTGCATTTTTATAAGGTAAATCAATAACTTTTTTTTTAACGAGCAGATTATCGAGCATCTAGACCATTTATTAGAGGACTAGGTGTAATGATTAAAGTTTCCTAATATATGATATATCCCAATTTTTTTGGAGTAGCGTTATTAGCCCTTGCCTATGCCAAATATGTAAAAATTGCATTTTTATAAGGTAAATCAATAACTTTTTTTTTAACGAGCAGATTATCGAGCGTCTAGACCAATTATTAGAGGACTAGGTGTAATGATTTAAGTTTCCTAATATATGATATATCCCAATTTTTTTGGAGTAGCGTTATTAGCCCTTGCCTATGCCAAATATGTAAAAATTGCATTTTTATAAGGTAAATCAATAACTTTTTTTTTAACGAGCAGATTATTGAGCGTCTAGACCAATTATTAGAGGACTAGGTGTAATGATTAAAGTTTCCTAATATATGATATATCCCAATTTTTTTGGAGTAGCGTTATTAGCCCTTGCCTATGCCAAATATGTAAAAATTGCATTTTTATAAGGTAAATCAATAACTTTTTTTTTAACGAGCAGATTATAGAGCATCTAGACCATTTATTAGAGGACTAGGTGTAATGATTAAAGTTTCCTAATATATGATATATCCCAATTTTTTTGGAGTAGCGTTATTAGCCCTTGCCTATGCCAAATATGTAAAAATTGCATTTTTATAAGGTAAATCAATAACTTTTTTTTTAACGAGCAGATTATCGAGCGTCTAGACCAATTATTAGAGGACTAGGTGTAATGATTAAAGTTTCCTAATATATGATATATCCCAAAATTTTTGGAGTAGCGTTATTAGCCCTTGCCTATGCCAAATATGTAAAAATTGCATTTTTATAAGGTAAATCAATAACTTTTTTTTTAACGAGCAGATTATCGAGCGTCTAGACCAATTATTAGAGGACTAGGTGTAATGATTTAAGTTTCCTAATATATGATATATCCCAATTTTTTTGGAGTAGCGTTATTAGCCCTTGCCTATGCCAAATATGTAAAAATTGCATTTTTATAAGGTAAATCAATAACTTTTTTTTTAACGAGCAGATTATCGAGCGTCTAGACCAATTATTAGAGGACTAGGTGTAATGATTAAAGTTTCCTAATATATGATATATCCCAATTTTTTTAGAGTAGCGTTATTAGCCCTTGCCTATGCCAAATATGTAAAAATTGCATTTTTATAAGGTAAATCAATAACTTTTTTTTTAACGAGCAGATTATCGAGCATCTAGACCATTTATTAGAGGACTAGGTGTAATGATTAAAGTTTCCTAATATATGATATATCCCAATTTTTTTGGAGTAGCGTTATTAGCCCTTGCCTATGCCAAATATGTAAAAATTGCATTTTTATAAGGTAAATCAATAACTTTTTTTTTAACGAGCAGATTATCGAGCGTCTAGACCAATTATTAGAGGACTAGGTGTAATGATTAAAGTTTCCTAATATATGATATATCCCAATTTTTTTGGAGTAGCGTTATTAGCCCTTGCCTATGCCAAATATGTAAAAATTGCATTTTTATAAGGTAAATCAATAACTTTTTTTTTAACGAGCAGATTATCGAGCATCTAGACCAATTATTAGAGGACTAGGTGTAATGATTAAAGTTTCCTAATATATGATATATCCCAATTTTTTTGGAGTAGCGTTATTAGCCCTTGCCTATGCCAAATATGTAAAAATTGCATTTTTATAAGGTAAATCAATAACTTTTTTTTTAACGAGCAGATTATCGAGCATCTAGACCATTTATTAGAGGACTAGGTGTAATGATTAAAGTTTCCTAATATATGATATATCCCAATTTTTTTGGAGTAGCGTTATTAGCCCTTGTCTATGCCAAATATGTAAAAATTGCATTTTTATAAGGTAAATCAATAACTTTTTTTTTAACGAGCAGATTATCGAGCATCTAGACCATTTATTAGAGGACTAGGTGTAATGATTAAAGTTTCCTAATATATGATATATCCCAATTTTTTTGGAGTAGCGTTATTAGCCCTTGCCTATGCCAAATATGTAAAAATTGCATTTTTATAAGGTAAATCAATAACTTTTTTTTTAACGAGCAGATTATCGAGCATCTAGACCATTTATTAGAGGACTAGGTGTAATGATTAAAGTTTCCTAATATATGATATATCCCAATTTTTTTGGAGTAGCGTTATTAGCCCTTGCCTATGCCAAATATGTAAAAATTGCATTTTTATAAGGTAAATCAATAACTTTTTTTTTAACGAGCAGATTATCGAGCGTCTAGACCAATTATTAGAGGACTAGGTGTAATGATTTAAGTTTCCTAATTATATGATATATCCCAATTTTTTTGGAGTAGCGTTATTAGCCCTTGCCTATGCCAAATATGTAAAAATTGCATTTTTATAAGGTAAATCAATAACTTTTTTTTTAACGAGCAGATTATCGAGCGTCTAGACCAATTATTAGAGGACTAGGTGTAATGATTAAAGTTTCCTAATATATGATATATCCCAATTTTTTGGAGTAGCGTTATTAGCCCTTGCCTATGCCAAATATGTAAAAATTGCATTTTTATAAGGTAAATCAATAACTTTTTTTTTAACGAGCAGATTATCGAGCGTCTAGACCAATTATTAGAGGACTAGGTGTAATGATTAAAGTTTCCTAATATATGATATATCCCAATTTTTTTGGAGTAGCGTTATTAGCCCTTGCCTATGCCAAATATGTAAAAATTGCATTTTTATAAGGTAAATCAATAACTTATTTTTTAACGAGCAGATTATCGAGCGTCTAGACCAATTATTAGAGGACTAGGTGTAATGATTAAAGTTTCCTAATATATGATATATCCCAATTTTTTTGGAGTAGCGTTATTAGCCCTTGCCTATGCCAAATATGTAAAAATTGCATTTTTATAAGGTAAATCAAAAACTTTTTTTTTAACGAGCAGATTATCGAGCATCTAGACCATTTATTGGAGGACTAGGTGTAATGATTAAAGTTTCCTAATATATGATATATCCCAATTTTTTTGGAGTAGCGTTATTAGCCCTTGCCTATGCCAAATATGTAAAAATTGCATTTTTATAAGGTAAATCAATAACTTTTTTTTTAACGAGCAGATTATCGAGCGTCTAGACCAATTATTAGAGGACTAGGTGTAATGATTAAAGTTTCCTAATATATGATATATCCCAATTTTTTTGGAGTAGCGTTATTAGCCCTTGCCTATGCCAAATATGTAAAAATTGCATTTTTATAAGGTAAATCAATAACTTTTTTTTTAACGAGCAGATGATCGAGCGTCTAGACCAATTATTAGAGGACTAGGTGTAATGATTAAAGTTTCCTAATATATGATATATCCCAATTTTTTTGGAGTAGCGTTATTAGCCCTTGCCTATGCCAAATATGTAAAAATTGCATTTTTATAAGGTAAATCAATAACTTATTTTTAACGAGCAGATTATCGAGCATCTAGACCAATTATTAGAGGACTAGGTGTAATGATTAAAGTTTCCTAATATATGATATATCCCAATTTTTTTGGAGTAGCGTTATTAGCCCTTGCCTATGCCAAATATGTAAAAATTGCATTTTTATAAGGTAAATCAATAACTTTTTTTTTAACGAGCAGATTATCGAGCGTCTAGACCAATTATTAGAGGACTAGGTGTAATGATTAAAGTTTCCTAATATATGATATATCCCAATTTTTTTGAGTAGCGTTATTAGCCCTTGCCTATGCCAAATATGTAAAAATTGCATTTTTATAAGGTAAATCAATAACTTTTTTTTTAACGAGCAGATTATCGAGCATCTAGACCATTTATTAGAGGACTAGGTGTAATTATTAAAGTTTCCTAATATATGATATATCCCAATTTTTTTGGAGTAGCGTTATTAGCCCTTGCCTATGCCAAATATGTAAAAATTGCATTTTTATAAGGTAAATCAATAACTTTTTTTTTAACGAGCAGATTATCGAGCATCTAGACCATTTATTAGAGGACTAGGTGTAATGATTAAAGTTTCCTAATATATGATATATCCCAATTTTTTTGGAGTAGCGTTATTAGCCCTTGCCTATGCCAAATATGTAAAAATTGCATTTTTATAAGGTAAATCAATAACTTTTTTTTTAACGAGCAGATTATCGAGCATCTAGACCATTTATTAGAGGACTAGGTGTAATGATTAAAGTTTCCTAATATATGATATATCCCAATTTTTTTGGAGTAGCGTTATTAGCCCTTGCCTATGCCAAATATGTAAAAATTGCATTTTTATAAAGTAAATCAATAACTTTTTTTTAACGAGCAGATTATCGAGCGTCTAGACCAATTATTAGAGGACTAGGTGTAATGATTAAAGTTTTCCTAATATATGATATATCCCAATTTTTTGGAGTAGCGTTATTAGCCCTTGCCTATGCCAAATATGTAAAAATTGCATTTTTATAAGGTAAATCAATAACTTTTTTTTAACGAGCAGATTATCGAGCGTCTAGACCAATTATTAGAGGACTAGGTGTAATGATTAAAGTTTCCTAATATATGATATATCCCAATTTTTTTGGAGTAGCGTTATTAGCCCTTGCCTATGCCAAATATGTAAAAATTGCATTTTTATAAGGTAAATCAATAACTTTTTTTTTAACGAGCAGATTATCGAGCGTCTAGACCAATTATTAGAGGACTAGGTGTAATGATTAAAGTTTCCTAATATATGATATATCCCAAAATTTTTGGAGTAGCGTTATTAGCCCTTGCCTATGCCAAATATGTAAAAATTGCATTTTTATAAGGTAAATCAATAACTTTTTTTTTAACGAGCAGATTATCGAGCGTCTAGACCAATTATTAGAGGACTAGGTGTAATGATTTAAGTTTCCTAATATATGATATATCCCAATTTTTTTGGAGTAGCGTTATTAGCCCTTGCCTATGCCAAATATGTAAAAATTGCATTTTTATAAGGTAAATCAATAACTTTTTTTTTAACGAGCAGATTATCGAGCGTCTAGACCAATATTAGAGGACTAGGTGTAATGATTAAAGTTTCCTAATATATGATATATCCCAATTTTTTTAGAGTAGCGTTATTAGCCCTTGCCTATGCCAAATATGTAAAAATTGCATTTTTATAAGGTAAATCAATAACTTTTTTTTTAACGAGCAGATTATCGAGCATCTAGACCATTTATTAGAGGACTAGGTGTAATGATTAAAGTTTCCTAATATATGATATATCCCAATTTTTTTGGAGTAGCGTTATTAGCCCTTGCCTATGCCAAATATGTAAAAATTGCATTTTTATAAGGTAAATCAATAAACTTTTTTTTTAACGAGCAGATTATCGAGCGTCTAGACCAATTATTAGAGGACTAGGTGTAATGATTAAAGTTTCCTAATATATGATATATCCCAATTTTTTTGGAGTAGCGTTATTAGCCCTTGCCTATGCCAAATATGTAAAAATTGCATTTTTATAAGGTAAATCAATAACTTTTTTTTAACGAGCAGATTATCGAGCATCTAGACCAATTATTAGAGGACTAGGTGTAATGATTAAAGTTTCCTAATATTATGATATATCCCAATTTTTTTGGAGTAGCGTTATTAGCCCTTGCCTATGCCAAATATGTAAAAATTGCATTTTTATAAGGTAAATCAATAACTTTTTTTTTAACGAGCAGATTATCGAGCATCTAGACCATTTATTAGAGGACTAGGTGTAATGATTAAAGTTTCCTAATATATGATATATCCCAATTTTTTTGGAGTAGCGTTATTAGCCCTTGCCTATGCCAAATATGTAAAAATTGCATTTTTATAAGGTAAATCAATAACTTTTTTTTTAACGAGCAGATTATCGAGCATCTAGACCATTTATTAGAGGACTAGGTGTAATGATTAAAGTTTCCTAATATATGATATATCCCAATTTTTTTGGAGTAGCGTTATTAGCCCTTGCCTATGCCAAATATGTAAAAATTGCATTTTTATAAGGTAAATCAATAACTTTTTTTTTAACGAGCAGATTATCGAGCATCTAGACCATTTATTAGAGGACTAGGTGTAATGATTAAAGTTTCCTAATATATGATATATCCCAATTTTTTTGGAGTAGCGTTATTAGCCCTTGCCTATGCCAAATATGTAAAAATTGCATTTTATAAGGTAAATCAATAACTTTTTTTTTAACGAGCAGATTATCGAGCGTCTAGACCAATTATTAGAGGACTAGGTGTAATGATTTAAGTTTCCTAATATATGATATATCCCAATTTTTTTGGAGTAGCGTTATTAGCCCTTGCCTATGCCAAATATGTAAAAATTGCATTTTTATAAGGTAATTCAATAACTTTTTTTTTAACGAGCAGATTATCGAGCGTCTAGACCAATTATTAGAGGACTAGGTGTAATGATTAAAGTTTCCTAATATATGATATATCCCAATTTTTTTGGAGTAGCGTTATTAGCCCTTGCCTATGCCAAATATGTAAAAATTGCATTTTTATAAGGTAAATCAATAACTTTTTTTTTAACGAGCAGATTATCGAGAGTCTAGACCAATTATTAGAGGACTAGGTGTAATGATTAAAGTTTCCTAATATATGATATATCCCAATTTTTTTGGAGTAGCGTTATTAGCCCTTGCCTATGCCAAATATGTAAAAATTGCATTTTTATAAGGTAAATCAATAACTTTTTTTTTAACGAGCAGATTATCGAGCGTCTAGACCAATTATTAGAGGACTAGGTGTAATGATTAAAGTTTCCTAATATATGATATATCCCAATTTTTTTGGAGTAGCGTTATTAGCCCTTGCCTATGCCAAATATGTAAAAATTGCATTTTTATAAGGTAAATCAATAACTTTTTTTTTAACGAGCAGATTATCGAGCGTCTAGACCAATTATTAGAGGACTAGGTGTAATGATTAAAGTTTCCTAATATATGATATATCCCAATTTTTTTGGAGTAGCGTTATTAGCCCTTGCCTATGCCAAATATGTAAAAATTGCATTTTTATAAGGTAAATCAATAACTTTTTTTTAACGAGCAGATTATCGAGCGTCTAGACCAATTATTAGAGGACTAGGTGTAATGATTAAAGTTTCCTAATATATGATATATCCCAATTTTTTGGAGTAGCGTTATTAGCCCTTGCCTATGCCAAATATGTAAAAATTGCATTTTTATAAGGTAAATCAATAACTTTTTTTTTAACGAGCAGATTATCGAGCGTCTAGACCAATTATTAGAGGACTAGGTGTAATGATTAAAGTTTCCTAATATATGATATATCCCAATTTTTTTGGAGTAGCGTTATTAGCCCTTGCCTATGCCAAATATGTAAAAATTGCATTTTTATAAGGTAAATCAATAACTTTTTTTTAACGAGCAGATTATCGAGCGTCTAGACCAATTATTAGAGGACTAGGTGTAATGATTAAAGTTTCCTAATATATGATATATCCCAATTTTTTTGGAGTAGCGTTATTAGCCCTTGCCTATGCCAAATATGTAAAAATTGCATTTTTATAAGGTAAATCAATAACTTTTTTTTTAACGAGCAGATTATCGAGCGTCTAGACCAATTATTAGAGGACTAGGTGTAATGATTAAAGTTTCCTAATATATGATATATCCCAATTTTTTTGGAGTAGCGTTATTAGCCCTTGCCTATGCCAAATATGTAAAAATTGCATTTTTATAAGGTAAATCAATAACTTTTTTTTTAACGAGCAGATTATCGAGCATCTAGACCATTTATTAGAGGACTAGGTGTAATGATTAAAGTTTCCTAATATATGATATATCCCAATTTTTTTGGAGTAGCGTTATTAGCCCTTGCCTATGCCAAATATGTAAAAATTGCATTTTTATAAGGTAAATCAATAACTTTTTTTTTAACGAGCAGATTATCGAGCAGTCTAGACCAATTATTAGAGGACTAGGTGTAATGATTAAAGTTTCCTAATATATGATATATCCCAATTTTTTTGGAGTAGCGTTATTAGCCCTTGCCTATGCCAAATATGTAAAAATTGCATTTTTATAAGGTAAATCAATAAACTTTTTTTTAACGAGCAGATTATCGAGCATCTAGACCAATTATTAGAGGACTAGGTGTAATGATTAAAGTTTCCTAATATATGATATATCCCAATTTTTTTGGAGTAGCGTTATTAGCCCTTGCCTATGCCAAATATGTAAAAATTGCATTTTTATAAGTAAATCAATAACTTTTTTTTTAACGAGCAGATTATCGAGCGTCTAGACCAATTATTAGAGGACTAGGTGTAATGATTAAAGTTTCCTAATATATGATATATCCCAATTTTTTTGGAGTAGCGTTATTAGCCCTTGCCTATGCCAAATATGTAAAAATTGCATTTTTATAAGGTAAATCAATAACTTTTTTTTTAACGAGCAGATTATCGAGCGTCTAGACCAATTATTAGAGGACTAGGTGTAATGATTAAAGTTTCCAATATATGATATATCCCAATTTTTTTGGAGTAGCGTTATTAGCCCTTGCCTATGCCAAATATGTAAAAATTGCATTTTTATAAGGTAAATCAATAACTTTTTTTTTAACGAGCAGATTATCGAGCGTCTAGACCAATTATTAGAGGACTAGGTGTAATGATTAAAGTTTCCTAATATATGATATATCCCAATTTTTTTGGAGTAGCGTTATTAGCCCTTGCCTATGCCAAATATGTAAAAATTGCATTTTTATAAGGTAAATCAATAACTTTTTTTTTAACGAGCAGATTATCGAGCGTCTAGACCAATTATTAGAGGACTAGGTGTAATGATTAAAGTTTCCTAATATATGATATATCCCAATTTTTTTGGAGTAGCGTTATTAGCCCTTGCCTATGCCAAATATGTAAAAATTGCATTTTTATAAGGTAAATCAATAACTTTTTTTTTAACGAGCAGATTATCGAGCGTCTAGACCAATTATTAGAGGACTAGGTGTAATGATTAAAGTTTCCTAATATATGATATATCCCAATTTTTTTAGAGTAGCGTTATTAGCCCTTGCCTATGCCAAATATGTAAAAATTGCATTTTTATAAGGTAAATCAATAACTTTTTTTTTAACGAGCAGATTATCGAGCTTCTAGACCAATTATTAGAGGACTAGGTGTAATGATTAAAGTTTCCTAATATATGATATATCCCAATTTTTTTGGAGTAGCGTTATTAGCCCTTGCCTATGCCAAATATGTAAAAATTGCATTTTTATAAGGTAAATCAATAACTTTTTTTTAACGAGCAGATTATCGAGCGTCTAGACCAATTATTAGAGGACTAGGTGTAATGATTAAAGTTTCCTAATATATGATATATCCCAATTTTTTTGGAGTAGCGTTATTAGCCCTTGCCTATGCCAAATATGTAAAAATTGCATTTTTATAAGGTAAATCAATAACTTTTTTTTTAACGAGCAGATTATCGAGCATCTAGACCATTTATTAGAGGACTAGGTGTAATGATTAAAGTTTCCTAATATATGATATATCCAATTTTTTGGAGTAGCGTTATTAGCCCTTGCCTATGCCAAATATGTAAAAATTGCATTTTTATAAGGTAAATCAATAACTTTTTTTTAACGAGCAGATTATCGAGCATCTAGACCAATTATTAGAGGACTAGGTGTAATGATTAAAGTTTCCTAATATATGATATATCCCAATTTTTTTGGAGTAGGCGGTTATTAGCCCTTGCCTATGCCAAATATGTAAAAATTGCATTTTTATAAGGTAAATCAATAACTTTTTTTTTAACGAGCAGATTATCGAGCATCTAGACCATTTATTCAGAGGACTAGGTGTAATGATTAAAGTTTCCTAATATATGATATATCCCCAATTTTTTTGGAGTAGCGTTATTAGCCCTTGCCTATGCCAAATATGTAAAAATTGCATTTTTATAAGGTAAATCAATAACTTTTTTTTTAACGAGCAGATTATCGAGCATCTAGACCATTTATTAGAGGACTAGGTGTAATGATTAAAGTTTCCTAATATATGATATATCCCAATTTTTTTGGAGTAGCGTTATTAGCCCTTGCCTATGCCAAATATGTAAAAATTGCATTTTTATAAGGTAAATCAATAACTTTTTTTTTAACGAGCAGATTATCGAGCGTCTAGACCAATTATTAGAGGACTAGGTGTAATGATTAAAGTTTCCTAATATATGATATATCCCAATTTTTTTGGAGTAGCGTTATTAGCCCTTGCCTATGCCAAATATGTAAAAATTGCATTTTTATAAGGTAAATCAATAACTTTTTTTTTAACGAGCAGATTATCGAGCGTCTAGACCAATTATTAGAGGACTAGGTGTAATGATTAAAGTTTCCTAATATATGATATATCCCAATTTTTTTGGAGTAGCGTTATTAGCCCTTGCCTATGCCAAATATGTAAAAATTGCATTTTTATAAGGTAAATCAATAACTTTTTTTTTAACGAGCAGATTATCGAGCGTCTAGACCAATTATTAGAGGACTAGGTGTAATGATTAAAGTTTCCTAATATATGATATATCCCAATTTTTTTGGAGTAGCGTTATTAGCCCTTGCCTATGCCAAATATGTAAAAATTGCATTTTTATAAGGTAAATCAATAACTTTTTTTTTAACGAGCAGATTATCGAGCGTCTAGACCAATTATTAGAGGACTAGGTGTAATGATTAAAGTTTCCTAATATATGATATATCCCAATTTTTTTGGAGTAGCGTTATTAGCCCTTGCCTATGCCAAATATGTAAAAATTGCATTTTTATAAGGTAAATCAATAACTTTTTTTTTAACGAGCAGATTATCGAGCGTCTAGACCAATTATTAGAGGACTAGGTGTAATGATTAAAGTTTCCTAATATATGATATATCCCAATTTTTTTGGAGTAGCGTTATTAGCCCTTGCCTATGCCAAATATGTAAAAATTGCATTTTTATAAGGTAAATCAATAACTTTTTTTTAACGAGCAGATTATCGAGCGTCTAGACCAATTATTAGAGGACTAGGTGTAATGATTAAAGTTTCCTAATATATGATATATCCCAATTTTTTTGGAGTAGCGTTATTAGCCCTTGCCTATGCCAAATATGTAAAAATTGCATTTTTATAAGGTAAATCAATAACTTTTTTTTAACGAGCAGATGATCGAGCGTCTAGACCAATTATTAGAGGACTAGGTGTAATGATTAAAGTTTCCTAATATATGATATATCCCAATTTTTTTGGAGTAGCGTTATTAGCCCTTGCCTATGCCAAATATGTAAAAATTGCATTTTTATAAGGTAAATCAATAACTTTTTTTTAACGAGCAGATTATCGAGCATCTAGACCAATTATTAGAGGACTAGGTGTAATGATTAAAGTTTCCTAATATATGATATATCCCAATTTTTTTGGAGTAGCGTTATTAGCCCTTGCCTATGCCAAATATGTAAAAATTGCATTTTTATAAGGTAAATCAATAACTTTTTTTTTAACGAGCAGATTATCGAGCGTCTAGACCAATTATTAGAGGACTAGGTGTAATGATTAAAGTTTCCTAATATATGATATATCCCAATTTTTTTGGAGTAGCGTTATTAGCCCTTGCCTATGCCAAATATGTAAAAATTGCATTTTTATAAGGTAAATCAATAACTTTTTTTTAACGAGCAGATTATCGAGCATCTAGACCATTTATTAGAGGACTAGGTGTAATGATTAAAGTTTCCTAATATATGATATATCCCAATTTTTTTGGAGTAGCGTTATTAGCCCTTGCCCTATGCCAAATATGTAAAATTGCATTTTTATAAGGTAAATCAATAACTTTTTTTTTAACGAGCAGATTATCGAGCATCTAGACCATTTATTAGAGGGACTAGGTGTAATGATTAAAGTTTCCTAATATATGATATATCCCAATTTTTTTGGAGTAGCGTTATTAGCCCTTGCCTATGCCAAATATGTAAAAATTGCATTTTTATAAGGTAAATCAATAACTTTTTTTTTAACGAGCAGATTATCGAGCGTCTAGACCAATTATTAGAGGACTAGGTGTAATGATTAAAGTTTCCTAATATATGATATATCCCAATTTTTTTGGAGTAGCGTTATTAGCCCTTGCCTATGCCAAAATATGTAAAAATTGCATTTTTATAAGGTAAATCAATAACTTTTTTTTTTAACGAGCAGATTATCGAGCGTCTAGACCAATTATTAGAGGACTAGGTGTAATGATTAAAGTTTCCTAATATATGATATATCCCAATTTTTTTTGGGTAGCGTTATTAGCCCTTGTCTTGACAACATATGTAAAAATTGCATTTTTATAAGGTAAATCAATAACTTTTTTTTTAACGAGCAGATTATCGAGCATGCTAGACCAATTATTAGAGGACTAGGTGTAATGCTTAAAGTTTCCTAGTATATGATATATCCAATTTTTTTGGGTAGCCGTTATTAGCCCTTGTCTTTGACAACATATGTAAAAATTGCATTTTATTGAGGTAAATTAATAACTTTTTTTTTAACGAGCAGATTGTCGAGCATCTAGACTAATTATTATAGGACTAGGTGTAATGCTTAAAGTTTCCTAGTATATGATATATCCCAATTTTTTATGGAGTAGCCTTTTTAGCCCTTGTCTATGCCAACATATGTAAAAATTGCATTTTTATAAGGTAAATCAATAACTTTTTTTTTAAACGAGCAGATTGTCGAGCATCTAGACTAATTATTATAGGACTAGGTGTAATGCTTAAAGTTTCCTAGTATATGATATATCCCAATTTTTTTGGGAGTAGCGTTATTAGCCCTTGTCCTATGCCAACATATGTAAAAATTGCATTTTTATAAGATAAATCAATAACTTTTTTTTTAACGAGCAGATTATCGAGCATCTAGACCAATTATTAGAGGACTAGGTGTAATGCTTAAAGTTTCCTAGTATATGATATATTCCAATTTTTTTGGAGTAGCCTTTTTAGCCCTTGTCTATGCCAACATATGTAAAAATTGAATTTTTATAAGGTAAATCAAAACTTTTTTTTTAACGAGCAGGTTGTCGAGCATATAGACCTAATTATTATAGGACTAGGTGTAATGCTTAAAATTTCCTAGTATATGATATATTCCAATTTTTTTGGAGTAGCCTTTTTAGCCTTTGTCTATGCCAACATATGTAAAAATTGCATTTTTATAAGGTAAATCAATAACTTTTTTTTTAACGAGCAGATTATCGAGCATCTAGACCAATTATTAGAGGACTAGGTGTAATGCTTAAAGTTTCCTAGTATATGATATATCCCAATTTTTTTGGAGTAGCCTTTTTAGCCCTTGTCTATGCCAACATATGTAAAAATTGCATTTTTATAAGTAAATCAATAACTTTTTTTTTAACGAGCAGATTATCGAGCGTCTAGACCAATTATTAGAGGACTAGGTGTAATGATGAAAGTTTCCTAATATATGATATATCCAATTTTTTTTGGAGTAGCGTTATTAGCCTTTGTCTATGCCAAATATCTAAAATTGCATTTTTATAAGGTAAATCAATAACTTTTTTTTAACGAGCAGATTATCGAGCATCTAGACCAATTATTAGAGGACTAGGTGTAATGCTTAAAGTTTCCTAGTATATGATATATCCCAATTTTTTTGGAGTAGCCTTTTTAGCCCTTGCCTATGCCAAATATGTAAAAATTGCATTTTTATAAGGTAAATCAATAACTTTTTTTTTAACGAGCAGATTATCGAGCGTCTAGACCAATTATTAGAGGACTAGGTGTAATGATTAAAGTTTCCTAATATATGATATATCCCAATTTTTTTGGAGTAGCGTTATTAGCCCTTGCCTATGCCAAATATGTAAAAATTGCATTTTTATAAGGTAAATCAATAACTTTTTTTTTAACGAGCAGATTATCGAGCGTCTAGACCAATTATTAGAGGACTAGGTGTAATGATTAAAGTTTCCTAATATATGATATATCCCAATTTTTTTGGAGTAGCGTTATTAGCCCTTGCCTATGCCAAATATGTAAAAATTGCATTTTTATAAGGTAAATCAATAACTTTTTTTTTAACGAGCAGATTATCGAGCATCTAGACCAATTATTAGAGGACTAGGTGTAATGCTTAAAGTTTCCTAGTATATGATATATCCCAATTTTTTTGGAGTAGCCTTTTTAGCCCTTGTCTATGCCAAAATATGTAAAAATTGCATTTTTATAAGGTAAATCAATAACTTTTTTTTTAACGAGCAGATTATCGAGCGTCTAGACCAATTATTAGAGGACTAGGTGTAATGATGAAAGTTTCCTAATATATGATATATCCCAATTTTTTTGGAGTAGCCTTTTTAGCCCTTGTCTATGCCAATATATGTAAAAATTGCATTTTTATAAGGTAAATTAATAACTTTTTTTTAACGAGCAGATTGTCGAGCATCTAGACTAATTATTATAGGACTAGGTGTAATGCTTAAAGTTTCCTAGTATATGATATATCCCAATTTTTTTGGGGTAGCGTTATTAGCCCTTGTCTATGCCAACATATGTAAAAATTGCATTTTTATAAGATAAATCAATAACTTTTTTTTTAACGAGCAGATTATCGAGCATCTAGACCAATTATTAGAGGACTAGGTGTAATGCTTAAAGTTTCCTAGTATATGATATATTCCAATTTTTTTGGAATAGCCTTTTTAGCCCTTGTCTATGCCAACATATGTAAAAATTGAATTTTTATAAGGTAAATCAAAACTTTTTTTTTAACGAGCAGGTTGTCGAGCATATAGACTAATTATTATAGGACTAGGTGTAATGCTTAAAATTTCCTAGTATATGATATATTCCAATTTTTTTGGAGTAGCCTTTTTAGCCTTTGTCTATGCAACATATCTAAAAATTGCATTTTTATAAAGTAAATCAATAACTTTTTTTTAACGAGCAGATTATCGAGCATCTAGACCAATTATTAGAGGACTAGGTGTAATGCTTAAAGTTTCCTAGTATATGATATATCCCAATTTTTTTGGAGTAGCCTTTTTAGCCCCTTGCCTATGCCAAATATGTAAAAATTGCATTTTTATAAGGTAAATCAATAACTTTTTTTTAACGAGCAGATTATCGAGCATCTAGACCAATTATTAGAGGACTAGGTGTAATGCTTAAAGTTTCCTAGTATATGATATATCCCAATTTTTTTGGAGTAGCCTTTTTAGCCCTTGTCTATGCCAACATATGTAAAAATTGCATTTTTATAAGGTAAATCAATAACTTTTTTTTTAACGAGCAGATTATCGAGCGTCTAGACCAATTATTAGAGGACTAGGTGTAATGATGAAAGTTTCCTAATATATGATATATCCCAATTTTTTTGGAGTAGCGTTATTAGCCTTTGTCTATGCCAAATATGTAAACATTGCATTTTTATAAGGTAAATCAATAACTTTTTTTTTAACGAGCAGATTATCGAGCGTCTAGACCAATTATTAGACGACTAGGTGTAATGATGAAAGTTTCCTAATATATGATATATCCCAATTTTTTTGGAGTAGCGTTATTAGCCTTTGTCTATGCCAAATATCTAAAAATTGCATTTTTATAAAGTAAATCAATAACTTTTTTTTAACGAGCAGATTATCGAGCATCTAGACCAATTATTAGAGGACTAGGTGTAATGCTTAAAGTTTCCTAGTATATGATATATCCCAATTTTTTTGGAGTAGCCTTTTTAGCCCTTGCCTATGCCAAATATGTAAAAATTGCATTTTTATAAGGTAAATCAATAACTTTTTTTTTAACGAGCAGATTATCGAGCGTCTAGACCAATTATTAGAGGACTAGGTGTAATGATTAAAGTTTCCTAATATATGATATATCCCAATTTTTTTGGAGTAGCGTTATTAGCCCTTGCCTATGCCAAATATGTAAAAATTGCATTTTTATAAGGTAAATCAATAACTTTTTTTTTAACGAGCAGATTATCGAGCGTCTAGACCAATTATTAGAGGACTAGGTGTAATGATTAAAGTTTCCTAATATATGATATATCCCAATTTTTTTGGAGTAGCGTTATTAGCCTTTGTCTATGCCAAATATCTAAAAATTGCATTTTTATAAAGTAAATCAATAACTTTTTTTTAACGAGCAGATTATCGAGCATCAAGACCAATTATTAGAGGACTAGGTGTAATGCTTAAAGTTTCCTAGTATATGATATATCCCAATTTTTTTGGAGTAGCCTTTTTAGCCCTTGCCTATGCCAAATATGTAAAAATTGCATTTTTATAAGGTAAATCAATAACTTTTTTTTTAACGAGCAGATTATCGAGCGTCTAGACCAATTATTAGAGGACTAGGTGTAATGATTAAAGTTTCCTAATATATGATATATCCCAATTTTTTTGGAGTAGCGTTATTAGCCCTTGCCTATGCCAAATATGTAAAAATTGCATTTTTATAAGGTAAATCAATAACTTTTTTTTTAACGAGCAGATTATCGAGCGTCTAGACCAATTATTAGAGGACTAGGTGTAATGATTAAAGTTTCCTAATATATGATATATCCCAATTTTTTTGGAGTAGCGTTATTAGCCCTTGCCTATGCCAAATATGTAAAAATTGCATTTTTATAAGGTAAATCAATAACTTTTTTTTTAACGAGCAGATTATCGAGCGTCTAGACCAATTATTAGAGGACTAGGTGTAATGATTAAAGTTTCCTAATATATGATATATCCCAATTTTTTTGGAGTAGCGTTATTAGCCCTTGCCTATGCCAAATATGTAAAAATTGCATTTTTATAAGGTAAATCAATAACTTTTTTTTTAACGAGCAGATTATCGAGCATCTAGACCATTTATTAGAGGACTAGGTGTAATGATTAAAGTTTCCTAATATATGATATATCCCAATTTTTTTGGAGTAGCGTTATTAGCCCTTGCCTATGCAAATATGTAAAAATTGCATTTTTATAAGGTAAATCAATAACTTTTTTTTTAACGAGCAGATTATCGAGCGTCTAGACCAATTATTAGAGGACTAGGTGTAATGATTAAAGTTTCCTAATATATGATATATCCCAATTTTTTTGGAGTAGCGTTATTAGCCCTTGCCTATGCCAAATATGTAAAAATTGCATTTTTATAAGGTAAATCAATAACTTTTTTTTTAACGAGCAGATTATCGAGCGTCTAGACCAATTATTAGAGGACTAGGTGTAATGATTAAAGTTTCCTAATATATGATATATCCCAATTTTTTTGGAGTAGCGTTATTAGCCCTTGCCTATGCCAAATATGTAAAAATTGCATTTTTATAAGGTAAATCAATAACTTATTTTTAACGAGCAGATTATCGAGCATCTAGACCAATTATTAGAGGACTAGGTGTAATGATTAAAGTTTCCTAATGTATGATATATCCCAATTTTTTTGGAGTAGCGTTATTAGCCCTTGCCTATGCAAATATGTAAAAATTGCATTTTTATAAGGTAAATCAATAACTTTTTTTTTAACGAGCAGATTATCGAGCGTCTAGACCAATTATTAGAGGACTAGGTGTAATGATTAAAGTTTCCTAATATATGATATATCCCAATTTTTTTGGAGTAGCGTTATTAGCCCTTGCCCTATGCCAAATATGTAAAAATTGCATTTTTATAAGGTAAATCAATAACTTTTTTTTTAACGAGCAGATTATCGAGCATCTAGACCATTTATTAGAGGACTAGGTGTAATGATTAAAGTTTCCTAATATATGATATATCCCAATTTTTTTGGAGTAGCGTTATTAGCCCTTGCCTATGCCAAATATGTAAAAATTGCATTTTTTATAAGGTAAATCAATAACTTTTTTTTTTAACGAGCAGATTATCGAGCATCTAGACCATTTATTAGAGGACTATTTGTAATGATTAAAGTTTCCTAATATATGATATATCCCAATTTTTTTGGAGTAGCGTTATTAGCCCTTGCCTATGCCAAATATGTAAAAATTGCATTTTTATAAGGTAAATCAATAACTTTTTTTTTAACGAGCAGATTATCGAGCGTCTAGACCAATTATTAGAGGACTAGGTGTAATGATTAAAGTTTCCTAATATATGATATATCCCAATTTTTTTGGAGTAGCGTTATTAGCCCTTGCCTATGCCAAATATGTAAAAATTGCATTTTTATAAGGTAAATCACCAATAACTTTTTTTTTAACGAGCAGATTATCGAGGCATCTAGACCAATTATTAGAGGACTAGGTGTAATGATTAAAGTTTCCTAGTATATGATATATCCCAATTTTTTTGGAGTAGCGTTATTAGCCCTTGCCTATGCCAAATATGTAAAATTGCATTTTTATAAGGTAAATCAATAACTTTTTTTTTAACGAGCAGATTATCGAGCGTCTAGACCAATTATTAGAGGACTAGGTGTAATGATTAAAGTTTCCTAATATATGATATATCCCAATTTTTTTGGAGTAGCGTTATTAGCCCTTGCCTATGCCAAATATGTAAAAATTGCATTTTTATAAGGTAAATCAATAACTTTTTTTTTAACGAGCAGATTATCGAGCGTCTAGACCAATTATTAGAGGACTAGGTGTAATGATTAAAGTTTCCTAATATATGATATATCCCAATTTTTTTGGAGTAGCGTTATTAGCCCTTGTCCTATGCCAAATATCTAAAAATTGCATTTTTATAAAGTAAATCAATAACTTTTTTTTTAACGAGCAGATTATCGAGCATCAAGACCAATTATTAGAGGACTAGGTGTAATGCTTAAAGTTTCCTAGTATATGATATATCCCCAATTTTTTTGGAGTAGCCTTTATTAGCCCTTGCCTATGCCAAATATGTAAAAATTGCATTTTTATAAGGTAAATCAATAACTTTTTTTTTAACGAGCAGATTATCGAGCGTCTAGACCAATTATTAGAGGGACTAGGTGTAATGATTAAAGTTTCCTAATATATGATATATCCCAATTTTTTTGGAGTAGCGTTATTAGCCCTTGCCTATGCCAAATATGTAAAAATTGCATTTTTATAAGGTAAATCAATAACTTTTTTTTTAACGAGCAGATTATCGAGCGTCTAGACCAATTATTAGAGGACTAGGTGTAATGATTAAAGTTTCCTAATATATGATATATCCCAATTTTTTTGGAGTAGCGTTATTAGCCCCTTGCCTATGCCAAATATGTAAAAATTGCATTTTTATAAGGTAAATCAATAACTTTTTTTTTAACGAGCAGATTATCGAGCGTCTAGACCAATTATTAGAGGACTAGGTGTAATGATTAAAGTTTCCTAATATATGATATATCCCAATTTTTTTGGAGTAGCGTTATTAGCCCTTGCCTATGCCAAATATGTAAAAATTGCATTTTTATAAGGTAAATCAATAACTTTTTTTTAACGAGCAGATTATCGAGCGTCTAGACCAATTATAGAGGACTAGGTGTAATGATTAAAGTTCTTCCTAATATATGATATATCCCAATTTTTTTGGAGTAGCGTTATTAGCCCTTGCCTATGCCAAATATGTAAAAATTGCATTTTTATAAGGTAAATCAATAACTTTTTTTTAACGAGCAGATTATCGAGCATCTAGACCAATTATTAGAGGACTAGGTGTAATGATTAAAGTTTCCTAATTTATGATATATCCCAATTTTTTTGAGTAGCGTTATTAGCCCTTGCCTATGCCAAATATGTAAAAATTGCATTTTTATAAGGTAAATCAATAACTTTTTTTTTAACGAGCTAAGATTATCGAGCGTCTAGACCAATTATTAGAGGACTAAGTGTAATGATTAAAGTTTCCTAATATATGATATATCCCAATTTTTTTGGAGTAGCGTTATTAGCCCTTGCCTATGCCAAATATGTAAAAATTCGCATTTTTATAAGGTAAATCAATAACTTATTTTTAACGAGCAGATATCGAGCATCTAGACCATTATTAGAGGACTAGGTGTAATGATTAAAGTTTCCTAAGTAATGATATATCCCCAATTTTTTTGGAGTAGCGTTATTAGCCCTTGCCTATGCCAAATATGTAAAAATT